>WAAE01026035.1:30170-89720 GCA_013400495.1 Nicator chloris | reverse complement strand
GGACTTTCACACAGTCCCACAGGGGGTATGGAAGGTCAGGGAGCCCTGGAGGTGTTTTCTGAACACCCTCACAGACGTTTGACCTCAGCCTGCCTTTAGGAGCTGCAGGATGTTGTTTTGTCCATCTCTCTATGTCTGTGTTGGGATTTCTGCTGGAGAGACATTGGAGAGGGACAGGAGTCCTGGACCAAGCAAAGGCTTTGCCTCTGCGCTGCTGTGGGGGTTTATTCCCACAACTGCCAGGCACTATTGTTAAAGGATTTGGTGGAAAACACAGTTCAGACCTGTTGGCTTCACTGTCTTGGGTTGCTGATGAGGAGAAAGGTCATTAGGTTCTCCCTGGCTCTTAGGTTCACCCAAGAGGTGGATGAAGGGGTGCTTTCCTCTGCTGATACTCAGCACAGCAGCCAGAGCATCCTGGTGGGTTGTTCAGGACCTGGAACCACAGCAGTGCCCATGCTTTGCAGGGAAAGGCTGTAGCTGGTGTTTTCTGGCTGGATGCAGGCTCTGCATTTTGTAGAATCATGAAATGGTTTGGGTTGGAGGACCTTAAAGCCCATCTCATTCCACCCCCTGCCACACCTGCCACTATCCCAGGTTGCTCCAAGCTCTGTCCAACCTGGCCTTGGACATTTCCAGGGAAGGGGCAGCCACAGATTCTCTGGGCACCCTGTGCCAGGGCCTCACCACCCTCACAAGGAATGATTTCTCCCCAATATCCCATCTAATCCTGCCCTGTGTTAGTGTGAAGCCATTTGCTCAGTGCCTGTCTACTCCTCATCCCCCTTTGGACAACACATCCCCCGGTCACTGCTCCAAGTACCCTGGAGTTCAGGAATTAATAATGCAGAGAGCCCATATGATGCTGCTTGACTTCTTTTTCCACCAGTGTCTGTCCCTTTGGGAACCAGTAGAGACCAATTTCTGGTGAATCTGGGTTCCCCTTCCCTGAAGGGGAAATAGATTCATGCAATAATCGAGTATTTGCAGCAGACTGAGAGTCCCCTGCTCTGCTCCTGGGTAGTGCAGGAGATCCCCTCTCATGCAGGCAGCGAGACATGGGGAAATGCATCTCCATGCAAATCTCTCTCCCCTTCCTTGGCAACTCCATCTCTTGATCATTTCTGACAGCCCAAGTTTTGTCAGCCAGACGCATTTGAGGCAAAAAAAGGAAAAACACAGCAAGCCAAAGCAAGTTGGAGACGTGGTTGGGGGAAGGGAGAGGGAATAAGAAGTAGGAGGAAAAGGAAGGTCCCTGGAGACAGCAGTGAATATGTAAACTTTCTCGATTTCCTCTGCCTACTCATACCTCTGTGTGTTAACAACTAGACAGACATCTTGTATATATTTGATAAATAAGCCTCTCCATTTATTCAGAGGAGTGAATTTGTAGCTATTATGATTCAAATGGCATGACAGGTTCTGGATTGTTGTATTTTTTTGCTATCAAGTTTACAAAAAGAAAAAAAACCAACATGAAAATTGCAAAATTCAAAGCAATTTTCTTTGGCTACGGATCCTCACAATGCATAGATAGAGAGACACAGTTTTATATATATANGAGCTGGCTGGGAGGGACACGGGCAGGCAGCAGGCAGGCAGCATTCCATGGATTCCATGCTCTGCCTGGAGCAGAGCCCACGCCGCCCAAAGGAGCACGAATGTTTTGCAAAGGGGAAAAGAAAAAAATTCAGAGGCGCTCAGATGGTTGCCGTCGAAAACCACAGCTTTGTTTCAGGTCATTGAAGCAAGTTATAGGCACATAAAAATAATAATAATAAGGTTAGTTGAGTGTTTACAGTTGGGGCTGAGAGCTTGGTACGAAAGATGTCATCTCACGGTGCTGCTGGCATAGAAATTCTCTCCTCCTGACTGACCCTGCCTCTGTTTCCACCTGATATTTGCTCCCCATTGAGTTCCTCCGGGGTTTCCAGCTGATGGACCATCAAAAAAAGGCTCTTGGCTGGCTGGATCTACATTCCCACCTTCTTGGCATGGCTCATCTGAGCAGTATTCACATTTATGGGTTAAGTTAGAGGCCTCACCTGCCCTGTTAGGACAGGGGCTGGATCCAGGACAGTCCCAGGAGCCCCGTGTACCTTCCAACAGAGCCAGCCCTACTCATTCACAGCTGTTTGCTTCCACTGGTGGCACTTTGGGTGGAAGCACAAGAGCACTTGTGTGGAGGCTGGATAAGAGCCAGCAAGTGCCCAGGTGGCCAAGAAGGCCAAAGGCATGCTGTCTTTATCAGCAATAGGAAAAAATCCTCCATCCAAAGGGATATCAAGCACTGGAATAGGCTGTCAGTGGTGGAGTCCCCATTTCTGGAGGGATTTAAAAGGCACAGATGTGGCACTTGGGGGTATGATTTAATGGTGGCCGTGGCAGTGATGGGGGAATGGTTGGACTTCATGATCTTAGAAGGCTTTTCCAACCTAAAGGGTTCTGTGATTCTAAGGCACAGCAAATTTTAATTCATTGCCTTGGCTGCCAGCAAATCCTCACGCAGAAACTCCTGTGCCAGTCCCAAACCTTTCCATGGAGCAGCCAGGAGCAGGTGACAGCCCAGCAAAGTGCTGCAGGTGCTGGTACATCCCAGACTTCTCATTCCTCCTCTTCTCCCCAGCATGTGGCTGTGAGTGCTGCAGGGCTGAGTTTCTCCACCACAATGAATTAGGGACATCTGGAGAAGGTGTGGCTGCCCCATCCCTGGAAGTGTTCAGGACCAGGTGGGATGGAGTTCTGAGCAACGTGTTCTAGTAGGAAGTTGTTCCTATACATGGCAGGGGGTTACCCAAACCATCCTATGATTCCATGAAATGCTGGTTCAGGTTTGTGTGGATTTGTGAAGGTGCTGCTGAGTGTTTGCTGCCCACATTGGTGGCATTGGATGCTGCATGCCTGGGAAATTATCCCTCTGTGCCTTGATCCAGGCAAGCTGTGAAGTCCTTGGCACCCGGCCGAGCCCTTCACAAGGCCAGTGAATCCCACCCTGCTCCGGGAGGGAAAGCCACTTCTCCTCCCACTTTGTGCCCCTGGTAGCAGCTAATGAGTTCCTTTTCCACCTCGGCATCCTCTCCCTAATCACGAGGCAGGGACGGAAAGGACTCGGGTAGCACGACTTCATCACAGATGGAGTGAGACGCAGCAGCAAAGGGGAGAAAAAATATCCATCACTTTGCTTCTAAAGTGCAGCTGGGTCTGCAGCCATTCAGAGGAAATGGCTGTGGATCCCCCCCGTGTCATTCTTCAAAAATAGAGCCATTCTCCTCCAAGTGCTCTTCCAGGATTCATTTGAAACCCCCCATTGTAGCTGGGCGGCTGTCGGGTTCGGAGCGCAGGAGCTGGCGGCTATTAAGAGGTCTGCTCCTGCCACAGGTGTCCTTTGGTGACAGTGCCTCTCTATTAGGGGACAGCAGGTAGATGCCACCGCTCGGTGTCGGGGAGGCTGGGACAAGCAATCCTAGCAAGGCGCCGGCGTTTCAATTAACTGCCAAGACAGCCAACATTTCAGGACCTGTACATCTCTCTCCGCAGCAGCCGGGATGTATTGTATTATAAATAACAATAAGCAGGCCCAGTCAAAGGCTGTAATTGAATCTCTTCATTTTGCTGACTCGGGTGAAAAAGCCCCTTTGAGTGAATTATGCCTCGGGGGTGGTGATTTGGGGACGTGTAAAGGTAACGCACACTCGCTGTAATTAAAGCAAACATCCGTCCCTGTCGCCGCTGCCCTCGGTGTGTCCAGAGCTGCTTTCATGGTCTTGCTGTGGGAAATCCTGTTGCTGGTCTGGGAAGCGTCACTCAGCACTCCCAAACTATCCCTTCCCTTGAAGGGTGATCCTTGGTGACTGAGCTGTGGATGTCTGTTGAAGAGGAAAAGGAAATTCCCTCCCCTTGAAACGCTGGAAGTGGTGAGAAGGGACTCACTGTTCTTCCATTCTCTTATGGTTTTCCTTGTAGTGGTCCTGCAGCCTCCTTCCCATGCTGCCAGCTGTTCCCAGCCTCGAAAATCCTCATTTTTGTGGTCGTGGAGACCTCCTTCTTGCTGATGATCTTCTGGGAGATGCCCATCTTGCACCCTCCAGCTGCAGGCCCAGCATTAAGGAACTTTTATGGACTTAAGGAAATACTCTCTTTTGTGGCTGAAATGAGCCATGCAGGTGGTGTTGCCAACAGGAATGAGCAGTTCAGCTGACCTTTGCTTAGAGCAGTAGCCTGGGATGTCTTTTGGCTAATGGAGAGAGCCAAAGGTTGATGCCTTCCAGTTCCCTTCCATCCCTTGCATCCGACTGCTCTCGGCACACAATTCTCATCTCTTCTCTCCTCTCCAATCCAATCCAGACATGTCCCCAAGGCCAGCACATTTCTCAGCCCAAATTTTGCATTGACAGAATATATTACATCTGCGGCGGGGCGGAATATAAAGTGAGGAGGAGTTACTGGGGGAGCACAGGGAAATGAGGTTTTCTCCACTGCAAGAGCACAGGGTTAAATTGGCAGCTGCAGCCAGAGCTTCTTGGTCCCTCTGTGCTGTTCCAGGTTTTATTGGAGATTTTTTTGTTGAGAACATGCTCCACCTTTTTTCTTTTCCTCTCTAGAATCCACTTTGTATGTCACTTGCTTTTTCTTTTTTTTTATTATTATCTTAAACATCCATTATTTAGAAACTGCTGGAGCCTGGAAACCAATTTCCGTGCTTATTTCAAAGAGTTTGCAGCGTTTAGGTGGTTATGTACAGCCTATTACATGGACTGACCATGGGAAAACAGCCTGGCAGGGCTGGGTGCCCTGCAGGGAGGGGACAGTGGGCAGGCAGGGGGGTAAATACGGGATAACTCCTGCCTGATGGACATTTGTACCTCAGCATGACTGGGGCTGAAAATCACGGAGGACAAAAATCAGCGTTGCTTTTGGGACAGGGCGCTGTGCTGGAGGAGGGATGGGAGCCCATATTCTCCCCCTGGAAAGGGGGGTGTGGTGGCAGTGCTGCCTCTGGGTGTCCCCCATCCCCAGCCGAGCTCCTTCCCCACGGTTGTCGCGAGTGTCCTTCGCTGTTCTTGGCTTTGCAGGGCTCAGCGTGTAAAGCAGTGGATCCCTGCAGATGCTTTAAGCTACTCAAGGGATTAGGCTGGATTATGAGCAATCCCAGGATGGAGGAAATGGGGAGGCAGTTTGCAGCCAGCCTCATCCTCCTCTCCTCCTGCCAAGGAAAGGAGTGGAGGGATTTTTTTGTCTTGGTTTTGCCGTTTGTGGGTGGGAGGTTGAGGAAGCCCCCGGTGCAGGAGGGCTCCCTCTTCCCAAAAAACTTTGCTGCTCATATTTAGTGCCAGGGAGGTGGTGGGAGGGAAATCCAGGATTGAGGGATTGAGTTCATCCCTCTTGTAAGCCCTCAAAGTCGGCAGAGTCGTGGTAGGAGGAGAGCTGGCTGGGTGCATTCCCGGCCTGAGAGCAATCCCTAAATGCCATTGCCTCAGTGTGACCCTGGCTGAGCTGGCTGGCAGTGACAGCAGTGAGTCACAGGGATCCCTTATGGTGCCACTTTGGTGGCGAGGGAGCACTGCACAAGTCCCCATCACGAGGGCATGGACAAAGGGAAGAGCTGTCCCAGCAGGACATGCTCCTTTTTCCCAGTGTTAAGCCCAGAGTCTTTTATCCTGCGATTTCAAAAGAGCTGAAAAAGATCAATCAGTGGCATTATCTCTGCTTCTTGCAAACAGAATGAAGGCAGCAGAGCTGAGCTGAGGTCAGACAAGCCCCTGCCCTCCCTGGGTGCTCCCATCCCTCTCAAAACTCCCCAGGGTGCCAACATGAGCAACTGGGGTCTGCAAGAGGTGTCATCCATGGGACATCTCCCCTCCTGCTGCCTGTTAGAAAACCAAGACAGAATCATAGAATCCTGGAAGGGTTTGGGTTGGAAAAGATCTTAAAGCTCATCCTGTTCTACCTCCTGCCCTGGGCAGGGACAGCTTCCACTGTCCCAGGTTGCTCCAAGCCCCGTCCAAACTGGCCTTGGACACTGCCAGGGATCCAGGGGCAGCCACAGCTTCTGTGGGAACCTGTGCCAGGGCCTCAGCACCTTCACAGGGAAGAATTTCTTCCTAAAATTCCATCTAACCCTGCCCTCTGGCAGTGGGAAGCCATTCCCTGTCCCCAGTACCTCTCCAGCCCTCATGGAGCCCCTTTAGGCCCTGGCAGGGGCTCTGAGCTCTCCCTGGAGCCTTCTCCTCTCCAGGTGAGCACTCCCAGCTCTCCCAGTCTGTGTCCAGAGCAGAGGGAGCATCTTTGTGGCCTCCTCTGGACTGGCTCCAGCAGCTCCACATCCTTCTGCTGCTGGGTGCCCCAGGACTGGAGGCAGCTCTGCAGGTGGGGTCCCACCAGGGGACAGAATCCCCTCCCTCCCCGTGCTGCCCACGCTGCCTTGGGTGCAAGATGAGTAACTCGGGATGACTGCGTTGGGTTGGGTTGGTTTTCCAGGCTGCAGCCCAAACCTGGAGGCTCTGCAAGCATCCACGCAGCAAATCCAACCGTGTCGGAGCTTCCCGAGCCACAGCCCCGCTCAGGGCCCCCTCCAAGCCCCGCCATCCTCCTCCTCATCCTCACAACCGGAGGCTGAGGCTGGAATCCGCGCGGTGCCGTCGCTGGTGGGAAGCAGGCAGCAGCGCTCTTGGAATTTTCCCCGCGTCGCTGGGAGTTAATACATTCCAGTAAATCATCCAAAATAATTTGCGGCGAATATCAATTTTCTCTGTGAACTTCTCGCTGGCTGCACAGAAGTATCTTCTGCCGACACGGCTCCCTCATTCTGCCGATCTGAGACAACAAAGCAGCTGGGGAATAAACAGGAGGCGAGCTGGAGTCCCCAGGGCTGCCGGCACCAGGGAGGTGCCTGGGCTGGAGCTCACTCCGAGATAAAACCCAGCGAAGGCAGGCGATGATTAAAGGCTAATTTGCTGTCTGTGTAGTGTTAAGTGCCCCCCTTTCCTAACGAGCAGGAGGCGCTGCCAACCGTTCTGCTTCGCTGCCTCTCTTTTATTTACCTTTTCAATTATTTTAAGGCTTTTCGGAACTTTGATAACGAACGTGTCTCCTCTGTGAGCCCCCTCTGTGCCGGGTCAGTGGCAGAGGGTGTGTTTTCTATGCTAAGAGAGACTTAAATGGGCAGCAAATACCTTAAAAAAAAATAAAAATCCCCAAACCAAACCGGAAAACCCAGGCTGCTCCGCCTGTCTCTTGTCGGATTTCAGCCGTGAGCAGTGCTGGCTGTCACTTGGTCGACCTTTCTCCCCCACCAGCTGGTAGAGCAGAGCTGTCCCAGAGCCAAAGGCATGGCTGTATGGAGCTCTGTCACCCCGGGAGGGTGGTGGCAGGGTGAAGAAGACTCAATATTAGCATCTGAACCACCGTCTGCCCTCCAAAATAAAAACCAAAAAACAAAAAACAACCCAAGGAAGACTTTTGGGTTGGTTTGGCTCTTTTTAAGGATGGTATTTTGTGATGTTTTAAGTGTGGTATGCAATATTTTTAACGTTATTTCATAGGATTCTATGATTGGTTAATCTCTGGCTACACCGTGGCTGTGTTCACGCTGGGGTTTGGAAAACCCGTTTTGGTGTTTTGGCTTTTGTTCTCATTGTGATGGGAAAAGTCTTGCGGAGAGTTGGGATGAGGAACCCTCTTTGCCACAGAATCACAGAATGGTTTGTGTTAGAAGGGACCTTGAAGCTCATCTCGTCCCACCCCCTGCCATGGCCAGGGACACTTTGCACTAGACCAAGTTGCTCAAAGCCCCATCCAGCCTGGCCCTTCTCCCACCTTTTGTCACGGAGAGGAGGTGCCAGGTGGGAATTTCTAAGGGGGGCTGTAAAGGAGGGAAAGGAGGAGCTCTTTCCCCACTCACAGAGTCTGGAAGCAGCTCATCTCCATGGTGCATGCTGCAAACGTCTTCAGCATCACTTCTCAGGGGCTCTCCAGCCAGGGTTTAACCTGGATACAAGGATGTCAGTGCCTTTGGCTCCTCATCTGCAGGAACCAGCAGCACTGCAGCTTCCTTCCTGGAGGAAGGAAAATTGCCCCTCGTTGGTGCTCCCCGTGGCTCCGGCAGCCCGGGGTGTCCTGTGCTGGGGACCTGGTGGAGACACAGCCCTGGGGAGCTCCAAATAGATCTGGGGCACCCATTTGCAACCAGTGCCAGGATTGCACACAGGCTCCCGCCGGGGGAAGCGGCCCTGATTAAAAGAACTATTTTTAAAGAGCCTGGGTGCAGGGAGGAAGAGGTGATAATTAGTTGGTGGCAGTGGCTGCTCTGCAGGACAGGGCTCAGATGGGTCCCTGTGCTGACAGGGAGATCCACACAGCCAGAAAAAACACAGCTGGGATCTAGAAGGGACTGACTCCCTTCTCCTTGCCTCTTTCTCCAAGAAGCCCTGCTATTTTATTATCACTGTTTTATTTTCAGAGATGTAGCACCTGCTCTTCGCTCCCACAGTAAGAGCAACCAGGGCATCGAGGGCTGGTTGGGAATTGTGTCTGTGTGGTGAAGATCACAGGAATGATTTGGGTGATGTTTTCCACCACGAAGAATTTATTTGTTTGTTTGCTTATTTGCTTTTTAGATGGCTGTGAGACAAGGATGAATTTTTCATGCAGAAAAAAATTCAAGTGTTTTACTGTTTGAAAAATTGGCTTTAAGTACATGTGTGTATATGTGCAGTTGGGAAAAAAATGGAGCTCTTCAGTCATCTCCACTTATTTATTTATTTGTGCGATGCATCATGCAGATTTATTTAATTGATGGCAGCACCTGGGGTGTGTTAGGCGTTTCCTAAGCTCTCCAAAGGCCAGGCTTTGGGTTTGTGCTCAGCCTAAGGACAGACAGACACGGCACTGGAGGTCAGCAGAAGGGGAAGAGCTGCAGACAATTTATGTAGGAGCTAAATCTCTTCACTCTGAGCTGCCCAGAGCCAGTACCTGCAGCCTCTCGGGGGGCTGGATTAGCTCCTTGTCACCTCCCCAGGGTGGATTCAGTTTACATATACATATATATATATGTGTGTGTGTGTGTGTGTATTTCTCTTTCATTTGGCTGGGATAAAAATTGCTGAGTCAAAGATTCATTTTCTTCTGGAGCCCCTTGGAAGGCAGATAAAGGGGCTGGCAGCACTCGGCAGGGCCATAAATAATGCATAGAGCACGGGAGCAGCCAGCCCAGCCCCCTGCTCACACGGGGAAGATTTCTCCATAACCTATGGCCCTGTCTCCGTGCCGCCTTCTTCACCCACCCTAGGCTAACACCTCGGAGAAATGGACAAATAAACCAGCCCAATAAAGCCTCTGGTCACCACCATTCCTGCCTGATCCTGTCGCTGCAGCCCTTGGAATGCCCCGCTCCGAGTGCACTCCTGGGGTTAACGCTTCTGGGAGTCACCGTGCTCGAGGTGATGTGAGGACAAGGGGGAAAACGTGCCTGATTATGCTCCTGCCATGCCCCCAAGGCTGGAACGCTGCCTTCCCACCGTCCCACTTCATCCTGGGGATAAGATTCTCATCCATTGAAGTGCAGAAGATGTCCCTGTGCCGAGCTGGAATGCCAAATCTGAGGCAGCTGAGAACACAGAGGAGGTTCAGGTGCAGCTGAGGTCGGGTCTTCACCCACAAGGCTTTTGATGCAGAAAATGCCTCTTAGGCTTCACTCTTGCTCCGTATCCTTGATCAAATCGCTTCCAGCTGCTCCCAGAAGTCTTCCCCCTTTCCAGGTCTTGCTGCTGGTGGCCTGAGCCTCTCCAGTGTTGGATGACTTGGGAAGGTTTGTTGGTGGGAGGGTGACAGCCCAGCTGAGGTGTGGTTGGTCTTGTCTGCTCCACACAAAGCTCTCGGCTGCTCAGGTTGGGAAGAGGCTCCTGTGGAACAACGGGGACTTGTGTGGGCTCAGTCCTGAGCTCTCAGCAATGCTCCAGGGAGGAGCGAGGGAGCCCTGGCACAAAGGGAGTGAGGGTGTTACCGAGTCGGTGGCAGCTCAGGGGCCTTTTTCATGCAGTCCCACACTGTGGGGGGCTTCAAAGGCCCTTTCCCTTCCCTTTGAGCTGCTTGTTCAAACGAGCCTCAGCCCTCAAAGAGAAGCGCCGAGCACAACTGTCGTAGTTCATCCGATTCCCGCTGAGTCCAGATGCGATAAATTGGTCCCAGGTTGGCACAGGGGATCCGGGTGAATAGATGGAACAGGTGGCCCCCCTGTCTCGTGGTGCAGTCAGGAGATGCTGCTGAGAGAAACCAAAAAGGAGCAAATGTCAAATCGATGAAAGAAAAATCTTTCTTCTCCCTTTTTCCTGCCTCCTCACAGAACTCACTGCTACTCCTGAAGTTTCTCAGCCTGCTTTTCCTTGGTCTCCGGCCTCAAATCCCTTGTCAGGAGCTACCTTTGAAACTAAAGAGTAGCTGTGGGACGGTGAGAGGGAAGGACACATTTCCCACCCAACCTGGACAACCTTGGAGCGTTAGGAGGAGCTCTGAATCGTCCCACGTCAGGGTGCCGGGCACCCTCTGGGTGGGGGGGTCAGGAAGGGAGGTTGGCTCGGGAAGGGTAGCCCAGGAGTGCCATCTTCAGGATTGTCGTTACCTTTCTTCCTGAAGTTCTAACGAGCAGGTTGGGTGCTGCTACTGCAGTTTGAGCTCGCTGAAAATCCTCTGTGGCCAAGTTTTCCGTGTATTACCCCAATTCTCCTCCCTGGCTCCTGCTGTGGCCATGCATGCTCCGGGCAATGCCTCTGCAGTGACATTTCTTTGGGTATCATTGCTCTTAGTTGTTTGATTCCACGTTTTCAAGGGTATTTGGAGGAAATGTGGATGGTTCATTGACTGGTATTTGAAGGAAGCGGCAAATTTAATTAAAAAACATGAGGTAAAATTAGTAGTAAAGGAGACTGATTGCAAGGTTTGATGTAGGGCGGATTTAGGTACGGCAGAGGAGCACCAGGAGTACTGGCTCCCTGCTCCATCCCCGTTCTCTGCCCTTGGGGAAAATAATAACAAGGAGAAGCTGAGGGAGAAAAAAAAACACAACTGGTTTTTATTGTTGTTTGTGATTTTTACATAAATTTTTCAGATTGCACAGCCTGTCTTGTCTTTTTTCCCCCTGTCTGCTCTGTTTAATGCAAACGGCACCTTCCTGCTGATTGCAATCACACACTGATTGAGAGCAGCTCCTCTGCCTGGGCTGGGAGGGAAGGAGGGAGCTTTAACCCTTTCTCTCACATCCCTCTTTGCTGTCTCACTCCTTCCATGCCCGAGGACTCCAAACCCACTCCCCAAACCTCCTGCTTAGACATGCGCCAGAGGTCCGCAGCGCTAACAGTAAATTTATTTTCATAAGTGAGAGCTTTGAAATAGATACTGACCTGCTGCTGCAGGGCACGGGCCCAGCTCCAGCTAACATGATTAGGAAGAAACTTTTCCTGCAGAGGAATCCTTGCCTATCTGCCTGCTGCAGCTGGGTGCCCCGGGATGCTGGGAGCAGCAGTCCCCGGGGGAGGAGGAAGCCTCTGCTCGGTGGATCATTGTCTGTTCTACCCCAGTTCTTGCATCCTCCTCATCACGGCTGCTTCCTGTGGTGCATCCAGCAACACCCGGCCCACATGGCCCTTGCAGGTGGATTGGTGGGAAGCAGCCTCGCAGCTCATAGAATAGAGGAATGGTTTGGGTTGGAAGGGACCTTAAAGCTCATCCTTTGCTGTGTGATTTCTCCTTTCCACTTCTCCAAGCATCCAGGTTGCTCCCAGTCTTGTCCAACTTGGCCTAGAGCACTTCCAGGGATGGGGCATCCACAGCTTCTCATGCACGTGCTTTGCATGCCCCCAGGGAATGGGATCCAGGATCCAAGGATCCCTATTGAAAGGGCATCTTGGAGAGTGGCCATTCCAGCAGCAGTTTGGCACAACTGCTGCTGCAGCCGTCTGGGCTTTTTGCTAATTCCCATCTTGTGAGGACTCATAAAAGCTCTTAAATCTCCATAATCCTTAATCCAGCGGACACACACCTTTTCACGGTGGAGATGCACAGGCTGTGGGAATGGCCTGGGAGTTTGATGAGTGCGAGTCTCAATTCCACGTGTTGCCTTGGGGCTTGGATCACAGCACACGGAAATCTGCCAGGCACCAGGTGTGATGAGAATCCTCCCAAAAAAGTCGCTCCTGCAGGCAGTGGGGATGTGGTGATCTCTCCTGTCTGGCTGCAGATTGTCCGTGTGGGCTGCAGGAGCTGAGTATCAGCGAGGCCACACTGCACGGGGCTGGGAACTGCCCTTCTTCAAGGCTGACAGCTTCACACCCAGCGGTGCAACCTGCTTTTGATGCATCATGCCAAAATAGGAGCAAAAGCCACCCTGGTCCTCTTTTGCAGGGGCTGCGATTCTGCTGAGAGGGAGCTCAGCCAGGCCAGGTGTGTGCATCCCAAAATTTGGCCAGGCCAGGTCCCTCCCTTCTCTTCCTCTGTGATAAAGGTGCCCTAGGAGATAGGGAGGGGAGAGCTTTGCAGGCACAGCAGAGGTCGGAGTGAATGTGTTCCATGGGCTGATAAGTTACCTGGGAAGGGAATGACTTCAGGGATTGGATTGCATTGCCCAACTCGGTTACGTCGAGATAACATCGTGGTTTGAGACATCGATCACTTCAAAGGAACCTGCAGAGGGATTTTAATGCCTCGCAAATTGCTTTTCCTTCTATTCAATTTACATTCACGATTGCACAGAGCATATTTAGGAGCTTTCCAAACTGCCACAAACAATGACAAATCTCTCCTGAAACGTTCTCCTGTTGCAGTAAATTCGGCCTGACAAAAGAGAGGGAGAAACTTCAGCCTCTTTCAGTACCTTAAGGGTCTCCTAACCCCACGGCGAGCTGGGGTTTGGGCTTGCCAGCCCCAAACCTTTGTGGGAAAGGCTTTGCTGTGATGCTACATCTGAGGGCTGGGTCAGGATGCTCTGTGTGAGAGAAGTCACTGATTCTGAAATTAGTTCCCTGTGGGAAGTCTTATTGATGGAGCTGGAGCCTCTGAAAGGGCTGCTGGTGTAGATTACACAGAGTGTACTCCTGGCAGTGGGATATACGCTGCCCTTGCCACTGGAGACATGATGAGGAAAGGCAGGGATCACTCCTGCACCACAAAAAACCCTTCTTGCTTTAGCTGGTGCTGTGAGGTTGAGCCTTGATCCCAGTGCCCATGGGAAGGACTGATTGCCATCCTGACCAGCATAAAAACGAGTGGGTTGGGAAGGAAGCAGGGAGCTGGGAAAACAGGAATGTGCACAAGGACCTGGCAGCATGGCTGGGATTTGCAGCATAGGGCTCTTACATAACGTGGAGTCTTCAGGCCATTTTCTCTGGGGACGCTTGCTATGGCAAGAGGCACAAGAAGTGCCCCTGGGCTGGGGTGTGTTTCTCTCTGCAAGGCAGGCTCAATAGTCCCACCAGCCCTGTCATAGCCTCTCCAGTTCTGCCCAGCCCACCATCCCAAGGGAATTTTGCTCATTGAAATGTAATCAATACAGCAGTGATTGGCCTGCTGGTGAGACAGGATCCCCTTCTCCCGCCCAAGGGACAGGCTGCACTGATGTCTGGGGGAACACAGGAGTCCGCAGCCTCATCTAGGGATCCCAGCCATGCTATTTTGGGATTCCCAGGCTGCTCCAGTGTGACTGGATCTGATCCTCGTGGTTTAGGAGATACAACGTGCCTTCAATATTTGGTCCTTATGCTCCCAGCGGCCTCTTTGCTCCCATACCCATGGGTTTGGCATAGGAATCTTTCCGTGGCCCCTGATCGGGAGAGGGCTGGAGAGGAGGGCAGATGCCAGGAGGAGGGAAGGATATTTTTGCCAGGCAGACTGCAGGGCTTGCTTCTCTCCAGCACAGCTTTTCCCCATGCTTCCCAAGCCGTGGTCAGGCAAAGAACCCTCTCGCCTGAGTTTAATTGCATTAAAGATGTTAATTCTGACCCTGCCTCTGCATATTCATGAGCCAGTGGTGTCCTTCCGCTGCCGTGGGCAGTCAGGATGAGCTGCCATCACAGCCCACAGCGGGTGCACATCGCGGGAACAGGAGGGTGCCACGCTCAGCTCAACCTCATTCCCCTCCAGCTCATACCTGCTGGTTCCTGGGGGCTTTAGAAGCCACTGAAGAGCTGCAACGGTGTCATGATCTGCCCAATACGAGCGGGGGTCGTGGTGGTTGGGTTGGGGATCTCAGAGCACAAACGACACAGCAGGGGACAACAACAGTGTGCTTAAACAGAAATGCACCTTTATTGAGTGCCAACACCAGTGATGAGATAGAGGGGGAGAGAGAGAGAGGGAGAGAGAGAGAGGGAGAGGGTTATAGCTACCAATGAAGAAGGATGAAGTCCTCGAGGCAGAGAATGCCCCTAGATGTGTCTTCTTCCATTGGGGTGATCACAAAATGGGTTAAATCAAGGAGTCTCTTTTATAGTCCTTCCAGGCTGCAGTTCCCAGCCCTGTGCAGTGTGGCCTCGCTGATACTCAGCTCCTGCAGCCCACACGGACAATCTGGCCAAAAGGGTGGGGGACTCGGTCTGCTGAGGTCTGAACAGGTACAGGACAGAGCAGTTCAGAGAACAGGTACGGGACAGGTCAGTTCTGCAGCCAGGCACAGGCCCCATTGTCCCTGCACTGCGTTCCCATGGAAATGCATTGGTCCAGGGAACACACCTGCAGACAGAACTTGGCAGACATCCCACCCCAGCCAGGCCAGGGCTCCTGTTCTTTAGGGTCTCAGTCTTTGGGGTGTCAGTCCTTGGAGACGGTCCTGAGGCAGATGAGGGATCTTCAGACCGTCCCTTACAAATGGGTTTGCTCCGAAACTCCCACTGGGTTTTTCCAGCAGCATTTGTTGCCCCAAATGACTTCTGCAAGTCCACTTGGCCCCTGCTTGCTTAGATGCACCTGGATGACCCCCAAGGCACTCCTAAACTTCCACAATTGGTTTCCCAAATGGAAATCTATAGATTGCAGAGGCCAGCTGAGCTCCTTGGCATGGCCAGGACATCAGAGTGAAGCCTCACGTTGTTTCCATGTCCTCAGATTTGCTGTGTGGTACCTGCCAGAGCATCTCCTGCTCTGATAGAGCCAGAGATTTCAGCTGGGAAATGTCAGCTAGCCTTGGATGGATTAAGGGGTTTTGGCATCATTCCTGGCACCTTTTTATCTCATTCCTCCATGAAGCTGTGATCTCAGGGATGACTGTGCTCCAGGGGAAAGCAGCAATCAAATGCAGCAAAGAGTAAAGCTCCTACAACAGAGCAAAACCTATTCCCAAGGCCCTGAGTGTGGACAGGCTTCCCAAGTCCTTTCATTCAGCTGGTGCTTCTGTTTGGGAATGGTGTGTTTGGCACGTTCCCCGATTCTCCTGTGCTCTAGGGGTCTGAGGTAAAGCCTTTCCATATTACTCACCTATCCCAGGAGACTGGGAAGGGCTCTGAGGAACTGGAGGCTGTGGTGGTGTTTCTGCTTTCCAGCTGGAGCTGGATACAGTGGGGCAGCCTCTCTGTGTGGGGCTTTCAGGCTGGTGTCTGGCACTGCCACGTGCATCCGTGTCCCAGCTCTCCCCACCTCATCCCCTCCTTTTTGGAGCCAGGCAGTAGCAGAGCACAAAGCTGCTCTGTCCCCTGGGCCCCCTTGCCCTTAGATGGCTGCAGAAGGCTGCCAGCCCAGTCACTGGGCTTGATTTAATCCTGGTTTTTGTATAACAGCCTGCAAATCCTCACGGCCGTCAGGGCACAGCACATCAGGGATCTAGAGACACGTGTTCCAGCCTTGTTCTGGGCTCCTGTGGAAATACTCCCAGGCTGTTGTGACTTGGGGAGGTGCTGGGATCCACAGGCAGGACTAGATTACATTTAGAAAGTCCCTTCCCACTCCAGCTATTCCATGATTCTTGATCTTTCTCAGATGTTTGGGATACCCAGAGAAAATGAACTGATCTCATACTGGTATCTTTTCCCAAGCGTTGTGTTTGGGCAGGGAGGTAGATTTAAGGCTCCAAAGAACGAAGGAACATGATCCATAGGCATGGGAGTGCTGGGCCCTTCTCCTGTCCAGGCAGGTTATTTCCACCAGTATATCTTTGATCTGCACTGAATGCTTTCAGCTTTTAGGGCTCAACCCCCTTCCCTTGGATAGCCCTAAAAAGGCACAGAGGGATTCTGAATTTTCAGCCTCTGCTGCCCTATTTGCTGCTTTGTCCCTCCAAATCCAAGTTGGCACTGTAGAAAATATCCTGGTTATATTCCTTTCCCCTGCCTTGCCCCTTTTTTATCAAATTAGTCGTTGCACCAGGGCTGATCATTAATCTTCCATGGCTCCGAGCTCTGCTGGTAAATCTGCTGGGGTGAAGCTGTGGAGTCGTTGCTGCACAGGGCTCTGACCCTGCTCAGGGCTCAAGAGGGTCCCCGAGGTGTCACCCAGCTGGTGGCACAGTGTGGCTGTGCTGGCTGGCAGGGGGAGCAAGCTCTGGGCTCTCTCCCTCTCCCCTCCTCCTGCCTGGAGCTTGCCAGTTTGCATCGCACAGGAAGAAACGGGAAAGTCATAAATCAATCTCGGGTGTTTGTCTTCTCTTTAGGGGTAAAATAATAACCCCAAACAAAACAAGGTCGGGAGAAAGGAATTCCTAATGACAAACTTACTTCAGCTAGGACACCAGGGGCTTCAGCAATATGAGATTAAACCTGCTGTGCTGAGACTCTATTACTCCATATATTACTGTGTGCTGCTGGACTGATGGTTCTCACAGGCGGAAATATAACCCTTGGAAATGTCAAGGCACATAATAAAGAGACCTGGCAGGGGAGGCTGGATGGCTCCGGGGATTGATAAAGCCTTTACGGCACCAGCGCTGCTGTGAGGAGGGGTGGGTGCCCGCTGGGGCTCACACACTTTGCTGGTCCCTTTGTTAGATGGCTCCAAGGGAGAGGTGACACGGGACAAATTCTCCTGGAAGAACTCCGTCTGGCCGAGTTTGCTTTGGAAATAAAGCAGGGACCTCAAAAGGAACGCTTGGATGAATAGGTGCCTCCTTGTGCAGTCCTCAGCTGTGTTTGTCCCTGGGGTGGCTGTCACACTTACACCTCTTCATTAGCTCTTCATACTTCCCGTGTCCTCTTGGCACTGCAAATCCCCTGGGGACAGACAGTTTCCCTGGGAGCCCGACTGGGTCTCCAGGGCTCGTGTGGGACCACACTGTAAATCCCTTGGGAAGTGTCTTCCTAATGGCTGGTGGATAGAGCCATCTCAGGGGAAGGCAGGCAGCGCTTGGGACCGTCGCCAAGGACCTCGTGACAAATCCTCGAGGGCTGGAAAAAGCATTTGCTCATTGGCATGTGGACCTATAAATCCTGGCTTTGGGAATGGGAACAGGCATGAGATGCTGGATGAGCCGATGCCGGTGGGTCTGTGTGTGCTGTTCCCAAAAATCCCACTCGCCAGTGCCGTGCACAACGGGGCTCCCTGATAGCCCTGCTTGGTGCCTGGAGACTGAACCTTCCCATCCCTCCGTGGTGGCTGTGGGCTCGTTAAGGCAAGAAGAGGGAAATAAATCTCCTGGAACTCATGAACTATTTACAGCAGTGCTGAGCAAGCAGTCTGCAATTATTTATTTATTCTCCCCAGGACGCTGCACTGGTGAACCTGGAGAGCTGGGAATGCTGCCAGGGCTTCCCAGTCCAGCCCCTCACTGTGTCCTCTGCGTGGGGCTCCCAGTGGGCAGGCAATTCCCTGAAGGTCCCAAAAGGCAGCACATATGCCCTGGGAGCATCTGTGTGCTGTGTGTGTCTTTGGAGGGAATAAAACCCAACCCTTCCTTGTGCTGAGGTATTTTCAGCCCTGCTGTGGCTCAGCGTTCTTGTGCCCAGAGCCACAAAAAGCAGGAAAAATCATATTGTGGAAGAGGATATTTTGCAGGGAGATGTGTTGGAGGAGCCTGTTGCATGTGAGAGGTATCTGCAGCTGGTTTGGGGTGTAAGGGAGGATCAAAAAATTATTTGGGTCGGAAGGGACCTTAAAGACAATTTTGTTCCATCCCCTGCCATGGATAGGGACACCTTCCACTAGAACACGTTGCTCCAAGCTCCATCCAGCCTGGCCTTGACCAGTTCTGGGGGATGGGGCTTGGTTTGATGAAATAGCCATTTTTCCCTGCATAATTCCCAGACAATCAATAGATATTTATGAGTGATCCTTCCAGTAATTATACAACGACCTGTGTTTGTGGAAACAGGTCCTTTAAACAGCCAAGAGACGAGAGGCTTTGCTGGGCCATGTCCACAGGACCCTGCCTTGCACAGGGATGTGTCTGGACAACATTGCCCTGTTGTCCTTCCTACCCTGTCCCTGTGCATGTCCTACCCCAGAGTTAGGGTTGATGGAGAGGATGCTGTGAGGAAGAAGGAATGTCCCCTTTCCCTTTCCTGGCAGCACTGGAATCTCCTTCCTGGCACTCAGGTTTCTTCAAAGGCATTTTCTCGTGGGGCTTAGGGGCCAAGGACACCTCTCTCGCCTGCAGCTTTATATCTGTCAGTTTGATCAGCAAAGGGGGGAGAGGGCCATAAAACTGTGGAGGCTGAGTGCTGGTCCCTTCCATCCCGCCAGGAGGGCCGGCCTTATTTCTCCGCCGGGAGCGCTAATGGGATTCTAATACGGTGGCAAATGGGATTTTTTACAACTGCCATTCTGCAGTTACGGAGACGCCGTGTCACCGGGACAGCCCCGTAAATTCTGCAGATGGAGGGGGCTGGTGGCTTGGGAGGGGGAACGGTGCCCTTGCTGATGGTGTCTGGGAAGGGTTGGCTGGATGCCCCACTGCTGTTTCCCATGCTCTTGGAGCATCACCGTGGCTTGACTGGGAGGTATTGCTGGGCTGGTGGTTGGGCTGATGGGGCGGGGGTGGTTTGGCTATTTCTGATTTCTAGGCTTCAAGGGTTGGTGTGTGGGCCTGGTATTTCTGGGTCTGAGAGATTTTAGCCTGTTAACAGCTGCTAAATTTCTCCCAAGGAAAAATTTGTCAAGAAGACTTCTTCTCAAAACAATCTTAGCAAACAACTCTCCTTTCTCAAAACAATCTTTCTCCAGGTGGTGTTTTGCTTTTCTAGTTCTCAAAACATTTGAGCTGTTTCTCTGGTTTAACCAATGGGATCAGAGAGGTGTCATTCCTGTTCACCAACCATGTTAAGTCTGTATCAGAACACCTTATAAAAAAGTAGTAAGAATTAGAAAATAAGCTTTTTTCTATGCTCTTTGCCTTCTGAAATATTTAGAGTCTCTCATCATTTTTTTTGTGTCTTACAACAACACTGATGTCTGGAACTTGGGTCTTAACCTCCTTGTTCCCTCTGTGTCCTCCTTGTTCCCCCTGTGCCCTCCTTGTTCCCCCTGTGCCCTCCTTGTTCCCTCTGTGTCCTCCTTGTTCCCCCCTGTGCCTTCCTTGTTCCCTGTGTGTCCTCCTTGTTCCCTCTGTGTCCTCTTTGCTCCCTCTGTGTCCTCCTTGTTTCCTCCCCCCTGCATGTGTGTGCCAGGATGAGCATCTCTTTGATGCTCTCAGCAGGCAAACCAAGGAGTTGGGTGCTCAGTGATGTTCACGTTGGTTTAAAGGAATTGCAAAGCCCTGATAAACCTGGGAATGTTCTGGCAGGATCCGTTTGTTCCTCCTTTCCGTTGTTACCCCCTGCCTGTGTCTCCTCTGTCGCAGTGGCTGGAATGTTCCAGTGTGAAGGTCACATCCAGCTCCCAGCTGCCTTTCCCAGCCAGCTGCAGTGCTGGGCCCAGGCCAGTGGGGCCATCGAGTCTGTGGAATGGCAGGACAGGGGTTTATTGGCAGTGGTCACTGCAGGGTGGCCATGCATGGAACACCTGCCCTGGTAAGGGAAGTTCCCTGGAAGAGCAGGAATATCGTGTCTTTGGAACCCCATTCCTTGCCTTGTGTTCAGGCACATGGAAATGTTGATGGAATTGTAGGACAGTGATGTATTTACGGCCTTGCATGAAATCCCTTGGCTAGAACAGAGCTGACAGAGAGGGCAGGCTCCATGGATGCAAGCAGATCCCAGGCCATCTGAACTTGACTCTGGCACCCATGGGACACACCAGGACCTGCACTTCATCCCCTCTTCAGCAGGCAGTGCCTGGCTGGAGTGCCAAAGCCATAAATATTGTATCACTGTGTCCAATCTCAGCTCCGGATTGATTTTCCTCCAGCCTTGATCACGGCAAGGCAGGGAGACGGGATTATTTGCCAGGGCAATCACAGGTTGATGGCTCCTTGCAGCTGCTTCCACACTTTTTGCCATCAGTAAATAAGCCTCTCCCCACGCTGTGCTCGGAGCAGCACCTATTTCCCTGGGACATTCTCCGGGGTTTCATCGTACTCCGCTGCAAATTGGTACAGGAGAGTGGCCCGACCCTTCTTGTTTTACAGCAGCGTGGGCATGTCGGTTTTATCTTATCTATTATCACCTCTGCCCGAGAGCTAACAAGATCTCATCTACCTCTCTCGAAAATCTTATTTGTCATCACATTCCTACAGCTGCCCAAAAGTCCCACCCTGACGTCAGGAATCCTCATGCCAAGCGCTGCACAGGTTGATTGTGAGAGACAGAGCTGCCCCACAGGTAATAGAGCAGCTCTCCTTATTCCCATTTTGCAGGCAGCTGAGCCAAGGGGAAATGCGTGGTCCAAGTTAATATAAACTCCTCGAATAATCCCCCTGTGATTTTTCCCAAGGTTATAAAGAAGACTTGAGGTTTTGAAGAGGGATGTGGAGAGTGCTAAACAGAAATCCAGCAGTCTGTAAACAGCTCGCTCCAGGGTTTTAAATTGTCAGGATGCAACCAAAGCATCAGAGTTCCTTCCCCAATTAAAAAATAAAACAAATTTGAAAAGTTCTGCATGTAAATCGGCGCCAGAGAATGAGCTCATGTTGTGCAATAAATGGGTGAAGGCAGGAAAATGTCACATTTTATTGAGGGAAAATCTGTGACGGGAGAAAATATCTTCTCTGAGACTGATATGTTTGGGGAAAATAAAAGAGCAGCAAAGTGGCTTTTTCAGAGTCTCGGCTGCAGGAGGAGGTGCAGGAAGTGGGTGTCCCTGGTAGGGATTTCACAGGTACCTCTGCAGCCAGGACCTGGGAACATCATGGAAAAGGGCTCCTGAGCTGCCACTGGTTCCAGCAGAGAGTTAATGCAAAATTGGGACCATCTGCTGCACTTCAGGATTGGCTTCTGATGCTGTTCCATCGTCCCTCAACACATCTGGGCAAGGAGAGGTGGTGACACAGCTTCTGGGGACAGCAACCCTTGAACTTACCAGGTGGTGTTTTAGCTTAGGCCGCTCCAAATTCTTCCAGATTCTGAAAATCCCAAGCTTTTCTCTGCTTGGAGCGGTGGCTGCAGCTCTCTGTGCTCCCAAAGTCCTGCAACTGGGGTCGAATCCATGCAACATCTCACAGGTTTTGATGGGTCCTCTCCTGGACCAAAGGGTTCTCCAAATCATGAATTCATGGAACCAATGAGATTGGGAAAGACCTCCAATATCACGGAGTCCAGTCTATGAGCAACCTCCACCTTTTCAAATAGACCAGAGCGCTGAGTGTCAGGTCCTGTCAAAGGCACTTCCCCGGCTGCATCTCCCCTGCTCCCTTCTTCCTAGAAAAGCCAGGGGAGATATGTCCCTTGGACAAATTAATCTGGTCTTGTCACCTTGGTTTTAGTCTTTGGAGTGAGACTTTGTAGGAAATCATCTGGAATCGTGACTCTGTTGCAAACCTTCAGTGGTGTGTGGGTGTATTTTGGTAGGTCCTACTCTCTCTGTGTGCTTTAACCCCAGGATATTCCCTCCCCTGTCAGGGTGCTCTGCACACTAAGGTGAGAAGCAGGAGAAGGAGATGAGATTTTTCCCTGTTTTACTCCCAAAATTGGCTGTGACCAAATCCATTTGCATGACAAGCACTCAGGAGATCGAGGATTTGGATTTTGGAGAGGAAAAAATGAATCTCTAGTGCAAGTATTGCAAACCAGGATGGGCCCTGGAAGGGGTTTTCCACCTCCTGAGGCATCTGGCTCTGGGCACTGCTGGCAACATATCCCAAACCAATGGGATTTCAATGGAAACATCCATTTCTGCAGGTAGGAAACAAACACTGACAACAAAGAGCTCAGCAGTGAATGCAAGCAAGGCAGAAGAAAGATGAATATTTGGCTTGCAGAGAAATGTTTTATTCCTGTCCCTACCAGACTAGGATGCTCCTTTCCCATTCAGAAGAAAAATGCGGTTGTAGTGATGATCTTTGGGTTTTATTTGTAGAAAGGATTTCATGGGAGGAAGACAAACAAGGAGGAGAGGGAAAACAAAATCATAGAATGATTTAGGCTGGAAAAGCCCTCTAAGGTCACCGAGTCCAACCAACCCAGCACTGCCAAGGTTACCATTATCTCTGTCCCCAAGTGCCACATCTAGATGGCTTTAAAATCCCTTGGGGGATGACAAATTCACCCCTGTCCTGGGCAGCCTGTGCCAATCCTTTCACTGTAGAAATTTTCCCTAATGTCCGACCTAAACCTCCCTTGGTATAACCTGGATCCATTTGCTCTTGATCTTCCTATGGTCTTGTTGAACCTTAGCACGATTTTTCATTCAATGACTTTATAGTAAATAATTTTAATTGATTTTTTTTTAAATAATAATTGAGCCTGGAAGAGTCTGAAGCTTTGTACGCCCTACCAAGGATACGATGGATGTGAAAGTCGTGCATGGCCAAGCCTTGTTAGGAGCTGCAAACCCTCTACTTGACGGGAAATGGAAAATAAGACAAATAGATCAATTTTCATTGCAGCAAAAGCTTAGCAGTCGTAGGCTTCAAATTTCCTCTGGGGTCTAATGTTGTTTAACTTACTTCTTAATGGTCAGAAACACGGGGTGACTGGGGCTGTGGCCTTTGACTGCAAGAGAAATATAAAGTTGCCCTAATAATGGAGCGTTGGGAGTTATGAAAAGGAACCGGATAAATTAGATTGTGGCCTTGTGTGTGGCAATGGCAGTGTCCTCCTGGAGAGATAACAATCAGTATTAACTGAGGGGAAGCAAAAACCAGGCCAAATCTGCTGTATGTGGAGAATCTACTGCAGATACTGGATGGGCAATGCTGTGTTCATGGAGTGGTGGGATTTCACACGTTCCCGGGGATTGCAGAGGGGCAGCTCCAAAATGCGCTGCTGGCAAAAAACCAGGCAAGTTTCAGGGCTCAGCAGAGATGTGAGGAAATTACAGCGCTGAGGAGGGTTCCATGTGTGATTTTATGGCAAGGAAAAGCTTGGTCAGGCACTGGCAGGAAGGAGTGGATATCTCCTAACACACGGGGCTGATGTCCTTAGTCACGCCGGGGGAAGTGACCCGATGCGAAATAGAGTTATGGATTTTTTGTGCTGCTGGACATATGGCCAGAGTGGGATTTAGAGCTGCTTTTGCAGCTTCTGGGCAGTGGCTGCAACTGCAAGGAATTGCTGATACAAAGGTGTTTCTGGAGACTTCTCACCATTATCAAGAAATAAACATGAAAATAAAGACTTTTGCAGTGCAACATCATATAAAGAGCCCCAAATTGATAATAAGTTGATTTTTTCAATAAAAATCAAATTTTTGACTTAAAGCTGACTTTTGTCTCCACACAACCATTGTATGAAGCCAGTAGAGGCTCAGCCAGACCCATTGGGACATTTTTTGATGCCGAAGACTTGTCCAGACTTGGTTCTCCTATGGTTTATGCCTCATCTATTGTCCCCAGGGCTTCCCTGAGCCTTTGGCACCTCACGTGCTGCCCACTGACCCCTGGGGGAACCGACAGCATCAGCAAACCTTGTAAACCTTCTTTATATTCTCCTTGCTCCATGAGTTCACTCCATGGAAAGGAGTTGTAGGGAGGGGTGACTTATATCCCTTGCAGCAAGAATCTGGGATGAAATCCTCCTTGATCCGGGTGACCTGTGACATTTCACCTGTCATTTACACTTCTGAAGTTGTTGCAATTGGGCAGAGCAAACCTCGATGTACAGTTAAGGAAAAAAAAACATGAATTACGTCTGTGTAATATATATATTTAATATGTAAAACTCAGTCCATTGATGTTTTTCTTTCTCTTGTTGAGTATTCCCCTTCCTCATCGGGAAGCGGGAATAAAGTTCACGGCGCCGGGAACATAATCGAGCAAACGGCCTCTATGCTTATCAAGTGCCTCTGTTCTGCTTGGGCGTTTAATCACCTGCAAAAGCCATTTATTGCCTCGTATACTCCTCTTCTATGAACATTAGCCCTTAAATACCTGGCATAATTAAAGGTGAAGCCGCAGCGCCGCGCTCCGTCTCCTGCCCGTGCAAGGGTAACAGATGAGGTGGGAGTTCTGGTGGAGTTCAAGGTGAGAGCCGTAAAGCCCATTTTCTGCATGTGTCAGGGACATTATTTTAGGAATGTCTAATTCTGCTGGCGAAAATTGAGGCAGGCTCAAATAATAATTCACGCTTAATGAACTTAGAGTTATAGCCCCGGTGCTGCGATTCCCTCCGTGCCTGGCGCGGTCGATTGGCCTTGTCAGATGTTTAAAGGATGGTGAGGAAATGACAAAAAGGATTTGATGGAATTAGACGGAATTCCCCCCAAAAACCTATTTCTTTTGTGTTTAGATCTCTGTCTGGGAAGAAAGAGAGAAATTTGCCGCAGCTTTGGCTGTAATCCAGTCGGCTCCTTGATCAGGACTTTTCAGGGCTTTAACCTTGTGTGTTCTTCTTGCAGCTCAGCTCTTCAAAGGCCTCTTACCCTTCCTTTATGTGAGGGAAAATAAACACCAAGCCTTGATGAAGGGTTAATACCCGGCGCTGTGTGTAGGGAGTGAATTTAAGCACTCGTCGGCCACGTTCCTTGCCGCGCCCTCGCCTGCCCAACAATCAGACATCCAAAGGCTCGACGATTAACGCCGTTATCCTCCTAACACCCCTTTGATGGTAAATTAATGGGCTGTGGGATGTAGAACATCAGCCTGTTGCTGCTGCTGGGTTTATCCACTTGCAAGTTGCGTGGCAGGGAAACTGCAGAGGGTGGGCAGTGGAGGCAACCAAGCCAAAGGCAAGCGTCTCATTACGGCAAGGAGACAGCGAGCTGTGAGTCCGCCCAGGAGCTGGACTTGGTGATCCTCATGGATCCCTTCCAGCTCAGGGTATTTGAGGATTCTACCCCATACACACTGTCCTGGCTGCTGGTTTAATATCAGCCAGTTTCGTGCCCTGGGGGTTTAGATACCATCTGCTGGTGGTGGAAGTGTTTGTCCGTATGGGTTGTCCCATGATGTGTCCTAAAAAGGGCAGCAAAGGTGGGGAAGGGTCTGGAGTGGCTGAGGGAGCTCTGGGGCTCATCCTGGAGCAAAGGAGGCTCGGGGGGTCCTTCTCCCTCTCCACAACTCCCTGACAGGAGGGTGCAGCAAGGAGGGGTCAGGCTCTGCTCTCAGGGAACAGGGACAGGGTGAGAGGAAATGGCCTCGAGTTGTGGCAAGAGAGGTTTAGGTTGAATATTGGGAAAATTTCTTCATGGAAAGGGTCGTCCAGCCCTGGCACAGGCTGCCCAGGGCAGTGTTGGAGTCCCCATTCCAGGAGGGATTGCAAAGTCATGTAGATGTGGCACTTGGAGACATTGTTTAGTGGTGGCCTTGACAGTGGGTTAATGGTTAATGGTCTTAGGCTTTTCCAGCCTAAATGATTCCATGATTCTGTGAGTTTCAACTGTTACATCTTGGGAGGCCAGCCTGGGGTGAAGGAATAGGGTTTGGGGTAAGTGGAGATCACCAAGATCTCCCAAATCACAACCTCTCTTCTCCCCAAGCACATCCCACAGCGGGATTGCTGAGCCCTGCATCGCTTCCTAGAAAGACAAGGATTTTTCTGGCTGTTGGAAACACGAGGCATCTGTATAAACAATTGTATTAAGCTGCTGTTGTAGTAATTGTGTTTGTACAGTGAAGCAAAAAGGCTCAGTTTACCCCTCTGCTGTCTGGAAATGATCACTTCAGGTTATGTGTGAAGCGTTTTTTCGGCGTGCTGATTTCATTCAGGGGAAGGAAAAAAGCAGAGATCCCATTACAGTGACATATTCTTCCCCAGTGGTAACTTTATCCCTGCTTCTGGCTCCGTGCAGAACCATAATTCATTTTGTCACAAGGATAGCAAATAAATAATAAGAATAAATTGAGCAGATTATCTCATCTTTAAGCCATGCCCAGCATTCATCAAATCCATGCCAAGGAGTAAGATTTACCCGCAGTCAAATTGATCCTACAAGAGCACCTACCTTAAGCTCCATTAGGGCACCTCAGAGCTGTTTGCCCATTTCCTGGTCCTTGGCTGCTTAAAATGACAAGTCATTAAAGTGACACCTTCCCAAAGTGTCCTTCTTTTTTTTTTTTTTTTTGTAATAAAAGGGCCAGTGAAAACCTGGATGTTCCTATTTTTCCCCATTGATTTTTCCTCAAAGGACCAAACCATGCAAAGGCTAAATCCAATGCAGAAGTTTGCTGCTCATGCTGCAGATGCAAAAACATCCATTTCTTCTCTCGCTTCACTGAAGTTTTAATAACAGCTGCTGCAGGGACTTTGCACAGGACTAAGGTCTCATTATTTTTAAAGAAGATACTACTGTACATTTACTGGTGGTACTGCAAAGTGTTATAAATAATTAACGTGGAACTACAGCGACTAAACCTACTGCAGTCCAACTAATTGGTAAACAGTCATGTATTTCACTCGGAGTACATGAGAGGTATTACCACTTTCAGTGGGATGATTCACTTGTATAAATTTAAGCTTATGAATAATGGTTTGAGGGGCTGAGGTTTGCTTTTATTCCTCTCACAGTACTCAAAAACCGGTGGGTGCGTCAGATGAAGAAAGGTGAGATTTGTTTCCCCAGAAAATATTGATTCTAAAGCCTTGTCTAAACTAAAACTGGGACTGAAGGAAGTCACTTTGGTAACAAATAACAATTAATTCACTGGAAGCCTTTGTGTTCAGTTGAAAAATATTCCCCGAACCTGCTTCAAGCCCCTTCCCAAGTCATCACAGAAGAGCACACCCTGAATGCAGAATTAGGTGGTTGATTTGCAGTCGTGCTGTCAAGGTGTGCGTGATGAAGGTTGTGCCAACAGCATAAGACTCATCTCCTTGTAGGGTCTTATATTAGTTTAACCCAGTATATTTAGAATGGAAACCATGTGAGGATGAAGGGCTCCAATTTGCTTCAACTTGATCTGGAACTTATTTAACATTAGGCTGGAACAAGCCCTTTTCAAGCTGAAATAGTTTGTGCACATGAGGGTTTGCCCCTGTTTGGGTGGGTTGGTTTAATAACAGGGTTTTGTTAAATGGTGCAGGCTCTTGCTCAGCTCCACACCTTCTGTTATTCCCTACATGTGGATTCCAAGAACGATTTTCCACCTCAGGTTTGCATTAGCTGTGTGCAAAGGGAGCACAGGCTGGGCAGGAAACCCTTCCCAGGTCAGAGGAGGAATGTGCTGGTGTGGGTTTCATGCAGGAGAAGGGACAGCTGAGGGTGGAAGCCAACATGGCAGCGGTGCCAAAGGGGGAAAGCTTCGGAAGCTGGACTTGCAAAGCCCTCAGCTCTGCAGCAGGTATGGCAAGAAGTGAGGCTGTGCCTCAAAAGGCGAGCTGCCAGCGTGGTGGCACACAACATTTCAAGACTATATATAAATATCTGACCTATTTCTTATGGATAGCACAATAAGGACTCGATCAAAACCCCATTGAATTCTGCAGGAGTCTTTCCATTGACTTCAATGGCTTTAGCATTGGCCCCTATAAATGGCTCTTGAGAAGAAGATAGTGGTGCATTTGCCTGACTATTTTTATAATGTGTTTGATCACTCACTCGGTGATTTTTCCAGCTTCAGCCGTTCGCAATGGGGAGCCAGTGCAAATTACAATGTTCGATGTCCAAAGAAATGTCTCTTGAAATTGAACGGAGCTGCATAAAACAGATGAATGTGTTGGCATCCCACGGCCGCAGAAATGAAAGGGGAGCATTAACACTCATTAAAAGGGACAAGTCAGTGCCACGCTTCCAGCGACCCTGTCATGGGAACACGAGGGGTTTGTCATTTATTTTTCAGTACTCCCGGCTTTTGGACTAGCGTGGGACTTGCAGGATCAGTGGGCCAGCTCATCCCCCGTCCTCTTTTCTGAAAAGTGGGAGTCTGGGGAAGGTCCAAGAAGCTTCTCAGAATGTGTCTGCAGAGCTACAGTTGCAGAATCTCTGAGGTTGGAAAAGACCTCTAATATCACTGAGTCCAACCATTAGCCCAGCACTGCCAACACATCCCACTCGGAGAAGTTTCTGTCTCTGAAAGCACAAGGGCTTGTTCTATTCTGCCACGGAGCTGTGCAGGTTCTCATTGCTCATATAAGTCCTTCAGCCTTCTGGTTCCCTTTTAAGCTCTTCTGTTTAATGAACCCGGTGTCAGAGGTTAATCATGCCTCGTGCAAAGAGGGGCCTCATCTCCTGCCTCTGCATGGAGCTGCCTGTTGGATTTCACAGAGAGGCTCCTCTGTCTCTCCTCTTTGAGGACTGCGAAGCACCAGGCATTGGGTTTGTGGCTAAAGGCTTTTCCACCACCAGTTACAGTGAAATCAGAATATCTGGTAAGATCTTTTCCACTGGAGTTTTGCACAATGTCACCAGCAGACAAAATTCCCATAGGTTGAAATGGCATAGAATTATGGAATGGTTTGTGTCCAAAGGGACCTTAACTCTCATCCCATTCCACCCCTGGCCATGGGCAGGGACACCTTCCACTGTCCCAGGTTGCTCCAAGCCCCGTCCAGCCTGGCCTTGGACACTTCCTTAGCCACAGCTGCTTTGGGCACCCTGTGCCAGGGCCTCACCACCCTCACAGGGAAGAATTTTTTCCCAATATCCCATCCATCCCTGCCCTCTGGCAGGGGGAGCCATTCCCTGTGTCCTGTCCCTCCATCCCTTGTCCAAAGTTCCTCTTCAGCTCCCTTGGAGCCCCTTTAGGCCCTGGAAGACTCTTTCAGCATTCTCTTTTTGTCTTATTTTATACAATAAAAACCAATGGAATCAAAATGTAAGTATTCAGTGATCTCACTGATCACTGGGAATATTCTGTTCCTGGAATATTCTGTGATGTGAAGGAAATTCACAGTTTCAGATTTTTGCCCCAGGTTTTGCCCCAGATTTCAAAGTCTTTCTCATATAAAAGAGAATTTACATTTTTTGGCTTTTTTTTTCCCCCCAGGAAAGAAAGCTGTCTGCTTTTGCTCCCATTGTATCCCACTCATCAAGGCAGGAGCACTCAACCTTCGTCATGCCTAGAAATTTCCGACTGAAGGCAGAGAGCATTTCAGGAATATTATGTTCATAGATTGCTTTATACGATAACAATGGAGTTGTGTTTGCTTTTTTTAAAAGCCTTTTATGGATGTCTTGGAAGCAACAGGGGGATTAGGGATGGCAAACTGGCTGGAGGTTTGCTCATCAATGGGTTTTGTAAGGACACCTGCTTGGTCTGTCCTTGCCTTGTTTTTTTTTCATGCGTACAGGATGGATACAAACACTTCCTTTGGTTTCAAGGAAGAGGCAATAATTTTTCTTGGAATACGGGATCTGAGACTCTCCCACACCCCGTGGCAGGAGTTTGCCCTCTCAATGTCACCACCTGTCCCAGGGCTTGCCATTTAATTCCTTGCTTCAGTCTGCAGCAGGAGCGGGGCAGCCTGCTCTGGGGAGGATCCCACGGAATTGATTTCAATTCTCCTCCATGTCCTTACTCTCTAATTGCTCCCCAGCAGACGTGTGCTGGTGGAAATCTTCCTGCTGTCCATGCTCAGGGATTCTGCCTGGGAGCAGGTTTGGGGAGGTTGTGGGTGGGATGGGGAGATCTGAGGTTTTTCTCTCTGCTCTGACTTCACTCGCTGCCCACTGGGGAGACCTCCTGGCTCTTTTTCCTGGGTCACAGTGTCCTTCTCTGCTATTTACTAAGCTTTAAACCCTCGATTTTCTCAGCAAATCCAGACTTTGTGTGCCTAAAACAAACAGGGAAACCTTTTCCACGTGAAATACAGAGTTTGTGGTGTCTGTATTTGTTGTCTAAAATTCACACTGTGGACCCAAAAAGCAAAGCCTGACCCAGGGAGCAGGTCTGAACCTCCCCCTATTTTTAGGCTGCTTTAAGTAAAGGTACTGGAATGATCTTTCTAAATCTTGGGAGAGACCAGGTTTGATGTGACCATGTGGAACTGCAGTGTCTGGTCTTATGTATTTTGTGTAGAAGTTCTTTACAGAGATTTCCCATTGAATCCCATTCTGGGGTTTCTTAGGGATGACTGCTTGCTCTGTCCTTGCTTTTTTGGGGATGGACACAGCACTGAGTGGTGGTCCCAGCCATTGTTTTCAAGGAAAAATGATAAATTTTGGTTGGAATAAGTGAGTCTGAGGCTCGTCCCCAACCTGTAGCTGCAGGTCACCTTCTCAATGTCACCAGCATGAATACTGCTATTCCCAATATCTCATTCCAGGACTTAATATTGATGTGTCCCTCAGTACTGGAATGGGCTGTTAGAATGGACAGACCAAAGACCTGGATGTGAAAAAAGTAATTAAATAATGAAGAGTAATGTAATAATATCAATAATACTGATGTAAGTCAGGTTGGTGGCTGGGCTGCCATGTGTCAAAGCTCTGCTCCATGCACCTGCCTGGGGGAATTAAACTAGCTTTTCTCCCTTTTTACAGTAGGTGACAGAATTATGCCCTGTACTTAATTTTTCAATCTCTGACCTGCTGAAGTGCAGGATCCTATATTTTCCATGATGGATTTGTCCATCAGTGCTGCTCCAGAGGGCCGGAAGGTGCTGCTGATGCTGGGGAGAGGTGCTGCTCTGTCCCTGCTCTCAGGGACCCTCCCCTGGCAGCCCCAGCAGGAATTCTCCCCATTCAAACACAGCCTTTTTTGCCTAAAGGCGAACAGAAAATTAAGCCAACTGATCTGTTTAAACCTTTATAAATACGTGTTTAATATCTGCTTAATGGGAGATGGGATTTATGAGCCGTTAAGTGATGCCGGCTCGTTTTTATAAGAATAGAGAAGTCTGGTGGGAAAACTTCCTCCTGGGACCTAATCTCCTATTATTATTTTTTTAAGAGAGAGAGATTTAATATTTTACAGTTGACGTTTGCAGTGACACTGGAATATTTCCTACGTGGGAGCTTTCACAAGTGCTTTATAAATCTTGATGGGTTTAAGTTGATGAAATCCTTCTGCCAGTGGGAAGGATCCTCCCTCCTCTGCCGACGGGGAAACTGAGGCTCGGGTACAGGAGTGTGCAGAGGGAGGGTGGGGATGTGTGAGTCCCATGTGGAGCAGGGTAGTCCAGACTCTTCATGGCATTTCCCCAGTGGTGAGACAATGTTGTGCTTTGTATCTCCTCGGATTTGGGGTTTTTTGCCTTTCATGGGGTTTTGCAAACGGTGGTGGAAGCAAAGGATGCACCAAGTGTCCTGTGGGGACAGCTCCTGGTCCTTGTCCTCTGCCCCACTTCCTTCCCACCAGTCTTTTCCTATTTTTTTCTTCCCTTCTTCCTTTTTGTACTTTTTCCTTTTTTTCCCCCTTTCCCATTCTTTTTTCTTTATTTTTCTTTTACTTTTTTCCTTTCTTATTATTTTTTCTTTTTTTCTCCTATTTTCTTTTTTCTCCCTTCTAGTTTGTTCCTCTTTTATCCTTTTTTCTTTTTCCACGTCCCCTTCTTCTTTTTCCTTCATTTTCATTTTTTCCTTTTTCTTTCCTCTTTCCTCCTTTTTTCTTTTTTCTTTTTCCACTTCCCCTTCTTCTTTTTCCTTCATTTTCATTTTTTCCTTTTTCTTTCCTCTTTCCTCCTTCCCCTCTTTACCCTTTTTTCTTTTCCCTTTTCTCTTTGAATTACTTTTACTCTATTTCCCCTTTTTTCCCCCCGCTCTTCTTTTTGTGCTCTCATCTCCCACTCCCATTGCAGGGGATATTGCTGATGTGAATCCAAAATCCCACTCCTGGCTCTCCCAAGCTGCTGCTGCTGCAGTAACCCATGCCTTGGATCCACCTGGAGCATTATTGCTGCAAGGGCAGCCCCAGCCCTGGCAGAGATCCACTGCACGGGGGGGACAGGAGATTTTGGGGACATGGGCCAGCCCAGGGAACATCTCTGTTGTTGTTTGTGACGTACACATTTTCTGCTGGGTGACTTTGGGGGTGGCACTGCTGCCTGGAGGAAAAAAGAGCTTTCTGCTTCCTGCAGCTGGGGCTGGAATGAGATTTTTTTTTTTCTTCAATGTGAAAAACATCAGTGAAATCCCTCGGTGGCTGTTGCAGTTTGCTTCTAACATTTGGAGTATTTCCGAAAAATCCTCATGCATTTGTGATAAGATACTTTTATATTTTCTCTCTCCTTTTTCCTTTTTTCCCCCCCCAAACTTGCATTTTGAGGAGGATCCCAATTGCTGTATTCTCCTCAGAGGAGATGATGGATGGATGGACAGGGGAGATGCCACAGTTGCAGCTCATCAAGACACTCCCCATCAGCAGAGCTGACTCGGTGCTGAGCTATTTTCCATCTCCAGCCCAATTTTCTCCCAATCCCAGGAAATCCTTGGCAGGGGGAGCTGAGGGATGCAGGGCGGTAGATCCTGGTGCAGGAATTGCATTCTCACCTTGTGGATGCAGCTCCCAGGCTCTGCTGACAAAGCCTGGGCCATGCCAGCAGTGTCCCTGCCCCTGTCCCTGGCTGTATTTATCATTCCAGCCCTGTCCTGGGTTCAGATGTGGTCTCTGGCCTGCATCCCACCTCTCATCCCAGCCTTTTCCTGCCTCCAGCTAATTAGTGACAGCAGAGCCTCATTAGGATGGCATCCAGACCAGGGCTTTGACCCTTTCCCTGCAGCTCTGGGATGGGATGTGGCTCACATGGATTGAGTTTTGCAGTCCTGAGGGCTCTCTGCCTCCCTGACCCTGTTTTGGGGGTGCTGGGGGATCTCAGTATCCCACAGGATGCTCCTGCATGATCCTGAGAATAGCCCTATGGAGGAGCAGTGCTATCTCAGACTATCAGCACCCGTTTGTCGGGTTTCTTATGAATAATTATTAAAAAAGAAAGGCAAGAGAGGCAGAGAGCGCTGAGGAAATAATCTTTTTACATTTTAATCTGAGCAGTTTTCAAGCAGTTTGATAAGGCGGGTTGTAGAAATGTCAGCCTCCCCTTATCTCTAATTGACTTAAAGTAGAAGCCGGCTTTAATCCCGGCATGCAGAGGAGCTTCTGATGGGGAGATGAGGGCAATTGATTTCTGCCTTTTTAATTAACAGTCTGGCTGCTTTTAAAAACAATAGGGAGGAGGGAAGGGAAGGGGAAAACACGTGGTGACATTTGGAGCTGGTGGCATGGGGATGGACAGGTGCTCTGTGGGCTCTCCAGGAAGATCGAGGTGCTGCCCAGCTTCCAGGGAGTTGGGATGGACTGGTTCCAGTTTAAAGAGGGAATTGCTTCCTGGAGAGGAGGCAGAGAGTGGGGCTGGGGGATTCCCTGCATTAAGCAGCCTGTGAGGATTTGGGTTATCCTGTGCCAGGTCCCTGAGCTGGGCACTGGGTGTGCTGGCTCTGCTCGGGCTGTGGGAGCGATGGAGGGTGACAGGCTGTCCTGAGACATGTCCTTCACCCACCCCAAGGGAGAAAACCCTCAGGTGGATGGAGAGGGGGACATGGTCCCAGCACCCTCTGCCTCCTCCAACGTCCTGGAGCTGCTGTGAGGAGCAGGGCCATGGGTTTGGTAGGAAGGGGCAAAATGGATGCCATTCCTTTGCCAGGCTTTCCTCTTGCCCCCTGACCTTGCTGTAGCTCTGCTCCCCTCCAGCCCACACACACATGTGTGTAGGGATGTGTGGAAAGGGCAAGGACAGCCAAGGAAGCAGAGGTTTGCTCGGAGTCCTCTCTCACACTGGATCTGTGGCATCACACGGATGAGCTCCACAGAGCCCCCAACCTCCTGCAAACTCCAAATTTCTCTTGACCCCACCAGGCAGCACATCAGCAGTGGGGAGGAAGGGAGTTTTCTGTGGAGGTGGCTCTTGCAGCCGGTTCCTGTGTGGGAAGGCAGCCCAGATGTGCTGATGATTATGACTTTCACAGCAAGGGAGCTGCTGCTGCGACCGTTCCGGCTCCATTTGCTGTCCTGCTGCAATCGGCTTCCGCCTGTCCGCTTAAGTGTCAGCCACGCAGCAGAGGATTGTTTATGCAGCACTTAGGAACATCTACGGGGTAATGGGCTGTGCAGAGGGCCCTGGCATAATTGGTGAAATGTCTGCAAGTGGATTAGCTGTGTGTCTGCACGGCGGATGTTTGGAGATAGATACATAAGTACAATTTTTAAATACATATTAGGCTAAAGTCCCGGTTCGCCTGGGGATTGCGGCACTGGGGTTAATGTTGTGTGAACTGAGTGGGTTCAAATCTCCCAGGAAGGCTGGGAGAGGCAGTGCTGGGTACCTGCCTGGGTACCAGGAGGGGTTGTGTGTCCATGGTGGGGCAGGAGAGGAACAACTTTCCCCAGGAGAACACCCCCATGCTAAAGAGCTGCTGAATCCCAGAATTTTTAAGGTTGGAAAAGACCTCCCAGATCAAGTCCAACCTGTGACTGATCCCCACCTTGTCAAGTGCACCAGAGCACTGAGTGCCATGTCCAATGGCTCCTTGGACATCTCCAGGGATGGTGATTGCCCCAGGGATGAGGAGATTTGGGGCTGGGGCTGGAGGAGAGCAGAGAGATGCAGGAGCACCCTGGGAACACACAGAGCTGTGCCCGTGGTTTATTTGCACTTTGCTCAGGCTCTCACTGGAGGTCAGGCTGTTCTCTCTCAGCCGTGCCCCAGCTCCCCTGGCCTTCATCCTGCTCTTGTGCATTCTTCAGCCTTCTTTTTATTCTTATTTTCTCCAAGCACCTCGTCCCCTAGCAGCAGGAGGGAGAGGAACCACTACCCTCACCTGCCCATGGACACGAGCCTCTCCGGAGCACCTGGAGCCGTGGATGGCCACTTCCAGACGTGGGGTTTGGGGCCATCCCAAGCATCCTGGGGACGCAGAGCCCCTGGGAATGCAGAGCCCTGTGTGCCTGCTGGCACCAACCTTCCAACCCTCCCGTTGCTCATTATATTGCAGGCGCTGGCAATGAATTGTTTAACGAGCTTTCTGCGAGGCTGAGCAGATGAGAGGAGTGCGGAGCTTGGAAAGGAGAGGAATAAATTGGGAATGCTTTTGATTTGTGAAGAGCTGTGATGAGCAGGAGGGAAATCAGAGCTGGAGCATCCCTATTGAGGGTTTGGCATGGAAAAGGGCTTAAAAATGGAGCTTGGCCCTGTTCTCTGGTATTTTTAGCCCGGATCCAATGGCTCAGGACCTGCATTGTAGCCGTGGGCTTTGTGAGTTCCAAAGGGTTTGGCATCTGCTCAGAGCAATGGTTTATAGGTATCAAATTTTTGGCTTTTAAAACTCCCTAATAATTCATAATTTCTTAATACCATGTGCTGTCTTGCTCATCCTAACAAATCAATTTGTTATGCGTTATATCTGCTGCTGAACCGTGGTGGGGAGGAGAAGGAAGAACAGTTTTTTCTCTGCACTTTTCACTTCCCCTTTCATATCCTAAGGGTTATCAACTCAGCCACCAAAATGCCACGACTTAACGTGACGGGTATTTAGAGTAAAATCAATCCCAACAGCAAAGTAATGCAGCAGCAGAAACACAAAATCACATCTGAAGTGAAGCTGGGTGCAAGTCCTGCTTCCCATGTCCAGCTGTAATAAAAAAGTGTTATCCTTGTGAACCACTAATGTCATGGAATCATGGAGTCCTAGAATGGTTTGGCTTGGAAGGAACATTAAAAATTGTCTTGTTCCAACCCCCTGCCATGGGCAGGGACACTTCCCAGTAGACCAATATGTCCTGGTGGAAGGAGCCTGAAATTCCATTTAAATTGTTTGGTTCCAAATATGAAATTGTATATTCCAAATATGTATTTGTGAATATGAAAATGATTCCAAATCCACCCAGATGAAATCCTTGCTGCCTCCAGATCATCTCCTGCCTCCTCATCATCTCCAAGGAAAAAGAAATTGGGGATCAAGTGTAAGGTGGAGGCATGCAGGATACAACAGCCTTGATGGGTTGGAGGCTTTATTCCAAATTCCAGAGGAGATTTGGCAAACCACAAGGTTTCCTTCAAAATTAATGGAGCTTAGACTGGGAATTGCATGGGAAAATGGGAACTGGACCTCTAAAATCACCTGGGTCCTTTGGGAAGTGTTGTCCTCGTGGTGCTGCAGACAAGGACATGGTTCCCACTCCCAAAGCTTAGCATGGACGTAGATGACACAGCTCCGGTGGTGGCATTGATTTCCAGTCAGGATCAGGCCAGAGGGGCTCTTTCTTCAGCCAGCCTGAGATTTTTGCAGCTTTGTGATTCAGTATAATTAACATCTGGGAGGAATTAAAGGGGTCTTGGGGGAAAAAAAGCGAGATCTGAAGTTTAAATAACAATTTGGTTTCAGCACAATTAAAAATAAGCTGCTTTGTGATTACCGGCATGGCTGCTTACACGGAGATGTAAACGGGAGCTCTGGGAGGAGCAGATAAAGGTAGGGATGAACAAGGAAAGAGCAAGAGGCTGAGGAAGGACTAAACCTGATCCTCAGGCTCTGGGGAATAAATCCAGGTTACACCAATAGGATAAACATCACAAAAAGCTGGAGCTCAGTCGCCACTTGTGGCCTTCTCTTGAGTGTCCTTGTCATTCTTTATATGCAAATGTGGATCCGAGCTCCAGCTCCACTCACCAAAGAAAAAAAAATCCCAAACCCACTCCAGAAAATCAAATATTTTGCAGGTTGGGTGCCAAGACCCTCTTGAAGCTGATTGGTATCAGTGGCCGTCTGGGAATCTCATGCGTTTCCTTTAATTGCTTTATTTTCCCTCCTCTGATTGCATCTCGCAATGTAGAATTGGGAAACAGGGAAAACTGAAGCAAACAGAAATTGTTGTGTGCAAATGAAATGCTCCACTTGCCCAGCAGCAAAACATTTGGAGAAGACTTCAGCTTCGGGTCTGATTTGAAATAAAGCCAAATTTTTACCAACTTGCAGCAAATTGAGGGTTTAATCCTGGTTTTGGAGGGCGTGAGGATTTGTGTTTGGCTATGTGCAGTGAGGAACAGCTCTAAAAAAGCTTTTGTGGGGGGTTTGGCCATCTGCAGCCTGGCAGGAGGATACGACAGAGTTCTTGGGGAAATGGCAAAGTGAGAAATACATGAGCGATCCAAGGAAATATCATTTTAAGCAGGGTTCAGTTGGGTTGTGGAAGTCACTGGTGGAAAATACAACTGGGAACAGTTGATTGGGAGAGCGGGATGAAGCTCCAAACCTGTAGATTTGGGATGGGGTGGGTTTGTGGAGGTGAGGGTGCTTTGCTGCATCTCCTGCTTTCTATTTATCCCTAAACCTGCAGTGTCCATCCCCCAGGCCAGTGATGGACCAGCAATATCCCAAACCCTACGGAGCCCATCAAAGCTCAGAGAAGGAACAAAGCTCCTCATTTCCTTACAAACCCGTGTTGTACTTTGTTGGTGAGACACAGCAGAGTCCCTGGTTTTCCTTTCTTTACAGATTTCCATATTTATTACTTGCGTTGCGCCACAGGGGGGAAAAACGTTTTGCAATTGGAAATTTTTGGAGATGCCTGTGCTCCTCCTGCTTCTTTGGAGTGTTGGCACCGTTTGTTGCTGGATAATTATATTTTATCTGTTTGAGGTGGTGTTTTGGTGGTTTTTTTTATGGTTATGTTTTCTCAGGAGGTTTTATGTGATGGCTTTATTTAGATCCTTGCCTGAGCATAAAACCTTAGAGCACAAATGCAGCCTCTGCTTTGTTTTGAGGGAAAATGCCTATGGGAATTTGTGGTTTGGAATTGTTTAGGTTCCGTGCATTTTGAAGGGTGGAAGGTGAGCAGACATCAATGGAAGAGGAGTTTGAGAAGCAAAAGTGACCCTTGAGTGCCTTAGGAAAATGTCTCATAAATTGAACCAAATGCTTTTCAGCCTGTGAGCAGAAGGTCTGTGACACACTTCCTTGTGTTTTGCATGGAATAAACATGCTGAATTTATGGGAAGCTTTAAAGTTTGATTTTTCAAGCTCAAAAGGCAAGTGGAGAGTGAGGCAGGAGAGATCTCCAGGTTAGAGTGTCTCCAAACCTATCAGAAACCTGGAAATGTGATTTTTTTGCCAAGTGACAATGAGAGACGTGGCAGACGTGGGAAAGTTTCTCACCCCTTCAAACGTCTCAGAAATTATCAGTGGGACTGGCAAAGGTCAAAAATGACAATTATTCTCATTTTGAAAGGCATTTGGACTTGTTTCAATGTCCCTGCTATTTTCCTCACCTTTGTTTTGACTGCAGGATGTAGACAACAGAAGCCTGGAGAGCTAACAACTCCCTGGAACTGATTTGGGTCAAAATTACAAAGGATTTTTTAATCCCTGTCTCTCGTAATATTTTTGTATTTTTTTTTTACTCTAAGGTGAATTTGATCCAATAATCTCTACAGAAGTAGCAATTTTGCAGAGAAATCCAATTTGCATTTCCAAAATACACCTAGAGAAAACATTCCCAGCTTCCACCACTTACGGCCAACTTGTGTTTCCTCTGGGAACGAGTCTCTCATTTGTCTTTTAATTTCTCAGCGCTCACTTGGTGCTTAGTTTTGGGCAGAGATTTATTGCAGTGATCATTTCCCCAGCAGTTTCTACCTTTTTCTGTACAACATAGTTGGTGCTTTGCCTTGCAAGTGGTTTGGGCAACAGTAGGAGTTTTGTTCCTTGTGCAGGAACAGCGTTCAGAGCTCAGATTGAGTCTTCTGGGCGTTGTAGTTGCCTGAATAATAAATAATATTAGCAAAAGTCAGGAGAAGAGGATAATTGGGCAGTGAAATACTTTGTGTTGGAAGTTCTGCTGCTGCAATAGACTTGTTCCTTTCCTTTATTGACCGTTGATTAAATTTTTGTAACAATTACAGACCAATAATAGGCAGCTATTGATTTCTGGGGAGGTGAATATCAAGATTTACAGACGGGAGAGTGGAAGTTATTGACTCTGAGGAGAATAATAGCTGGAATCGAGTGGGGGGTTGCTCATGGAGGCAGGTTCATTTCCATATCTGATCCAGTGGTTTCTGTCTCTCCAGCCTTGGAATGGACAGACTATGGAAATGCAGAGCCCTTTCCCCATGGCTTGTCATCAAGTGGGCTTTGAGAGTGGAAATCTAATGAATCTCCACATTATCATGGAATTCCAGACTGGTTTGGGTTGAGAGAGACCTCAAGGATCATCCCATTCCAACCCCTGCCACAGGCAGGGACGGCTTCCACTAGACCAGGTTTCTTTACAGCCACCTTTGGCAAGATTGAGTATGTCCTATGCAAAATCCAGTTTTGTACAGTTCCCAAACTGACAGAGAATTGGGGACCCGCCCCAAATATCTGAAATTGCTCCTTTTGGTGCTTTTCGATTCGATTCTTGGCACTGAATTCAGCTCCTTTGTTTCGGGAAGTGGTCCGTGCTTTCCTTCGAGATCTTTCCGTTTCTGTTGCAGTTTGGGAGGGAAAAAAAAAAAAAGTGCTCTCGAGCTCTCTTTTCATCTCAAAAACTCTCCTAAGATCCCACTCTCGCGCTTATCACCTTTCCCAATTGAGGCTGGTGCGTGTCCTCCCGGGCACTTGAAATTAAAGGGTGCTTTGAAACAGCGCTTTCCGCGGCGTCGGGAGGATAACAGGCAGCTCGGCATCGCCGCTTCACCTCCGAGCCGGCAGGAGCCCGCTGCTCCTCCTGGATCCGGAGGTGCTGCAGCCTCCTCCCTCGTCCCCGTGGATGTGCCAATAGGTGGCAATGTCTCCACGCTCACGGACGTGGCGTGTGGCACCTCTCCCGACACGCGTTGTCGTCGCCGTGCGGGACCTGAGGTGGGAACTGGAGGTGGCACTCACACCTGAAGGGAAAGACCAGGAAAAAGGGATCCGTCTCTTTCATGGCGCTGCCTTGGGATTCCCGCCAAAGTTTGGTGGCTTTGCTGGGAGGGTGGGATGGGAAAGGGGGACAAAGCGACTTGCATGTGGCTTTAAGAGCCTTTGTGGGTGTGATGGGATCCTTGATCTTGCGGCTGCATAAATCACAGGCAGCCAGTTCAAGTCAATTCATATTTTTGCAGTTCGTTAGCAGCTCGGGAGGAAATTGCATTTACTATAATTGCCTCTAATTGCACCAGATTAGTGATTACAATTATTGATGGTGGCTGATTATTCATTAGGCTTCAAATCAATTCCCCTGCTTCATCATTACCCAAAACAGTAACTCTGATGAGGAGAGAAAGAGGTCTGGAGGAGTCCGCGGCCGTGCTCCTGCCAGGGAGCCAGCCTGCCTCCAGAAGTCCTGTGAAATCAGCACTCCAAGCTGATTAACGCCTCGACAGGATGGGAAAGGTCGTTAGCCAGGACTCGGGATGCTTTTGGTGGCCAGGAGATGAATGAGTCCATCCCCTCTGCACGGACAGTGCTTCTCCTGTCTCAGGTGGCGTCCTCAGAGGGGCTGCTCTCTGGTGAAACGTGGCTGAGCTCTGTGCAGGAGAGTCTCAATAAACCCCGTGGGGTCCTGGCGTGATCTGTGGCCCTGAGTCAGGGGAGCAATGGCACAGAGTGCAGCCGAGGGAGCAGCTCTCCCACGGCAGCCCCGGGCTCCCGGAGCGCAGCCCCAGGTGCAGGCAGCCACCTGCGCCTCCCAGCCGTGCCTGGTTGTCACCAGAGCTGCCTGACTCGCATAATAACAGCACTGGAGGCCACAAGCAGCCCCAGGCTGCTGGGATTCTCAGCTGGAGTGCCGTGTGATGCAGGAACATCACAGTGCTTGCAGTGCTGCCCTGACCCTCTGCCCTCTCACGTGGGGGCACAAGCTGCAGGCAGAGTGGGTGCTCTTCCTGGGGGCTGCCCTGCCCTCCCACCTGGACAGCTATGGCTCTGAGGAGCTGAGGGCACTTGGGACAAGGCTGAGGAGCTCATGAGCTATGGGTGGTGCTGGCTCTGGGTGGATGTGATGCTGCTCACAGGTCTGACCCAGCAGAATGTGCTCTCCCTCTTTTCCATCATCACTGAATCCTCACAGAATGGTTTGGGTTGGAAAGGACCCTAAAACTCATCCAATCTCACCTCCTGCCAGGGCAGGGACACCTTTCACTATCCCAAGGTTCTCCAAGCCCTGTCCAGCCTGGCCTTGGACACTCCCAGGGCTCCAGGGGTTGGCCCAGCTTCTCTGGGCACCTGTGCCAGGGCCTGCCCACCCTCACAGGGAGCAGCTTCTTCCCACCTGTCCTCTGGCAGTTAAAAGCTGTTCTCCTTTGACCTCTTCCTGGCCTGTTCCAAAGTCCCTCTCCAACCACTCCTGGCCTGCAGATGAAGGGTCCTTCAAAATCCCAAGCTGTCCCAGGGGCTGCTCTGCAAACCTTAATTATATTTATCTTAAACTGACTGCTGGGAGCTGAGTGGGTGTGGTGTGGCAGAGCTTGAACATGTTCCCAAAAATGATGGCTATGTAAGCAGCCTTCCGTATTATGGGGATCTCATGGCAGCCATCCCTCCTGCTGCCCCACACAATGAAACAGATCCTGGATTCCTTCCTTATGTGGGGACTGGGGGAGGAACTGAGTCCTTAGAGCAGCTCCAGCTGTTGGCCTCTGCCCCGTGGCTTGCATCAGTCCAGGGACCTGTGTGCCAGAGTTATGCCTGTCAGGCAGGACTGGGATTTGTAGCTGAGCAGGACATGCAGGTCCCAGCTGTCTTCTTAAAGGCCACTTATTACCTACATTTCCCACCTATTGATCCTGGTTCTGCTGCCGTGCTCAGACACTGCTAGGAAAAAAGAACCATAAAAAGAAGGAAAAGGTTGGTTCTGTTCATTAATCTCGCCCGCTCCCATCATCGGGAGGAACAGGGCCTGAAGGCTCAATTAGCCTTGGTGCTGCAGCTCAGTGACACACGGCAGCTTCCATCACTTTCCTCACGGATACTTTCCCTCCCCGTGTCTGTCTCCAGCTGTTTATGCCTTGCAGCTGGCCCTGGGAGGCCTGGGTGGTGGGAGATAAGGTGGGGAGCGCTGGGAAGCCCTGGGAATTGCATCCTGCACCCAGGTGAGGATGGGAATGTGATGGGAGGTGGTGGGCAGGAGCTGGCTCAGCTGAGACAGACGAGGTCACTGGTGTCTGTCTGCTCGTGCAGGGTTTGGAACTGCTGTGAGATCCATAGGGATGCTTCTTTTCAAGATCTGGGATTTTTATCTGAAAGTGAAAGGATTTGGATTCCTAAATCTCCATCCTGCCCTTGAAGTGCCAGTGCTGTTGCCATCTCAGGTGTGTGTCACCTGCCAGGACAGGGAGGGAATCACGTGGGTTAGAGGGACATCTCACCTCACTCTAAATGTCCCACATGTAAATCTGGCTCATCTGGACCTCCTGCAGTGCCAGGAATTGCATTTGTCCTGAGGGAGATGAAATTCAGAGTGTGGTGCTGATGCAGCTTTATAACATCCCCTGCTGGGGCAGAGGCAGAGCAGGCTCTGGTTTAGGAATCTCCCAGGAGTGTTTGCAGGAGGTGAGTGTGCCAGACTGGGAGCTGAGGAATCATCAGTCATGGGATGGCTTGGGTTGGGAGAGACCTTAAAGCTCATCCCATTCCACCCCCTGCCATGGGCAGGGACACCTTCCACTGTCCCAGGCTGCTCTAAGGCCTGTCCAACCTGGCCTTGGGCATTCCAGGGATGGGGCAGCCACAGCTGCTCTGGGCACCCTGTGCCAGGGCCTCCCCACCCTCACAGGGAAAAATTCCTTCCCAGTATCCCATCCATCCCTGCCCTCTGGCAGTGGGAAACCTTTGTCCCTTATCCTGTCCCTCCAGGCCTCTGTTTTAAAGTCCCTCTCCAGCTCTCCTGGAGCTCCTTTAGGTCCTGGCAGGGGCTCTGAACTCTCCTCAGAGCCTTTTCCTCTCCAGGTGAGCACCCCCAGCTCTCCCAGCCTGGCTCCAGAGCAGAGGGGCTCCAGCCCTGGAGCATCTTTGTTGTCTCTTTTGGAATCTGTCCAGCAGCTCCACATCCTTTCCATGTTTAGGACTCACCCCATGACAGCCCCCAAACACCCTCTGACTCCCACCTCCCCAGTTACCCCCTGCCCCTTTCCTGGGCTTGGCAGGGCTGAGCAGCATCCACTCCATTCCTCTGGGGATTCCTGCCTCCTGCATTTTGTGTACCATGGCTGGCCTGTTGGGGCCTCTCTGCTTTTCCTTCTAATTTGTCTGAGCATATGCTCAGGAGTGGTTTGTTTGGTGATTGTTCACAGAAAAGATTTCTTCTTTTATCCTGCCATTCCGAATGGCCACGAGAGTCCCCAGTTACTTTGCAGTTTGCATTCAGCAGGAAATGCCACAGCAAAATTCAGACAACTTGCATTCCTCTCCCACTGTCTCCGAGTGTCCAGCCTTTGCAAACACCTGTAGGATTTTGGAATGCTGTGGAGACATCTCCTCTTCCACTGAGGAAAGAAGCAACTCAAAAACACAGCCCAAAAGCAAGTTTTAGGTTAAAAGGCTGAAAATGCAACCCCAGTATTTTCCAACCTGAATTTTAAGGACCAAACTCCTGCTGAAGGTTTGGGATCAACAATACTGAGAGCATCTTCCATGGGTTTGCATGGAATTAGTTAACACAGATTTAGAGAAAGGGACTTTTAAGCAGTTCTCTTTGAAAACTTTAACTTGCAAAAATTAAAGGAAAAACTAAGGTACCAGTAGGGAATAAAACTGGCATCATCAGAGCCTTTCTGGTGGAGCAACACAGCTTGAACTGGACTAATGAGCCTGAGAGTTTAAAAAAAAGATTATATATGTCTCTCTATCTCTAGATCTCTGTATCTCTGTACCTCTGTATCTCACATTTGTACCTTTGAAGCACTGGCAGTTGGATATCTCGGGTTTGGCCGGGCTGCAAACATACATGATATAGGATGTCCACTATTTATTCTGAATTTTCTGCATTTTACCACTTCCAGCACTGCTGCAAGAGGTTCCTCTCCCCCTGTGATGCTGTCCAGTGCCCAAAAGGGACATGAAGTAGGTGCAAAGTTTGTCCTGGGGGTATCTGTGACCTTGGTGATGGCAGAGGGGTCTCCTCCTCATCGTAATGCCAAGTCAGCATTATTTAGGAAGTTGAATAAGGAATTGGGGAACTGGGATTCTCATTTTGGGGTGGAAAGATCTTTACCTGCAGATAAAAGAGATTAGAAAATTAATAAACTAGCTGAAATCGTTATACCCAAGCTGGATAATTTACCTACTTCCAGGCAGTGTCCTTGCAGCATGTGAACCTAAGAGAGCACACGATTCCCAGCCTCATCCCTCTCCTGCCTAAATGCTCCAAGGGAGTTTTTGGGCGATTTACTGCTGACTTAGGAGATCAATCTCTCCCGGCAGATGGGAGGGAACTCATTTTAGGGTTTTGAAGCAAACACAGTTAAATCTTCTTTTCCCGGCTGAGCTGCTTGTCTTGGAATGACAGGAGGGCGGACGGCTGGGAGCTCCTCCTGCTTCTGCCAGGAGGCTCAGGGCTGCTCCTTCTCTGCTCCTGGCTCTCCAAGCTGCACGTGGCTTTGCTGGGGGGAGCAGGTGTTGTAGGGATCTGGCATGGAAGGGGCTGCAGGCTCATCACCACCAAGGCATTGCCGCTGTTTTTACGGAAACGCCCAAAATGCAAGGCTTTATCTGGGCATGGACAGTGGAGCTGAGAGGGAACCTGCTCGTGGGGGTCTGATCCCAATGGCTGAGCTGTCACTTCTCTGTCTCTGTTGGACAGCTTTCCATCCCGTTTCTTTTTGATGGCTCGGAGTGAAGTTACCTGCTATTGTCATGGAAACAAGCTTGGATGCAGGGCCAGGTGACAGCAGGCAGCACAGAGCCGTCTGACCCTTGCCTGCCTCTGAGTCCCTCTGTTTTCCCTGACATCCTCACTCCAAACCCCCCCGGTGCCACTGCCTGACTCACAAACTGGCTCCCAAGGATGGATGCTCACCAGGAAGTGAAAGCAGAGGGTTGCTCCTAACCTTGGCAGGAGATTCCAGCTTTCTGCTGGGCTTTGTGTGTGCTGAGTTCATAGCAAGGTGATTCCCCCACTCCGAATTCCCTCTTTTCCAGGCCTGAGAGGAATTTCCGAGTAAGTGGAAGTTGTCGGAAAATACATCCCATGTCAAAAAGAAGGAAGTATCCATATTAAATTGTACCTGAGGCTGAATTCTCTGCTTTCTTTGACTGATGTTACAGGAGGAAAATTGAAGTGAAACACTTGGAGTTTATTGAAGAGATGAGAATTGACAATTTTACCTTCATATTCCTTTGGTTTTCGTGCCATTGCTCAGGTTTGGAGTTTGGTTATTGAAGCTGTGCTGGGATAAAAAACAGGATTTGTGGATATCTGTTCCTGGCTCACAGCCAGACCTCATGGGAGTCACAAAGCTGCTCCGTGCCTCAGTTTCCCCCTCCACACGAGCCCTCCTTAGGATTAACACGGCCTGAGCCACGCAGGATCCTACTGGGGCACAGCCCAAGAGGCAGGGAACAATACGGAGGCTGGAAACGTTCAGAAATAACTTTTTGTCAGTGCCCAACTTCCCGATCCAAGCGACAGCACTTGGGAAAGGTCCCAGCTGCTCGCGGGGAAGCGGGCTGCTCAGCCAAGCGGGACGGAGAGGCGCATGATACAGCGCCGCGGTGCCGGAGAACGACAGCCCTGTCACGCTGACTTATGATGGATGAGGGAAAAACCTATTTCTCATCGGCGCTGGGAAGACGTGAAGTGTAAAGAAGGATGCACCAGGAGTCTCCGGGCGATTCATCTTGTGTCGGGCGTGCTCCTGGAGCCGGCAGAGTCGAGAGCGGGCGCGCGCCGGCAAAGCCGAAAGGCGCGAGGAAAGGAGGGGCTGGGGAGAAAATTCATTATGTGCAGGATAATCTCAGCGGGAAATATCAAAATGTCAGCGGCACCCCAGATAGGGGAGAGGAGAAAAATTAACTGGGGGCATTTGTCACCGGGTTAACCAGGCGTGGATCGGAGCAGAGCGGTTGGATGCCGAGGTGACGGCTGCCAGGATGGGATGGCAGCTTTGAGGAGGAGGCAGAGTGGCAGAAGGGGCGCTGGATTCACCAGAGAGGGGAATTTTACATTCGAGGCTGGACTCTGCCTCACAGGCAGTTTCTGCTCCGTGCTGTGGGTGCCACGTTAACCCACATGGGGTTTCCATGGAAGTTAAAAAAATTACTACATCCTTACTGCCAAAGGGCTGCTCTTCACCTCTCAGGAATTAAAAATCTCAGGATATTTTTTGATCTCAAAAGATGGTGCCTCTCTGCTGGCACCCCACTTGGGGCTAATGATTCCCAACTTGGCCACTGGTTCTGGTCCCATTGAAGGCTGTGGAGCCCCAGTAGCCACCAAAGGGAAGGCGGGGAGGAATTGGGCTGCTGGATCAATGCTGTTATTTGCCCAGCCTAGGTCAGCCTGGCCACATCCTGTGGTTCATCCCTGGTGTAGAGAGAACCAATTTCCAGCACAGCCATGTGGACTGCAGCAGCAGTGTGAAAGGAAGTCGGGACCGAGCTCATACAGAACAGAAAACCTTGATTTTCTCCCTGGCCAGGGTACTCAGGGAGTTTTAGTGTTTTATGCCATCCTACAGTGAATTTCTGTGCATGGAGCTGCCCTCAGCATCCCCACAGGACTTCAGGAAGGGTCTGCACTCCAGGAGGGTTCCCAATACCTTGTTTTCCATTTGGTAAATCTAAAAGCAGCTTTGCTTGGAGAAATCTCTTGGGTCAGGTGGCAGCAGTAAATGTCCAGGATGTTTCGAAATGACTGAGCCATTTATTTCTGAGTGTCACCCAACCCACTGCCCCAGCAGCGCTTCCAGCTCCCTAACCAAGGAGAAGGTTTAATAGTTGGAGTCCCAGGGCACAGGGTGTGGGATAACAGTTGGGGCTTGACACCAAATAAAAATTCCCTGTTAAAGAAATCCGGTTAATCTACTGTGTGAAATGAACCAACTTAAACTGCTCCCGAATAGACAATATATTGTACTTTTTTAGTGGGAGTGGAAAAATTATCAGAAGCCTCTGCAGCAGCCTCTTGGTCTCCTGCCCGTGCTGCTCCTGGGGTTCTGATGGATGCTCTGTGCCTTCCTTCCCCACTGTAAAACCCTTCTTCATCCAGGTGATACAGAAATCCACAGATGGGGGCACTCAGCATCTCAGAGCTGCTCTCCAATACACTCTGCAGCATCCAGGGAGCTGCAGATTCCATCCTGGGAGCATTTGGAGAGCATTCCGTCCATGCCTGAAACCAAACCCAGGTGGAGGTGTGGGAACAGGTTGCAGACCTCAGAATTAATGTTCCTGTGTGATGTGTTGTGATCAGGGAGGAGACCCCCGTGCTGAGCTGTTGCAAACCCATCAGGGACCCAGAAAGATCTTAGAGGTCTTTTCCAAGCTGAATTCCATGATTTTATGAAGCAAGGGAGAGTTGGAAAGCTTTGGGTGAGAGACATCTACTGTAAATACCAGGGTGCCACTTAGGACCCCATTGTGCTCTCAAAAACTGGTGTGTTTTCCCTTTTTCCCAACAGTGCTTTTTCCACCTAATTTTCCTGAAACTTCTCCATTTCAGTGCTACGCCTGTGTCCTTCAGCAGAGACAAACCCCAAATTATTTTTCCTATCGATCCTCACTGTGAACATCGTGGGGAGCCAGAGGTATAAGTGCCACTCTCTTTCTCCGCTGCTCTGTTAAGTGAGACTTTTAGTAGCAAATCTTGAAAGGGAAAGACAAGTCTCCTCCACCACCGGAGCCCCCTTCTCCCTCCCACCCCAGGAAACTGTGGTACAACTCGAAACCGATTAATAATACACAAAGGGATGATGTGGCTGGGCAAAGTGCGGCGGTTTCCTCGGCTACCTTGTGTTATGCTTTTATTAAGCTGCGAACTAAAGCGAAGGAGAGGGAGTGATTTTATAGCCTGCAGCGTCTTGTTTGCAGATTATTTTTCCGAAGCTGCTCAGTAGAATATCAATTGGCTGTGATGAGACATCCCGGCAGGTGCTGCCTTGCACACAGGAGGCCGCGCCGGTCGGCACAGCCCCTCCTGGCACCCGTGTGCCCATCCCGTGCTCTGTCTCGGTGCAACACGGGCTGGCACGGGCGGAACGGAGAGGGAATTTTGGGGCGGGCAGCTCAAAGCGCAGAGGATGGTTTGGGGCTGAGGCGAAGCCCTGCTGGCTGTGCTGTTCCATCCCTCCGGCCCTAATCCAGAGGTTTCTGTGGAAGCGCAGATGTTCAGCCCCGCACGTCCAGGTTGCAATGGCACCGCTCATTAGCGTTTGCAGGGAGCGCTGCGGCGGCTGGGGCTTGGACGGGGGACAAGGAAACAGCCCGTGTGTCAGATGGCAGAGAAGGGCAGGGGACAAGGAAAATGGGAGGGGACCCGGCGGAGTGCGATGACTTCCCAAAGTCACGCTGCAGCGTGGGGAGGGAGCCAGGCGCCTGCCTGCTCTCTCAGCCCCCCGACCTGCCTGCTGGATTGTGCTGCCCGGAATAAAAGCATCTTTTCTCTCCCTCGTGGGGAGGGACCGAGGGCAGCTCGGGGTGATTGGCATCTTTCCGAGCGGCTGTGGCGAAAGCAGCTGAATTCCTGAGTGTACAGCATGAGAAAAAGGGGGAAAAAAGGAAGCTAAGCAGGGGTTTTGCTTTACAAAAGTAATACTTGCTGGTTCTTTGTGATGCTCTGAACCCTCCACGATGCCTTGGAGCCCCTTTGAGCAGCAGTTGGTGGAGGGTGCAGACAGATTCCTGCCATCAGGCAGAGCTTCCCAAGAGCCACAAAGCCCAATCAGCAGGAGAGGAACAATCGAGGCGCCGGCGGTCTCGGAGCTCTTCAGCTGATGAAGAAGAGCAGGGTCTGGACAAATTTGGAATAAGAAATCAGCTGCTGAGGAGGAACACCTAGTGACCTAGCTGGGGAAAGGAGGCGAAAAGTTCTCCTCTATTACTTGTGTGTCTTTTCAGAGCATCTTTAATCATATCCCGCGTCATCTTCATCAGAGGGAAGGTGGTAATCAAGGCAGCTGCCTGAGGCTGATGCTGTGTCTTTATGCTGCCGAGGCTGCTCTTTTTGGGGTAGTCAGGAGAGCAGCTCTGGAGCGTGGGAGTGCATTTGGGATGTATTTGGCTTTTTATTTTTTTATTGGAGCCTCTTAGGAGTTGGCTCACATTGTGCTAAGGACAGGGATTGAGATGCTCTTGCCCAGGGAGTTAACGAAAGACAAATGCAATGTAGTCTCTTATTTTTATTTTTTTTTTTCCTTCTGCCTTCTTTCTTTCTAGTGGTAAAATGATAGAATTTCATGCAGTCAATTGAGGCTATTGAGTTGTTTTGCCACTAAAGTTCTGGAGCATTGACTGTATGGATTCACAGTGTCCCCTCGCACTAACATCCCTTTTAACAATGTGCTATCAAGGGAGAGCTGTGCAGGCTTTAAAAGGTTTTCCACGATTGTATTTCTCTCTCTCTCTCTCCACTTGATGTGCTGAAAGCAAACCTGGGGCAGGTTGCAAGGGAAGAAGAAGGCCTCGAGCCATGGCCGTGAGGGAATTGGTTGTGCCTGCGTCCTGCTTTATGGCAAGACACAAAATCACACATTTTCTTGGAGCTGGAGACACGGGGGATGCTTGTCCTTCCCTGCTGGGTCCATCACTCCAGCTCTTGGCTCCTTCAGGAGCTATGGGGAGACAGCTAATGCTCTGTTCTTACAATAAAAGTAAGGGATAAAAGGAATGCAAACCCAAGGCTGAGAGGGAAAGCAAACAGCTGAAAGCCCCAATTTTCTCTGATTTCCTGTGATTCCCCCTCTCTCTGTGTTCACCTTCATTTGCTGCTCGTTCTGCTCTGCTGCCCAGAGGAGACCTTTGCCTGAATGGAGCAGCACAGGGATGTGCCAGGCTCCAAGATCCTGGGTGAAATCCCATCCTGGTCCTTCTGGCCGCGATTCCCTGGAGCTGTTGATCTTTGCTCTCCGAAGGCAGAGTTTAAATGAGCTTTTCCTTCAGAAGAGAAGGGTAGCTTTGCTGGGCATTCCCTGGTGTGGCCCCCACGACTGTCACTGCTCTGGGGCACACCTGGGCACCCCGAGGGTTCCAGGGGGAGCTGGGATATCTGGGCAGACCCCTCTGGGTTCAGTGCCTTGGGGCACGATCTGTGTGAGATGAGCTGCAGCCCAAAAAGGTCTCAGGAGGTGTCACCCAGGGTGGGGCTCAGCCTCCTGCGGTCTCTGTGGTGTTCAGAGGGGCAAGTCAGAGAATCCCAGACTGGTTTGGGTTGGAAGGGACCTTAAACCCCATCTTGTTCCCCCCCAAGTGATCAGGGGCACCTTCCCCTAGACCCGATCTCGGCAGCTCCGGATCTCCGGAGTCTGTCGGCAAGCTCCGTGTCCGTGCCTGCTCCGGGAGCAGCTCCGGCATTTCTGGGCCTCCCACCAGCCCATCCATAATGCAGATCTCTCCAGGTGTCCTTGCTGCAGTATCCCTGCAACTGATCAGGCTGGGGCTGGGATATTTATGAAACAGCTTTCCAAATTTCAGCTGGTTTTAACCTTCACTACTCGGTTTCCTGGCTCTTCGGTGTGTGCTCTTTTAATAACTGTAACCCATCTGATAATGTTGTTATAAATTAATGATCTGTTTACAACCTTAACTCTGTTTTAATGAAGACTTTTTTTGTTGAGGAAAATAAAAGCTGCTGTAATTATACCTTGTAACTGCAGGGTTTTATAGCCGGTGAACTCATCCAACAAGCAATTTCGATTAGTTTATCCAGGCAAATATTCTAGTGTTGATTTCATACATATAAAAAACACACACAGCTACTTCCATGAGCAGCAGAAATAATTATTCCTGTGTCCCTGTGCCTGTGTCTCGAGAGCAAACTCATGTTGGATTTTTCTGTGCCTAAAAAAAGTTGAATTCACAATGCTGCCTTTCTCTGGGTAAAAGCTTTAATAGTATCTTTCATCTGACTAGTTCCCTATTTTCCCCAAACTTGTATCTTGGAGATAAATGTGTCCTTCCATCAGATTTTATTGAAATGGGTTATAAGGTTTAGAAATCACTAGAGATGGGGAAAGGAAACAGCCGGGCAGGCACTGCCAGTGTGTAAGGCTCATTTCCTCAGGAAACCAGGCTGAAAATACTTTGGGTGCCATTAAAAAGTTGGAGCTGTCATTTCAGGGGAAAGCTTCAGAGAGACTTGGAAGCTGTTTTCCAAGTGGTTAGTTCAGTATGTGTTTCCCAAAGTGCTCAGCTTGGATTGCTGGACAAATTCCTGCATTTTGGAGGCCCAACAGCCCACTTGTTGAGGACATTGGAAAACATGGCTGTTTCTTTTGGTACCTACACTGAGCCAAACCCACGGGATCCTTTTGGAGAAGTTGGCCAGCACAATATGTTGGTACTTTTGTTCCTTTTTATTGGAGATTCCGGTTGTCGTGAGGTTCACAAGGTCCAAACAGCCCTCGCTTCCCACCAGCTGGGGTTGGACCTGATTGCCAGAACCTTTATGCCAAGGACAAAGACAGGGAGTGAAGGCGATGGGCTGGGATCTGGGCAACCTCAGTTTTGGGTTGCCCTTGGTGCTTTTGGCAGAGCTGCAGTGGTGGGTGCAGGGGGGAGCCTCTGTCATTAAGTCCAGAAATTCCTGTGGGATTGGGGAAGTCAAGTCAGCCTTCCACGCTGATGGTGCTGCAAAGGAGTGCATGAGGATGGAGATCCCTTCTCCTCTCTGAGCCACTCCTTCTCTCCACCTGGAAATCCCCCCATGGCAACTGTTCCCTCCTCCCAACCTTGCTGATCATGGACCGTACAATCACAGAATCCCAGAATGTTTGGGTTGGAATGGATCTTAAAGCTCATCTCATTCCTACCCCCTGCCATGGACATGATCTTCCACTAGATCAGATTGCTCCAACCCCACCCATCTCCTAACCCCACTTCTCCCTAATCTAACCCAGCCCGGCCTTGGACACTTCCAGGGATAGGGCATCCACAGCTTCTCTGGGCACCCTGTGCCAGGGCCTCACCACCCTCACAGTAGCTGGGAATCTCCAAAATTCCTGGCTGTCTTGGAGCAGTTCTGATGTTCACCATCCATACTAAACCCCAAAATTGTTCCGTTTGTCCTTTCTCACGGCATCCTGTCCCAGCCCTGCTGTCCTGTTCCTCCACCTTTCCATGCTGCCATTGTCCATGGATCTTGCTTCTCTGGCTGGAGCCGCCCATCTTCTGGGCTTTCTGCTCATATGGGATATGCAGGTTTAAAAATAACCAGCGATGGGCATGAAATAGGAATTCTGGCTAATGAGGGCACTGGGATTCTCTGCCCACGGTCACTCTGGTTCACACCTGGCATAAAACCTGCAGGGTTTGTGCCTCAGACATGACCTTTGCCATCCTGGGCATGACACGTGGCTGGTGTTTCTCCGTGCTTCTCCTCATCATCCTCAGGGTATAGAAAATAAATGCGTTTCCTAGAGATTTTCCTTATTTTATTTGAGCTTCTCTCCTGTGGTAGGACACTGCCTCTGCCTCATGGATTCCCCACGTTATCACAGTATCAGTAACAATAGTGGAATGATTTTTTTTTCCTTGGAGGCTGTCTAGCAAGGCCCCTGGAGCAGGGGCACTGGCCTCGGCATGTTGAGCTGCATCCCTGCCCTGCAATCAATTCCTCCAATTCCAGCCCCCTGCTGCAACAACAAAAAGTTGAACCAAAAGCATTTCCCGCCCCTGAAAATCCATTACAGTCCCTGTCACCGGCCTTTTCTCGCAGTTGCTTTTTTTAATTTTAATCTATTTTTTTTTGTTGGGTTCAGTGGGGCTGTTTGCCCATCCTGATTACAAGGAGTTATCGGAGAAATCCTTTGCCAAGTGTCAGCCCACAGCCACCTGAGGCAGCTGGAGTAGGAGTTATCAGTGTTTGAACAGGTATGGAACAGGCTCCTGGCCACAGACTGGGGCGATGTCCTTCCTCTTGTCCTTGTGGCAGGCAGGAGGGATCGGCTCATTAAAGATGCTGAGGAAAAAGTGGCTTGGATCGGAGTCTGGCCGGTCCCACAAACTCCAGCTCTCCATGTGTGGGATAAGAGCCCCAGATGTTGAACCAGGACCATGTCTAGGGATGCTCTGGCTGCTTTGAGCTGTGCTACCGCAGCTGCTTTTAGATCCAGCATCCCATTTTAACATTCCTTTTCCTTTTTTCTTAAGTGCAGAACTCCAGGCGGTATTTTCGATCATTTTATTTTACTTTTTTTTTTTTTTAAATTCCCAAGTGACGCTGCTATCTGAACCTTGGGGATGGGAAAGGGAACATTGTGGGAAATCTATGCCTTAATTTTCTTTTTTTTTCTCCTTTTCTTCATATCTCCACCAAGAATCTGCATAAAGCTCCTCCACGTATCATTTATTCATCTGTATTTCAGCGCGAGAGGCTCTGCCTCGTGATGGAGATGTCATTTGCAAAATAATAAGGTCCCACTTGCTGCAAGAAGAGCACCCCCACTCTTCCCCCACGAGGTCATTACCTTCAAATTATGACTCTTTTTAACCATTACCTCGTGGGTATCGGTGAGCACAGCACTCGGATTAATTCCAGGTCTGCTTCCTTGTCGTCTCCTTTGCGTTTTCTTCTTGCCATGCGTTCGGCTCGCGAGTGTCGGATCAGGATTCCTAATTGGGTCGCATCAGAGGCTCTTTGCCGTCAGCTGCTGAGCTCTCTGCGTTGTGCAGGGACGTAAGTCACAGATATCATCCCGTAATTAAGCTGGTATTAGGTGTTGGAAGCAGTGCGTCCCTGTTGGATCCCTTCCTGTGCCGTACGCGGCATCCAACCAGCCGGCAAAGCCGCCGCACGCGCTGGTCCCTCTGCTCAGGAGGAGGTGGGGGCATCCATAAAAAGCGACTTTGTTTGTATTTACAGGGTCATCCCTGCAGCAGGTCACTGTGTAAATGATGAGGGACGGTGGGGTGCTGGTGTTTTGGTGTGAAAAAGGATTTTTTTTTGGCCTCTGGCCATCCAGTCCAGCAGGACACAGTGCAGACCCTCATGGAGGGTGCCCATGGGAGCCAGGGATGCAGAGTTGGCTTCTCCCAAACCCAAAACCCACGGACACAAACTTCTAACCTGGCTCATCCTTGCCAGAGCCAAGGGAATTGTGCTGTGCCAGCGGTGAATCCCTCCCTATATAAAGATACATTTATGGGCATATCCCTGGAGCCCACCTCATTGTCCTCTTCCCTAAACTTTGGGTTTTATTCTGGGCATCTGCCCCCAAACCCACCTGAGGCTGAGCCAGCTGCATCCCAGGAGCTGCTCACCTTGCTGCTCTTACGGGGGGGAAATTATTAATGACCCAAGGTGTAATTATCTATGTCTTAAGCCTTGCTCAGGCTCTGCTGATGCCTTCCAGAGGAGGGAGGAGGGGTTTCAGGGAGACACCTTGCTGTTTAATAAATAAAAGAAGAGATTCATAAAGTGTCTGGCAAGCACATTCCTCACATAGAAATGTTACGGAATAACACGGGATGAATAATAGAAAAGGTTATTGAAAAATTCATAATTTCCAAGCGCCAGTGAAGGCCAGGCTTCCATGCCGTTTATTTGCCTGTAGAAAAGTGATTAAAATATATATTATTGTCCTGTCTATAGGAAAATGTATTATTAAGTGGATACTAGCATGACATTTGAAAAATCCATTTCATTCCATTTAGCGGCGGGCGGTGGGAGGGGAAGGGGGGACTTTTTCCCGCTTTTGTGGAGGAAGGTTTTCAGGGTGTTTTAGTCAGGCCTTCAGAAAAGCAGCAAAAACATAAAGAGGGGGAGGGTTTAATTACAGCCCCTTCCCTCCCAGCGGTGCCCTTCACTCTCTGTTTTTGTGCCTTTTGCCTTAAAAATGGAATGAGATTTCTTCACCTTTATTTATTGCTTTAATTGCCGAGAAGGGGAAATGAGGATGGACGGTGGGCGTGCAGGGATGAGGGATTTTCTCCGTGGACAACACAGCTGAAGGGTGGGTGTGTTTCTGTCATGGTTTTCAGGGGTTTTCATCAGTTGATGATCTTGTAATGTTGACCTGATCAGGTTGACCTTGATGACCTGGAAGCAGGAGGACTGTCCTCCCTCCAGGTTGTGCTGGTGGGGTTGGTGACACCCAGGTTGTCAAACTGGGCTCATCCCTCTTGGTTTTGGGTCGTTTTATTAACCTGAGTGCATGCTCAGGCCATGCTCACAGACCTGTCCTGAGTGTTGTCTTGGGAAAGGGGAGGATTTGGGTTTTTTGGGGGGATGTTGAGTGTGCTTCTTGGGCTCGATCCCTCCCCTGATCCATCCAGCCCAATTCTACAATGAAGGGTGAGAAATTGTCCCAAGCAATTTTCTTGACCAAATACCAGGATTTTGACCAATGTGACTAAAAATAAGTCCGACTTATCTTCTTGTCCTCTGGGATAAATGTGTCCTCTCCAAGCCAGCACATTCCTGCTGCATGGGGAGAGCAGTTGTTTTGGGGATGGGTGATGCAAGGTCTCTGGGCAGACCAGGTGGAACCAGAGGGTGAATCTGTGTTACACCTGGTTCCTACAGAACTCCATGTATGAAACATCTTTCCACAGGCAAATGATACAAATCACTGAACAGATTTTTTGGGATATTTGGGCTTTTTCTCCAAGAGAAGCCTCAGGAGATGGGCATTTTGGGCAGGAAAGGTGTGTCGTGCATAGCCAGAGGCATTCTGTATATCCACAGCATACACGGAATTGATCTGGAGATTAAAAGGCAAGAACTGTCCCCTCTGCTCCGTTCCTGTCGGCAGGGATACGTCATTGCACATTAGCCTGGATCTGTCCCTGAGAAGAGAGGTGGGAGCTTTTCTCCCCCCCCTCCATGCCTTAGATCTTGAGCAGAGTCTATATTTGCTGCGTTAATGACTCGGAGCCAATCTCCAGCTCCTCTTCAGTTTTATTCATAGATCCCATCTGGGACTGTCGGAAATAGAAAGGCAAAACCTGCAAAGAAGCCATGTGGCAGGAGAGGACATGAGGCAAGGAACTGCTTCTAAAAAGAAAACAAGGCTTGGGATTGACTTAAACTATTCCTCAATCTGGAAGGATTTGCCACGTATCCTCAATTAAAGCTGTTTAAAAGACAAAGCTACTGCTTGTGTGGTTTTAATGAAATGTTTTGATTTTGAGGGAGTGTTCACAATTGAGCTGAGTCTCCAGCATCCCCAAAAAGCGACTCACAGAGCGCTGATGTTGAGCATCTCTGGAGGTACCTCCATCCATCCAGCCATCCATCCATCCATCCATCCATCCATCCAGCCACCCATCCATCCCTTGTGTGGAAAGCCTCAGACCCTGCCCCTCAAATTAGATAAAATACATAAATGCAAGCATGTCTGAGGTGCAGAGGTGTTGATTGTGTAAAGCTCTTTAAATCTGCATGGAAAATCAGGCTGGGAGGACAGGAATATCGAGATCTCTCTGCAAAAGAGAACTTAATGTACCCAGAAGCCGCTGATAGACTGTCTGATAGCTGGAGTCACAGCCCGATGGGCAGCCTCTTCCTCTCCTGCCTGGAAAAGAATAGCTCTGAGCAGGAATAGACGCTGTGCCTAGCAAAATGGCAATATCTGGTGTGGAGGGGCTGCAGCTCAGTGTTCACCCTGGGATTGTGAAGGATTAGGGAGAAGGAGCACGGGCAGGCACAGGGATGACCACGTGGCAGTGGCAGCTCCGTGGTCAGCGTGGCAAATGTGTGGACACAACTTTTGTCATCAGCTATCTCTCCTTGCTTATTTATTTTTCTCCCCCTCCCTGCCTTACAACCTCCCCCCTTCTCTTTCTCTACCTCTCCCTGCCCAGCCCCAATACCCATCTTGGAGGATCTAAATTAAAATCTGTTATCATTTTCTGGATAATCCCCTTTGATGCCCTGAAAGCAGCAGAATCTGTCCTGCTTCAACCTTGCATGTAAGTGCTGATAGCTTTTGAACAGCTAAATGGCTTTGTATATCTCATACAAATGTCTGTCTCATCCAGGAGCTGGCAAGCCCCGTGCAGTCGGCTGGGGAAGCTTTATGAGTTACAAGTGGAATTACTTCAGAGAGATGCTAAGGAGGCCAAACCTTTCAGAACACGTTCCCTTGGCATCTTCTGTCTGGCAGGGACGGGACTCGCATTGTCTTAACCTCGCAGAGCAGCTAATTGGTGTCGTGGTGCTGATGCCATTTGTCATCAGGGCTTTCCTGCATCCAAGCCGCTGTGCCAGCCTGGATCTGCCCCTCTGGGCTTGGCTGGGGACACCAGTTTGCCCCAAACGCAGCTCCTGGCGAGCTGTAGGTTGAGGAGAGCTTGGCCATGGGCTTTGTTTGTGAGTTTTGGGCAGAGCTGAGGGCAAAATGGGTGTTTCATAGAACCCCAGAATGGTTTGGGTTGGAAGGGACGTTAAAGCTCATCTTGGTTCCACCCCTGCCACGAGCAGGGACATCTCCCACTACACCAGGATGCTCCAGTTGGTTTGTGCATCTCTACCCAGCCTGTCTCCTGGTGCAGCCGAGGTCCTGGCTCAGATCCTGGTGCTCTCCCAGCAGAGCTGAGCTTTGTGCTGGGGCTCCTGCATTGCATCCCCACTGTGAGGGGCTCCTTGTCCCTCTCCATGCTGCCTTTTCTCATTAGTCACGGGATCATGGAACTCTGTCAGACCCTCCCTCCTCTGCTTTCCCTGGGGATCTGTGTTGTGTCCAGGTGCAGGATGAGGGATGCCTCCCTCCTTAAACCAGCCCACCCCAGCACCACATCTTGTGCCATCCTTGTGGGGAGGTAGGAGGGCATGGATCCTCTCAGAGGGGAGTTTTCCCCAGTGGAATGGATTGTAAACTGGCAGAGCAGGGCTGCTTGGGGGTGAGCAGGTCAGTGGTGTTCCTGCAATATCCCAGCTCTGGCAGTGTGTCCATCCCCTGCCTGCCATGATTTAACCCCAGCCAGAAACTCCAGCCCAGCCCAACCCAGCAGAGTGCTGCAAAATACAGAGTGCAGCACAAAGTAATTGCCTGTCTAAAATAAAACCTCTCCAGCTGTGAGAGAAACCAGGAATCACTGCAGCCAGTGACGTCTTCGTGCCCCCACAGAGGACCTGGAGAGAGCTGTGGGCATCTGGGGAATACAGGGGCAGGAAATTCTGCAGGAAGCTGCTGATAGTTTAGCAGTGGCCGATGACATGAGCTGATGTGGCAGGGCACAGCTGTGACTGGGAAGCATCTTCCCAGCTCCCCGCCCCAGGTGAGGGGATATAAAATCACAGCCCCGTGCCTGGGGAGTGGCACTTAGCCAAAAACCCTGAGGAGAGAGGATTAACGGGAAGGAGCCAGAGATAGGGAGGAAGGGTTTTATTTTAAAAGAAAAAGGAACAGTAAGTCCTTTTTAGTTGCAGCCACTTCTTCCCCATGACTGCCTTGCTGCTCCTCTCTGGTGCAGAGCTGGAAAACAGTGGACCTACGTCCCTTGGTTAAATTGTGGGAGCATCAGTGATGGGTGGGGGGCTCCTGGGGGTGCAAAAAACAGAGCTCATGGTTCTGCAGATCACCAGCCTTGTGTTCAGCTCAGGGGGAGAGCACAGGGCACAGCCAGCCAGCACCAGCTGCATTCATTCCTCAAAGCTGCCTGTTGTGCAGGAATTCATCTGCCAAATCGGCTGGAGAGCTAGCAAAGAGCACCGGAGTGGACTTAACCTTCCACCTCTGCTTGTGCTTCCTCAACAAAAAAACCCCAAACAAACTGCTCTTGCTGAGCAGGGACTTTATCAGAATGAAGGGGGAAGCAGGCAGCTGGGCTGCTGAGAGCTGCTGGCTGAGGGCAGGCAGCCCTGGCTCTCCAAATGTCCCCTGGGAAAGGGGGATTCATCCCTGCTTGCTCTTTCTCTCCAAAGGCTCTGAAATCTCCCAGCTGTGTCAGAGGGAGCTTCCCCTGGGAGCTGAGGTGCCATGGCTGGTGGGAAGGGGACAGGAGGTGACCTTGCAGTGTCAGGTGGAGCCGTGGCACAGGCCTGGCACAGGCCCTGGCTCTGGATGGCACTGCTCTGCCATCCTTCTAAAGGATGCTGATTTTCCCCTTTGGACAGATGCTCATGGCTGGGGACAGCAGCTGGTGCTGTGAGTGCCTGTGGGAAGAGCAGGGCTGGATCCAGCCCATCCA
>WAAE01026035.1:6112-29506 GCA_013400495.1 Nicator chloris | reverse complement strand
TCCCTCTGCATCCTTCCCTCTGCATCCATCCCTCTGCATCCATCCCTCTGCATCCATCCCTCTGCATCCATCCCTCTGCATCCATCCCTCTGCATCCTTCCCTCTGCATCCATCCCTCTTCATCCATCCCTCTGCATCCATCCCTCTGCATCCATCCCTCTTCATCCATCCCTCTGCATCCATCCTTCTTCATCCATCCCTCTGCATCCATCCCTCTGCGGGGGCAGCTTGGGCTGGCAGACCCCTGGGCATGGTGCCTGCCTTGCCCTTCTGACAGGGGCCAGATGTGTGTCCCTGTGGCTGGTGACTGCTCCAACAGTGGCTTCCATTCCAGGTGCCCGTGGGCAAGGTCAGCCCTCCCCAGCACTCTGTCTCAGTTTCTCCCCTCTGCAGAGCTGGGATCTTGCCAGGGAATGTGGTGGTTGGTTATTTTCAGGCTTTGGGATCAAAGCTGGTCTCTGTGGTGATGGTGGAGGGTGCAGAGGAGGGCAATTCCTCTACCCCTGGGATGTGAGGAGGCAGAGGGCAGAGATTTGAAGCTTGAGCCCCAAAATGAGCAGCGTTTCTGGGGCTGATGCTGTTGGGCACTGGTGTGATGAGCTGCTTCCATCCTCTGCATCCTCGGGGCAGGAGCTCCCTACCACTGATCCCCTGCTTTTCCCCCCAGCCTTTTTGCCCATGTTGAATCCAGTGGAAAAGCAAAAAAGGCACTCACCCCCCCTTAATGAACTCAGCACTAATCGCTTGTGTCAAATCCTTGTGCTAACAAGCTGAGGAAATCAAACAGGCATCCCCAGGGAAAGCCAGGGAGTCAACACTCATCCATTAAAATGGTAATTTTGTATTTTTCACCGAGGCATTTGTCGCCTCTTGCCCTTGTGCACTCGTTAGAGCTTTGGCCTTTAAATTATAGTGATTTTTTAAAAAAACCCCAAAGAACTAAACCGCAAAACCAACTCTCTTCAGACTTCTTCCCTTCCTCATCCCAGGAATGCTGAGCTGTGTGCAGGGGAGTGTGTCTCCAGGTGGGCCATTATTTTGGCTTCAGTAATGGCAACAAAGTGCTTGTGGCTTCCAAAACAACTCCTTTTCTCCCACGAATTCAGAAAACTGATCCCCACTAGCTCAAAAAAAGAGCAACTTGTGAGTGTTTTGCTTGAATCCAAGTAGGAATTTCAGGTCATCCTGTTGTTCAGGGCCTTGCAATAGTTTCTTGCTTGTGAGGTTTCTGGGAAATCATGGAGATATTTGCATATCCCAAGGGGTTTTGTGGATGTTTGAATGCAGGAGGTGGGGGCTGGCAGCTGTTTGCTGCTCCCCTGTTTTAAAAAGTTGGTGGGAGCGAGGTTTTATTAGGCTGCCAGAGGAGGTGGACAAATGCAGCATCCCTTCATCAGAGCTCAATCAGCTCTGGGTTTTCAGCATAAAAATGGCTTTTCCCACCTGCCTCAGCTGCTCCAGTGAAAGATATCAGCTCTCCCCACAAACCTTGCAGCTCTGTCACCGTGCCAGCGGAAAGCTGCTAAAATTCCCGTGCGTGCAGCAGAAAAACCAGGAGTGATTGAAATGCAGCATCTCCAGAGCAGCCTGGGAGAGGAGGAGCAGGCAGGAGCCACAGCACTGCTGCTCCAGCAGTGCATGGCCTGGAGAACACCAGCCTGCTGCCCGAGTGCCTCAGTTTCCCCATCAGCAAAATAACCACAGGAAAATATCCTTCCTGGTGAGATCCATTCCCCATTTCAGTGGAAAGTGTCCCTGGCTGATGAAGGGGGTGCAATGAGATGTGTTTTAAGGTCCCTTCCAACCCAAACCATTCCATGATTCTGCGATTCTGGAGGCATATGGAAAATGCCAGGGAAGGCACAACTTGCTGTTGTGTCAGTGATGCTGAAGACAGACATGATTTTAATTCAGGTTAGTGCTCCTTCTGTGCTATAGGCAGGAGCACGAGGGCTTGGGTTGGGATTTGTGTGCCTTTTCCAGCCGGGACAGCTGTGGAGTTCAGTGACGGCTTCCTGCAGCTGGAGTTGGCTTTGCAGAGACGGGAGGGGGCTGTGTTGGACTCGCAGCTCTTTGAGACAGGGGCTCCCTCTCATCTCTCACTCTGGCACAATTAATACACCCTAACGACGTGTCAGGCGGCGCCGGGATGCGAGCGGCGTTTCCCTGCGGAGCCTGCCGTGTGGAATCCCATGAATAATCATGCCCGTCCTCCTCTCCCCACGCGGAAATATTCCGATAAATAAATAAAATAAATGACATTTTTTCGTTCCGTTAAATTTTTCCCCCCCTTTCTATTTTTCATCAAAGCTCTCCCTCTGGTGAGCAATTTGCAGGCAGCGTGGCGCGGAGCGGCTCCGAGGAGAGGATCTGCTGTGGTTGATGTGTTTTTCATCATCTCATTGTCCCATTTTCCGGGATGAAGGAGACTGGTATTCCCCTCCCCATACTGGTTCCTGCTTGCCATGATCTGGGGCTGCTCACCACGCCCTGCTGGAGCTGGGACCATCTGCACCCACGAGGTTCTGCCCGGGCAGTAGGAATGGGGACAATCCTTGAGTGGTCAGGAGGGGCTTGATTTTACTGGCTTGGTGTTAAATGAGGGCTGGGAGTGGGTTTCAATGGGGATGAGGCTGGGAAGGGCCGTGTGTGTGCACAGTGGCGATGCCACGCGTTCTGCAGGGCTGTGGAATCAGGATTAATGGCTCCAGCATCCTTCAAGCAAACTGTATCTCCGAGTGCTTTGTGGAGTTAAATGACACAGGACGGTGGGTAATATATGGTGTAAAGCGCTGGAAAACAGCGGCACAGAGATATGGCAGGGGGAATAAATTAAAGCCTTCCGTCAGAAAGCCAATAATGGGGAAAGGGGGAGTGGAGAGGTGGAAACAAGGGAGAGGATATTTATTTTCAGCTGAGCTATGGAAGGAGTGGAGAATCAATGACTAGAACATACAGCACCTCATGCATAGCGCCAATATATACACAGCTCTGGCCAGGTTTTGGGAGGGGGCTGGGGGTGCCCAGTTCCTTCAGCTGCTGCTAAAAGGGAGGCAGGGTGTTCCTGTGCTGAGGTTTCTCCCCTTGCAGGTGGATTTTTGTTCAGTTTGGGTTTTTTCAGAGGTGCTAAGAGCTTTTAAAAAGGGTCTGGATTTGCGCTTAGCTGGGACCAGCTTCCCTCTGCTTCTTTAGTTCTTCAAGGTCAGCCTTGCCTGGTCTCAGGCAGCAGCTGCTGTGAACCTCATGTAGAAAACTGGATTTACCCTCACACCTTCCACAAACCTCCTGAAGGAGGGAAGTCTCATGGACCAGGCTGGGAATGGGATATTAAATGGGAATTTTTACACCGTACCCAGGATAGCAGCATGGCTGCACCAACTTCTAGGAGCCTAAGGAGAGCAAGGAATGAGCACTCCATGCCCTGCAAAGATATCGTCTGTTCTCATTTGTGGTTTATTCAAGGTCATACAGTGCAGTGGGACAAAGCAGCATCTTTGCCAGGCCTGTTTTCATTGAGGAGAGGTAGAGGAAGGAGGGCGCGGTGAGGGGATGAAGATCCCTCGTGTGCCTTGTTTGACAAGTTTGCAATCCAAGGAGTGGCTTTGCAGGCATCCTCAGGTCCCTGGCTGTGCTGGGGGATGTGTCAGCGCTGCTCCCCAGCTCCCCATTCACCCCCTCTGATAAGGTAATGAGATGCAAGTCTTTGGTGTGTTTGACAAGCTGCTGTCCTACAGCGCGGGAGCCGGGAGTGCTCAGAGGCTGGGAGAGGAGATTAATTAATGCTAAAAGACACAGTTTGATGTGGCAATGAAATTTCGATTATAATAATCTCTAATTATCTTGTAGCACAAGTGCCTCGGCTCTCCCAGGTGTCTTCCCCAGTTTGAAATTGTTATTTGTCGGCATCAAAGGGAGAGAGGAGCTGGTGCAGGGGGTCCCTTGGGATGGGGAGCACAACTTCTGCCAGGGCTATTCCTCAGTGGGTTTACCCATCTGCTTCCACGGCTGCTGCCCCAAATCAGGGCAAAACAGGGAATTTGAGGCTTCTTCAGTGCACTTTCCCCAGAGTGTAAGAGCACAGAGAGGCAATCTGAGGTCTGTGCAGCTGTTTTGTGGCACTTCCACTTTGCCTTTCCAAAGTGTGTCATTCAAACACCTGGTCCCTCACAGTTCTTTTTTTTGCTCCTGATGGTTTTTGCTCAAAATCAACTCGTTCCCAGGGAGAACTTTGGTCTTGACAAAACGACACTTTACCCAGGGAAGTAATTTCCTTCAGCTGCTTTATTGCCTCTCCTCCAGGCTCAGCGAGCTTTAAAATCCTCCTCCTCCTCCTCTCCCATCAGCCTGAGCCCTTCTATTCCCAGCGTCTCCAGCTGTGACGTGTCCCTTCCCAGAGGGATCCGATGGCCTTTGGAGAGGTCCCTGTGAGCGGGGCTGGACGGACGTGCTCCGTGCGCGGAATTGCAGATGGACACACGGGCACCTCTAGGAGCAGCAGTAATTGGCTGCTCTGCTCCTCAGGGTTGGAGGGGGGGTCTGTGCAGCTCCAAAACATATTTATCTACTCAAAATAGTCTCTGGAGAGGAAACATCTTGGGTTTGAAACCGCGGCCCCCTTGGCATTGATGCCTCAGGATTTCAGCTTTTCTATTTTCCACCCATTTGTAACCCTGCAGTTCTTTAGTGTGTAACTCCAAACCCCACACACACTGTGAGCTGCTGCTTCCCCATTGGGCTCAGACACAACAATTCCTCTCCAGGCCTGGCAGTCAAGGACCCCTCACTGCCTCAGGCCTGAGAGATGGAAACAAAAGTGAGCTGGGGCAGCAAACTTGGGCTAAATGACTTCATTAGCTGGAGCTGTAATTGGAAGATGAACCCCCAATGTGCAAATGGCCCAAAGTGATCAAAGTGTGCAAACCCGTGACCATTGTCCATTTTGGGTGCAGCCCCTGGGGGGCTTTGTCTGCCCAAAGTGTTCCTGAAGGGCCTTCATTAAATAGAACTGCTTTTTATTCTCCTAATTTTGTCTGGCCCCTGTTTTTAGGCAGTCCCAACAAGGCATCAGCGCGCTCACCACGCAGGGGCTGCAGGGGTGGGAGACTTCCTGTAGCCACCAAAACCCTGCGAATCCTGGGGGAGCTCCTCTCCTTTCCAGGAGCAGCATCAGGATGGGGGAAGGCAGGGGGCATCTCCAAGCCCAGCGTGGGAAGGGATCCAGCCTGCTGCTGGCTGTGACCTGTTGTGTGTCGCTGTCGGTCACAGCATTGTTCTGAGATAACAAAAGTTGGGGAAAAAGCAGCCAGTTGCAAATGAAGCAGCTTTTCCAAAGCCTTGCTCATTCTTTCATCCTTGTGGGTGATGGAGAGCCCCCCTCCAGCCCCCCACTGCCTTCCCATCCAGCTCCAAGCCTCTCCAACTGCATCCCATATCCCAGCCTTGCGCTTCAGCATCTCCGGAGAGGAAGGAAAAGCAACACAAACCACAAAAAATCCATCCCCGTGTGGGTTGTTTGGAGACGCAGCTCTGTTTGCAAATGAGCTTGGGGGCTCACTGGGTAAAAAAAGGGCATGCTTGGTGAATCCCATTTCACTTCCCCAATGAGCTGAAAAACTCTTGGATAATGGGTTATGAGTTGTAGATCTGTTTGATTGCATTGTTGCAAAGTGGGAATTGTTTTGCAACATAGATTCTTAATCACTGAGGCATCTGTGATTGAATGTGTCGAAAATTGGTTGAAATTGAAAGTTAACTATACTGCAGACAGCTTATTCTTGTGTATAATTGAAAATAAATTCTAATACTCTTCTTGAAAAGGGCTGCCAGGAGGAAATTTCCAACCTTGTCCTCTCCTCAGCTCCCTCCTCCAAACCCACAAATCCTCTCCCTTCCCCTCTGATCTCTTCCTCTCCATCTTTCAGAGCTGGGAAAGAAAAACCAATCTCTGCACATCACTCCCTGCATCCTCAGCCATAAAATATAGAACTTGCAAATAGTTCTTTTTGGAATGCCTGGGGATGGGAGAGGTGGAAGGATTTAGAGGACCAGGACGCTGGGATCAGGGTCTTGTTTGCCAAATAGCTCACTTCTACTCTGAAGTATTTTTCAGTGTGAACAGACTCATAAAATTCCAGGATGGTTGGGCTCGAGGGGGACCTTGAAGCACATCTCATTCCCCTGCCATGGCAGGGACACCTTCCACCATCCCAGGTTTCTCCAAGCCCCATCCAACCTGGCCTTGGGCACTGCCAGGGGTGAGGTTTCCCTGGACAACACAACTTCTCTCATGGGAGGGCTGGTGCTGGAGGGGAGCTGAGCTGCCGTTGCTCCTGGCTCTCACTTAATTCAGCATCCAAAGAATGTCCTACAAAATTGAAAATTGACAAAATTAAGGCTGATACAGGGGAATTTTTATATCCGCAATAAAATTTCAGTAGGGATACAATTGCCCTGTGACACCTCCTGCCCCAAGGCATTACAGAGCTGAGAGTTTAGCAGACTTCAGGAAGAATGAACTGTTCCAGGGAATCACGTCATCTGGCACAGTGTGGGCTGGGGGAGAAACCTTTGCCAAAGAGGTTCCTGCAGTTCCCAAGGGATAGCAATGGGGAATCCAGGTCTCAGGACACTCGGGATGAGACTAGAGCTCTCCTAGCCCAGCTCTAGGTGACTCCTCCCTCCTCATGCCATCCTGCTCCCTAGGGCTGCAATCCCAGGCCTCGCCTTGCTGTGTCCCCCCCACAGGAATTTTTGGGTTAGAGATGATGATGCACACAAAAGGTCCTGCCTCCCCGCTTTGTGCAGCCCACGGGGGTGGAAATCAAATGGTTCCCTGCTTCTGCCAAGCTTTTGGCAGTCTGCTGGGGGTTATTCTTCGTGGGATGAGAGGTCAGTTCTGCTTGACAAAGGGAGGCCCTTTGGTGGGGTTTTTTTTCCTTGCACTGATCTCGAGCTATTTTTATTCCTTTTTCCAGCCTGTGATGGGACAGGCAGTCAATAGGGTGCTTTCATGGCCTCGTTTCGGAGAGGTCTTTGGAGGAATTGAAGAGATGGGTTATTATTAAGTCCTCATCATGCTAAAGATGCTTTGAAATCACACCTGGACCCGCTCATGATCTAAGCCTGGACCACCAAAGAGGAGAGGGCAGGGCAGTAGCCCAGGATGGGGAACAAAAAAATGAAAAGCTTTTTTTTGTGTGTGTATTGATTCACCTTTGGTTGCTTGGGAAAAGCAGGTTGGAATCTTCTGTGCTGCCTGGAAAACTTGGGGCAATACTGCTTCCTTTTGGAGGAGTATCATGACTTTATAAGGAACAATCACTATTTAAAGCTGGGTTAACTATGGAGATTTCATCATTCCTTCAAATTGTCATCCGAATTTGGCATTTGACATCTTTTGGGAAATCACCAGCAAGGAAATAAAGCAAGCAACTGGCAGAAACTCGAACTGAGCTTAGTGATGCCTTTGCTTGTATTAGAAATTTGCACAAAATCAAGTGAATTGATTTCAAATCAATTTATTTAAAATGGTGTGAACTCGTAATACAGAAAGAACTAGTTTAACCTTTGGTAAAATTGATTTTGCTTGCAACAATAAATTACCAAGTGAGACTGAACTGATTTAATGGAGGGTTAAGCCTGTTTAAGTGTGTCCATTTTCGGGGGTTTCATTGGTTTGGAGAGTGAGGATGGCCCAGTCCTCAGGAGGGCTCGGGAAACCTGATTTTACTTTCTTGCTCTGCCACAGATGTTGTCAAATTCTCCTCTCTGGGGCTTGGTTTCCTATGTGGGATGGGGGATTTGAAATTTTTCCTGTTTTGTAGGAGCATTGTTGCCTTGGTGGTGAGAAGCACCTTAGGGGGTGTCTGTCGAGGAAAAAATAGCTGCTGCTCCACCAACTCAACTGCAAATGATAACAGAAGAGTTGCTAACAGGTTTAATTTAATTGGTCAGGCTGAACCAGAGCCATATTCTGTGTTGCAGGATGGAAAAATTGACATTTTTCCAACATCAAGTTGAAACCCCATGGCTGCGCTGCCAGCATCCCTCCTCCATCCATCAAACCCTGCATTCCAGGATGCCTTGGAGCATCTCCTCCAGGCTGGAGGGGGCTGCACGCTCCTACGTCCCCTTTGTTGTGACATTTGTTTTGCAGGGCTTGTTTGAAGAGATGGATGGGAATGCTCCAGCTTGGCCTGGCTCCCCAAGGCTCCCCCGTGCTGAGTTTAAGGTTCAGGTGGTTTTCCGTATGCCAGAGCAGCTCAAACCTGAGCCTTTGGACGTGGAGGAGCCTCAGTCCACCTGTACATCTGTTTTCCAGTGGACAGTAAATCCCTGTGACTTGTCTGGGAGCGATGTGATTTGAATTAATCAAAATGCTCAACTGCAGGAGGAAAAAAAAAAAAATCGGGTCTAGATTGACGGAAGCAATGGAGTGGTGATAACTGTGTTTTAATCCAGTAGCTGAGGACTTGGGGCAGCCGCCTGGGAATCAATCCTGCTTTTTTTTTTGTTTTTGCCTGGGGAATTTGAGGCTGCAGCTCCCCGGGAAGTGCTGAAGGAGGTGGGCAGAGGGGGGTGCTGGGCAGAGGAGGGTGCGGGGCAGAGGGGGGTGCTGGGCTCCCCTGCTCCAAGCTCCCTGCCTTGTGTACCAACAGGTGTTTATTAATTAGGAATCCGAGTGGCTCCCTCGTTCAGAGGTTACCAGGCTCGCTGGGGAAGCTCTGGTCCCTCTTCTCATTAAGGTTTAATTATACAAAGTAAAATATCCTCAACAGGAGGGAGCAAGCCCCCCTGAATGCTGGAGGAGGGGGTGGCTGGCAGGAGGCCGGACGCGGCTCTGGGTCCCCGTGGGTGGGGAAAGCTGAAGGGCTCCCATCTGGAGTGGAGGGTGTTGGGGTCTTTGCCCTTCTCCTCTTGAGCCGTGGTGCAAATCTGGGGAGTCCAGCCTGCAGCAGGGTGGGCTTAGGACAGTGTGAATTCCACAGGGGTCGGTTGCCAGCCGGGTATGGCTGTGGAGTGAATGGCAAACGATCCGAGGCTGCTGCTGAGTTAAGGATCCATCTGCGTGCATCCCGGGAGCCCATAAATTCCAGGGATAATTAGCAGCTGCCATACAGAGAGCAGCAGGGCACTAACCATTTTCACTTGAGGTTTGGAGCCTCTTCTGCCCAGGCACTGGAGCCATGGGGAGGAAGGGTGAGGATGTTCCTCCTCCTTGGAACAGGTCTGACACCAGCACAGCCCATCATCCCAGAGGATGGGAGCACTCAGGGAAGGGTCTGCACATGGGTGGCTTCATTTTGACTTGGAGAAAAGGTGCTTGGTGAGTGAAAGCACCTCTCTGAGAAGTCACTCCAAGCTCTTGCTGCCTGCAACCTTTGTCTCTGCTTCAGCTCCAGCTCTTTTACCACCACAGGCATCTTGGTCCTGGTTTATACCTTGTGGAAACTGAGGCAAGGTGACAATCAGCGGATTTACTGCCAAGATCAAGACAAGTTTCCTGGTTTTCCTGCTGCTCTGGTCAGCAGGGTGCAGCCCCGGGTGGCTGTGGCCAGGGCAGAGGCAGCCGGGCAGAGCAGCTCCGGGGGAGGTGGGTGGTAATGAGTTCACGTTTTCAAAGTGCTCTCAGGTGAAAGGTGCTCTCCAGGAGAAGTGCAAAGAGTGCTGATTTGCATTCTTATTGCAGGCAATATCCATAGGGAGAGAATGTCAGAACAGCTGTTATGTCAAATTACCTTCCTCCAGTAACAGGGGATTTTATCTGTCATCTCGTGGAGGGCAGAGGCACTTTGCACCCCTTGGGGGAAGCCTGGGCTTGCATATTTTTTGCATCCAGTGCTTCGTGGAACGACTTCGCCCAGTCCAGCGCCGGGTGAGCAGCAGGGTGAGGGATGGAGACCCGATGGAGCAGAGCAAAGGGGGCAGAGCAAGGGCTGGGATCAGCCCAGGTGCTGCTCTTCCCCATCACTTCCCCAGGATGACCTGATCCCCATCACCTCCCCAGGATGACCTGATCCCCATCACCTCCCCAGGATGACCTGATCCCCATCACCTCCCCAGGATGACCTGATCCCCGTCACCTGCCCAGGTCTTTCCCCATCCCGGCCCGTGGCAGCAGCTCGGTGTGTCCTGCGTGGTGAAGCTTTTATTACAGCCTTTCAGCATAATCACTTCTTAATTAACTCAAGCAATGGCTTTATTTCTCGAAGCTCGTTTCCAAAAGCTTAATTTTATTTCTATGCAAAATTAATATTTTTCGTTTTTTTCTGCTTGGAGAAAGCTCCCGCATCCGCGTGAAGGGGGAGAGGAGGAAGCTGAGCCAGCACAGCTCCTCGCACCAAAAGGTTTCTGCTGTCGTCTGTGTTTTCCCAAGCAGCCATCAAGTTCTAGTGATCATTTGCAGGGAGGAAAAAATAAAAATAAAACCAAGCGTGGATCAAGATCGTTAAAAGGCTCCATCTGGATGGTGCTAAGGATGAGTGATGGCAGCGGGACTTGGCCCTGCCTGGCCTCAGCTGTCCCCATTGCAGCTGGGGACAGGCAAGCAGAGTATTTTTACGTTTAGGTGGGATCTGGGGGCTTGCAAGAGCCCCCAAATGTCCTTTGTGCCTCTGGGCTGTGCAGTGAGGCCCTGCAAGCAGGAGGGTGCTGGGCATGGATTTGGTGCAGCCCAGCTGTGTGTGTGGAGGGCTGGATTTGGGCAGGGATTGCCCTTTGGTTCCATGCCCAGGGCAGGGCTGCTGAGCAGCAAACCTGCTGCTGATCCTCCTTATCCTTATCTATCCAGGACACCCCCAGTCAGTCCTGCCCTCCCACAAATCCAGTTCAGGCTCAGCTCAGGCTGGTTTTGTTCATGGCTACCCCATCCTCAAATTGCAGGCTGAAAGTGGATTTCAATCCCAACAGCAACACATCGTGCCTCAGTTTCCCCTTCCACAAAAGCACGCTGATTCCTTTTCTTGAGGTGCCCTGAAACCTCTTAGGAGAGCAAGGTGCCCCTGCCGCTGTCCACGTGGATGGCTGCAGCTTGGCTGTGCCTTTTGCCCAGGACAGGTCCAAGCAGACCCAAGCCCAGTCAGGTCTGACGGGAAGTGTCCCTTCCCTGCTAATCCCACGTGTGCAGCCCAGGCCAAAGCTGCTCAGTGGCATTAGGTTTCTAAAAAAGCTTCAGATGGCAGAGGGCACTCCAGGGAGAGAGCCACAAGTAGGACTGGGTGTCCCCAGCCAGGTGAGACGCTGTGCCCCGAAATAGCCACAGGCCAGCTCAGATGGACTGGCCTTCCCCAGCCTCTTTGGGATTTAATCACATCCCCCAAATCCCAGCCCGTGGCCAAGCCTGGAATCTGTGACTCATTCCTGCAGGGGCCAGGACACCCAGGCTCTGCTCCCCATGCCCTGACAGGCACCCCCTGCATCCCTGCTGGGGTGCCCCAGGGATGTGAGTGTGCCCTGCACCCCGGGTCACGCCGTGTTAAATGTTCCCTGTTATTCATTGGAAGGGCTGGATCCCGCTCACAAGCTTTGATGCACAATTCCTTTGCTGTGCCCTCATTCCCATGCTCCAAACAGAAAGAGTCTAGAGCCAGTTAAGTGCTGGAAGTGAGGCAGAGGGACGCTGAGAGATATTAAATCTCTGTAGCCTTTCAGAGGCTCCATAATTCATAATCCTGAAACGCACAGGCTGATAATTGCCTTAATCACTGGAGAAACATGGCCAAAATGTACTGAAATAAGCCATAAAACTCATTACAAGATAACAAGATTCTATCTATTCTCGGAGGTCGCGTTAAAGCTTGGCAGGTCAGGGAGTTAATCACCTCCTCCAGCAGAAGCAACGCCGATAAGCGGCGGAGCAGAGCCCGGCCCTGCCCGGCCCCACCCTGACTCCTGGAGGGATCTGAAAGGGATGGGTGCAAGGGGGCTGGGGAAGCTGCCATGTGGCCACTGGCATTTGGATCAGCAGGGAATAACTCTCCTTGGGGAGGGGTCCCCATGAGCAAAACCAGCCTGAGCTGAGCCTGAACTGGATTTGTGGGAGGGCAGGACTGCCTGGGGGTGTCCTGGCTGGGCTAGGAGGGGAGAGAGAGCATCAGCAGCAGGTTTTGCTGTTCAGCAGAGACAGGACTGTGCTTTCCCTTCTCATCAGAAATGTGATGCTTTCCATGCTGTCTGCCACAGCCCAGTGCTCCTGTATCCTAAAACCCTACATTGGTTTAGTTGGAAGGAGGTTTAAAGGCAACCTGACTCCAAACCAGGGGCGCCTTCCACTCCACCACCTCACACCAAGCCCTGTCCAAGCTGGCCTCAATCACTTCCAGGGATGGAAGGACCCATCTTGTGTTTTCTGCTCCTTTGCACAACCAATCCAGCCTTGACAAAACACGCTTTGAGAGAGAGATCTCTCTGCAGAATGCTTTGTAGGTTGGGCTGCTGTGTGCCCCGGTTTTCAGGGATCGATGATTAGGGATGCTCTCCTCCCCTCCATCCCTCGTGCTGCGTACCCACTTTGCTCAATCCCAGCTCCGTGTTTGCGCCGTATTTTAGGGGGGAGGACTGTCTGGGATCATGGGTGGGGGTCCCCATCCCATTCTGGAGTGTCCCTGTTAGGGCTGTGCCTGAGAAGGGCCCCTCAGAAGGGCTGTGGGGGTTCCCCAGGTGTTCCCCTGCCGTGGGGCAGCCGCGTGCTGGCCCCGCCGGCAGCCGCCTTCCCGCTGGATTTGTGGTGATGGATACTGGGCACGAGGCTAATCCATAATCCCCAGTAAATGCTGCTGATGAGTCAGTGCTCATTTAACATGAAATAGCCCTCCTGCGAAATCCATCTCCTCGGATTTAGCGCAGCTACTTGTTGACTAAATATTAATTGGTTATTAAAAGTATCGGCGAGAGGGAGGGAATGCTGAGTTTCCCAGGGCTGTGCCTGGTTCTGTGTCCCATGGACATGGCTTTTCCTGGTCCCTGGACACTGGGACCTCTCCTTCTCCAGTGCATGAGCCCTCCTTTCCCAAATTTGTTATCCCCCTTTTATTTACCACTCTCAGCCTTGAAGAAACTGCAGGGGAGGGATCAAGGCCCTGGCACTGATAATAGCAACATCTTATACATCCCTCGTTCTCTGACTTAATCCTCCTTCCTTTTTCCTTCTTTTTTTGCATGGATTTTTAAAATAATTATTGTTTTTTTCCCTCTCCCCTGCCTTGAAGGATTAATGGAACAAGGTGCAACAAGGACAAGGGTTGATATCTGTGATATTGGGGAGCAAGAGGGGCTGGGAGGAAGGAAAGGAGTGCTGGGTTAGTGAAATGTCTTCTGGTGTCTTCCAAACCCCTCCAAACCCTGCTGTGCAGGAGGGAAGCTCTGAGGAGCTGTGAGAGGTGTGCCTTCCCCTCCATCACGCTGGAATTTCAGGGCTGTGGGAGATTTCCAAGCCTGGAAAGGGGAAGAGGACTAGAACACGTCTCCTGATGGAGCGTGGGGCATTGAAGGGGATCCTAGACCCTGGAATGTATTTACAGATATTGAGAAAAGGGGTTATTGCTTGAACAGCAGCAATAAGGGATGCAGCATCCCTCCGTGTTGCTGCTTGGAGAGGATCCATTTGCTTTGCTGGGGCTGCAATGGGGTGTTGTAAGCAGAGAATGGGGAGAAATGTGGATATTCAGTTATCCATGGCGAGGGTCCTCTGTGGCTCTGCCCTTGGTGCCAATCTGAGCAAACCCTCCCAGTATTTTTCTCCTGGACAGGATTTTAACCAGGAAAACCCTGTCAGTTGGAAAAACACATCATTTTTTTTGTCAGCATGGAACGGAAAAAAGGAATGCTTTTTGTGTGCTTGCCGTGGACCTGTGTCCTGCTGGGTGACAGGAGCAACACTTTAAAGCTGTCATGCATTTTCTGTCCCTTGGCCCTCCCTCCTGTTCCATGGGGGATGGTGGGTCTTGCAAATGAAGATCCCCACAGGTGCAGAATGTGTTGCATTGCCCAGTGTGAAAAATCAATAAATATGCTCCCTAAAAAAAAGAAAAAAATAATAAAAAAAATCCCAAACAACAAAAATCCCCCAATACACAGGAAAACTTGCTAAAAAGCAGGGAGGGGGAGAGCGAGAGCTCCTCTCAAAGGAATAGTTGTTGCAGGGGGAGATCTTAGGCAGCTGGTAATAAATGCAGGCACTTGGCTGGAGATGTGCCATGGGATCGGGGGGACGCTGCGGTACCCGGCGGGAGGACGCACAAACTGCTGGGAAGCCTTTGACTCTCACCCCGCTTTTCCCAGAAGGGTTTTCCCACATCCGCACCGGAGCTTTGCGGTGATGACTGCGGCGGGCCGAGGGGCTGTGGTCCCTCTCCGCATTGCCGGAGCATCCCGGTGCCCCGGCCGGGGGGAGCTGGGCACTGCCGGCGTCGGCGGGACTCTGTCCCCATCTAGCGATGGCTGTGCCGAGCCTGGCGCTGCTGCAGCTCCCGGGGCTTGGCTCCGCTGCCGTGGGAAGGAGCCCAACCTGACCTCTGCCTTCACCTCTCTGCTCCAAACCCTCGCCAGGCAGCGGGAGGCAGCGAGGGAGGGAAACCCATCACAGCCACTTCTGCTCCTAAAGCTGAAAGTGAGGAGGCTCCGGGAGCTGAACGGGGTGAGGAGCAGGCAGGCTGGCACCACTCCTGAATTTAGGATGGTGTTAGAGAAAACCTAATAGTTTAAAGGGGTGAGGACCAGGCTGTCACCACTCCTGATTTTAGGATGGTGTTAGAGAAAACCTAATAGTTTAAAGGGGTGAGGACCAGACTGTCACCACTCCTGATTTCAGGATGGCGTTAGAGAAAACCCTGAGAGTTTAAGGAGGTGAGGAGCAGGCAGGCTGTCACCACTCCTGATTTTAGGATGGCGTCAGAGAAAACCTAAAAGTTTAAAGGGGTGAGGACCAGACTGTCACCACTCCTGATTTTAGGATGGTGTTAGAGAAAACCCTGAGAGTTTAAAGGGGTGAGGAGCAGGCAGGCTGTCACCACTCCCATATTTCAGGATGTGTTAGAATGAGAAACTGGTATTTCATTACAGCAGGGTTTGTTTGCCAGCTCTGGGCTGGGACGGCAGAGCACTTGGGGCATCCTCCAAGTGAGTCCTGACCTCAGGTCTTTGCAGGGAAGGAAAAGGGATTTATGCCTCATGTACCCACAAAAGAGAGGTGTGAGAGCAGGCAGGGTTGGGGTGGGGGGGATTTGTGAATCCCTCAAGGGGAGGAGGAGGAGGGAGGCGAGGATGAAGCACTGGCAGCCGACTGTGGCTCTGTGACGGCAGGGACAGAGGTGATGGAGAGCTCGCTGCTCCAGCCTCCCGCTCCAAACGGGGGCTGCTGGGCTGCCTCAGTCTGTGCTCTGCAATAAAACCCTCGGCAGAGCTCCGGGCTCAGCCAGGCTGCAGCAGGAGGGGCTTTGTGCGTGCGCTGCCCTCGGTACCAACCACCAACCTGCCCGGGAAGGAGGGGCCCGGGGATGGAGGGAGAGCTGCAGACGAGCCCAGGCTGCAGCAGGACGTGCTCTGCTCCCAGCAGAGTGGCCGTGCTGTGTGACAGTCCCTGTCACTGCTGCTGCAGCCCTGCACGTGGGACAGGCATATGGACGGATGCAGGGGTCCTCCAGCTGTTCCCTCTTCTCCCGGTGGGAATTGTCACACGATGCTCAGCCGGAATGAATAACCACCACGTCTTAAACACACCCTTGGAGTTCCCCTGCAGGCAGCTCCTGGGGGCTGGAGATGCTTTGCAGAGGGATGAAAAACCCGAATTTCTCCCCCTTCCCGTTTGGAGCAAGTGTGGCTGTACATCACATTCCTACATTTGAGGTTTTCTATATGTAGCTCATATATGTGCTGTAAAGGTGGGCAGGCAGATGGATGGGAATGATAAAACTGGTCTTTAATAACAAATATCTCTTTTTGGCACTCAGCTTTCCTTAGAGATAGGGCCTGTTAGGCTGCAGATAGCACTGGAGAGGATAAGGATGGGAGAATTTACCTTAAATTGTTCAGGAATGAGCTGGAGAAAGCCCTTCATTGAGTCCTGAGCTGCAGGAGGAGCAGGGAGATTTTCAGAGCTCCCCTTGTGCCTGGATTTCCCATCCCTTGCAGGGAATGTGCTGAGATGTGTGAAGATGAGGCTACCAAAGATGAATTCCTCTATGGAGCAGGAGGCTGTGGATGCCTCATCCCTGGAAATGTTCAAGGCCAGGTTGGACCAGGCTTGGAGCAACCTAGTCTGGCAGAACTAGAAGATCTCTAAGGTCCCTTCCATGCTAAACCATCCTGCAAGTCGCTGCTTTCAGCTCCTTTATTTGTTATTTTGCTTTTCTGCAGCTCCTTCCTTTGCCCCCTCAGGGGGAAGCAGCTGTGTGCACAGGTGGGACAGGAGGAGCTGGGCATAGGCTGAGCACAGAGCAAAAAAAAACCCTCAACCATATCAGAGGGAAAGCTGGACTCTGGGAAACCTTTGGAAGTAGAGAGTCCTTTAAAAGAGTTGGGGAAAAAAAAGAGAGGAAGGGACGTGGGAGGAAAATATCTTTCAATTTTTGCCATTTCAAAGCTTTAAGCTGACCTGATTTCAAAGAATACGTGTGTAATACTTTCCCTCTTTCTTCTCTTTTTTCCCCCTAATAGGTAAGTGACATTTTATTCTACTTATCCTTGAGGCAAAGTTGGATTATTTTTTTGAGAGAGAGGGGGATAAGACATGCAGGGAAGGAGCCACACAGGCACAGCAGCCAGTGGCACCAGGAGAGAGGCATCCAAAACTGTCCAGGTAGGTGACTCCAGGTGGGGACTGCCACCAGTCCAGGGAAGGGGTGCAGCCCTCAGGGGGACATCCAGCCATCCCAAAATCCTCTGCTGTGTCCAGTTTTGAGAAAATCACTGGGAAAATCCTCAGGAGGGGCCTTCCCAGCAGCTGTGGGGAAGCAGGGGTGGATGTCGGGAAGAGAAGCTCGTGCTGGTGGTCAGGACTGTAGGCACGGGGCTCACTCCCTGCTTTTGGGTGCTGCTGTGGGATTTGGGTGGAGTGGGTGTGCTGAGGGTCAAGTGTATGGATATGATGGCTCACTGGCATTTTTACAGCTTTATTAATGACATTTGATGGTGTTGTGGTGCTTTGGTGTGGGGAAAAGCATGACAGACATGGAATTGGATCCAGTTAGCACATGGAGGGGCTCTCTGGGCTCCTGGAATATGTGCCATGACACTGGACATCTCCTTGTGCATCCCTCCCATCCCTAAAAGCTCCTAGAGATAGGGCCAACCCTTGTCTTTCTGGGCTGCTGCCTGTGGAAACCACATTGTGGGAATATCTGGGATCATTTACTGGGAGCTGGTTTTGCTGATGGTAGGAGTGAGGTAATTTCTTGGGGGCTGTTCCAGGCTGATCTCCTGCGAGTGTGCTGACTTCTGCTGAAGATTTGGCCTGGCAAGGCAAACCTGAATTACAGCAGCAAATACCCTGGGCACCGTCCAGGAATGGCTGGGGAAGAATTATTGTTTCCTTCTCCGTTTTGCTCTGCAGCAAGATGACTTTATAACCACTTGTGCGGGGCATTGCCAGGCAGGAACGTGGCTGCAGGGCTGAGCTGGGAGTCTGGGAGAGACAAAAATACCTGTAAACAACAGCAAAAATCCCAACCTAAGCAAACAGCAGCACATCCCTCCTCCCAGCATTCCTCTGGAGCCCCGAGGAGTGCAGAGCAGCGGGTTGTAACCTTTGTTGTCAGCTCTTTCTTTATTTTTCATCTCCATTTCTGCTCCTCATAACCCAGTTGAGCACTGAGTGAATCCCACCCTGAGCACTCTGGTGCTGATGCTCCAAGGGTTATTCCAGAGCCCGGCTCCAGCTGAGCTAGAGAAACACGTGGAAATCTACATTTTTTGACTCAAATGGAAGGCAGAACTAGGAAAAGAGGCTGGAAGAGAATAAATACAGGCCGTGGAGACCACAGCTCCATAGCAAGCTGTTATTTCCATGGAGTCCTGCCCCAGGTTTGCATGGATGAGCAGCTCCCTGGGACTCTCTGGGATTGCTGTTCTTCATTAGCAGCTCGCTGTGGGGGGAATATTTTTTAAGCCATGTTCTTGCTTTTCAGCTGCTTATTTTCTTGACCAAGAGGAAGGGTCAAACCCTTTTCCAAGCGTCTTTTGCTGCTCCAGTGTGGGGGTTTTAGGAGGAGCAGGGATGGAGGCGTGGGGAGGAGACAAAGCGTGAAGGAGCTGAAGCACATTCCCGCAAATAATTAGTTATATTAAAAATATAAATCGAACCTTTTTGGGGGGCAGCTTCTCGTGAGGAAAATGAGAGTTTGGAAAAAAGTCAGTGTTTTCCGTGTTGAACTTCGGTGTTTTTTTTCTCCTGCTCGGATTTGCAGAATAGAAGGGAAAATTAAAAGCAAATGTCTTAAACCCCGCTTTGCTCCAAGAAGATAACTCTCCCTTCACTTTGATGTTTTGTTTCGGGCAGAGGGAGGGAGTCGATGCGGAAACTCGAGGTTTCTCGGGTGATGCTTGGGATCCATCCCTGCTCTCCCGGCGGGTCCCGAGCTCCCGCCGGCGGCCTGGGAGAGCCGGGGTGGATGGGAAAAACCGAGCGGAACACCCCCGAGGGGAGCCGAGCTGAGAGGCAAAACACAAAGTGTGTTTGAGGCAAATATTTGGACAATCTCAAGGCTTTGTTTAAACTGAACGTCAACTGTTAATAGCCGATCCCGCAGGGAAAAGCGGATCCTCCTGCCGAGCGCAGATTAGAGCATCGCTGGTGGGGGGACCGCAAAGTCAAAGCAGTCCCAAGCTCGGAGCTTCTGCTCGGATCCCGCTTGGAAAAACAAGAAATGAAGCGATTTCTTCCCCAAAATGATGAGCTTGTGCATCCCTCAGTGGTTTGGTGTCAGGAATATAAAAGGTGCCCCGCGGCGCTGGGCAGGGCTGGCTTTGGCGTGGTGCTGGATGGAGGTTTCTCGTACGATTTAACAAAAAAAATGTGAGAATTTATGGGCTGGGAGATTAACGCAGCACCGGGGCTGCTCCTTCACCCCTCCAGCCCCGCTCTCAGACTTCACAGGAATTAGGAAGCCGCACTGTATAGATTTTAATAATTTTTTCTTTGATCTTGCTTGTCCTCATCCCTCTCCCATTCACACCCCCGTTTTTGATCTCTATAAAGTGTTTACACCCCACAATTATTGTAATTACCTGTAGGAAAACCGGGAACGAGCTGGCAAACCTGTCTAAATCCAGAGGGTTTTAACCTTTTCCCTGCTGGGCAGCCGTGGCAGCAGATGCCTCTGGGCCGGTTCCCTGTCGCGGTGCCCTGCTGGGTGCTGGCTCTGCTGTATTAAATGTGTTAAATACTGCAGGTGTTACACGAATTGCTCCGGGCTTGGGACATGGAGGAGGGGATGAAAGAGCTTTTGGTCCTTCTCTAGTTTCCCCTGCCTGCCCCTGGAGCTCTGCCTTGCATGAGGAAGGATGAGCTGCAAGTTGTGCCTCCCCAGCCCCGACTGGTGACTGTTGTCCTTTCTCATTTGGGATGGGTTTTCCTTCTCCTTGGCCAATTATTTATTTTTTTTCCTTTGTTTGCTGCTTGGGGGAAAGCTTCCTTGGGCACTGGAACAGGCTCCCCAGGGAAATGGTCATGGCTGCAAGGCTCCCAGTTCAAGGAATGTTGAACCAATGCTCCCAGGCACAGGGTGGGATTCTTGGAGTGTCCTCAGCAGCCAGGAGTTGGGCTCTACCATCCCTGTTGGTCCCTTTGAGCTCAGGATATTCCATGATTCTTGTGGCTTTTTGGGGATGCCCAGCTGGAAATGCCGCTGGGAGCAAGACAGTGAGTGAAAACAGAAACAGAAATGGATAATCATGAAATATGGAGCTGTAGTTCCATCACACCGAGGTGGGAAACTCCCGAAGGGGAGTTTGTTGTAGGGATCAGTGGAAAGGGGGGTTTGCTTTTCTCCAGCTCCAGCCAAGTCAGGAGGAGATGGTTCCCTCTGTCCCTTGAGTGTGGCCGATGGGAAGAATTCAACTTCAATCCAACATTTCCCAGGCCTTGGAAAAGCTTTGAGGCTGAAGCCTGGCAGATGAGCCATCCCTGCCTGTGTCTGCTGCTGCAGAGAGGGGATGGACTGAGCTCCCTCCCCCCAAGCACGATGGAAACACGGGGGAAGCACCGAGCAGTGCAACAGGTCCCATTTCCTCCCTCACTTCTAATCCCTGATTTCGGACAAACACCGACCCAGAAAGGGAGAGAAGAGGAATTAAATTAACGAACACAATTTCTCCCTGTCATTGCACTCTGACTAATGAGTCTATTTCTGGGTAATAAGAAGGAGCAGGAAGTGACAAGGCACTGTAATGAATTAGTGGCCCAGAACCTCGTTAGTCAGAATAATCTTTCCATGAAAGATAAACGATGCAAACATTAATTATGAAGCCGCTGCGGAAATGCATTTTGTTATTTGGCATCCCAAGACATCTCTCCAAGTTATTACTGAAGTGAGGTGATTTAAGAAACAAAATAAAAGGGATTATGAAAAGAAACGGGGATAATATGTTGGGCTCCAAGCAGGCTCACCTTTGTGCACGAGGAGAGCAGCCGGGTGATTTCCAGGGGGCAGCACAGATTTCCAGGGTGTCCCTGTCTGCTTGTATTAAATCATCCCTCTCCCACTGCTGCCTGTGGGTGCCTGCCAGCCCAGAGCCCAGTGCCAGAAGAAATGTCAATCCAAAGAATTGCACCCTAAGGGGTTTAAAAAAATAATAGTAATTAAGATAAAAATTGGGAAGTGGGGTTTGGATTATTCATCTATGTCACTCTGCACATGGGATTGCAGGGTTTTGGCTGCACGAGTTTTGGCCAGCTCAGTCTTTCCATAGCTGGGTCACTGCTGCTTCCTGAAAGAGATGTCCTAAAACTGGCTCAGGGACATCTCTGTGAGCCACAGCCATGGCTTAGATTTCTCTGGAGGTAATGGTACAGCAGCTGAAATGAGGCTGGATTTTAATGAGGGGAAAAAAAAAAAGCAGGAACATATTTTAAAAAAACATTAAAATTATGTAGATATTATATGTATGTCTATAGATTTCACGTGGGAATAAGGAGAATCATTCCACCCCCACTCTCCAGCTACTGCCTGCTCCCACCTCCACTGTATTAGTGCAGCTTGTCCCAATTTTCTTCTTTGTTGTTTTTATTCCCAATGTATTCCGGAGCTCTTCTCCCAGATTTCAAAGAGGCAGCGCCCGGTGTTTGGGCGCCGCGGTGGCTCTGCCTTCCAGGTGCAATTACTTTGCAACACAACTTTGTCTGGTGCAGTGCCTTTCACGGCAGCAGCCGGGGAAAAGGATTTGGGGGGTGTGGTGGGGCTGGGGAGCAGGCAGGGGAGAGGAATTCAGGGAGGGATGGAAGGAGAGGGCACGGGAGAGGAATTCAGGGAGGGATGGAAGGAGAGGGCAGGGGAGAGGAATCCAGGGAGGGATGGAAGAAGGCAAGGCAGAGGAATCCAGGGAGGGATGGAAGGAGAAGGCAAGGCAGAGGTATCCAGAGAGGAATGGAAGGAGAAGGCAAGGCAGAGGCATCCAGAGAGGGATGGAAGAAGGCGAGGCAGAGGCATCCAGAGAGGGATGGAAGAAGGCGAGGCAGAGGCATCCAGAGAGGGATGGAAGAAGGCGAGGCAGAGGAATCCAGGGAGGGGTGGAAGGAGAAGCAGCGTTTGTGTCACATTTTAATACATCAGCCCTACCAATGACACCTTGTCACCCCCCCAAAGCAGCTGCCAGGGAGCGTGGGATGGATCTGGTGGATGTGATGTCCTCCTGGGACTCTGCTTCCCTCTGATGCTCTTCTTGGACGACCTTAAGTCTGTGCCATGGGTGATCAAGCTCGGTTTTGATGCCCTGGGCGGATTTTATCCAAGTAGCAGAACAAGTCAGGTACTCACACAGATGCTTTTGCAAACCCTGCTGAGCATTTCCAGTATTTTTTTTCAGTGTTATTTTGCAAACCCTTTTCTTCTCCTCCCTGGATCGCAGATCACGGTCTGTTAATGGGAAGCAGTAGTGGAACATTGCCCTCGCAGAGGGTTGTAGGATACATCGGTAATTACGAGGTGCTCAGAAAGGGCCGTGATGGGGCCAGGCGTGCGTTGTGGCGATGCAAATACTCCGGAACAATCTCTGTGCTGCCTCGGAGGGTCTGTCTCGAATTCGAACGCATCGGCTCCAGCTGCTCTGAGATGGGTCTGGTTAACGCGACACAACTTCAATAGCCCGAGGGTAGCTGTGCACCGAGAGGGTATTTTTGGGTCTGGGTCAGGCTCAGTCACACCGGTTTCAGATGTCTTTATGGTCCCCATCTCAGGAGTCCACGTCCTAACTGCGTAACTTGTGGGGCGGGAATATTCCGTGGAAAGAGAAGTGCGGGCCCTCTCTCGTTCAGGGATTTGTCGGTGATCCTGGTTAGCCGGCCCTGGCCGCGCACACAGCCTGCAACAAACCCATAAAACATCTTTTCCTAGAGGCAGAAACACGCAGGGTCAGCCTGTCTCTCATCCAGTTCCTTATGCGAAAGGAGAATCTTTTTGTGGAATCACAGACTGGGTTGGGTTGGAAGGGAGTTTAAGGCTCATCCAGCCCCACCCCTGCCCTGGGCAGGGACACCTTCCACTATCCCAGGGTGCTCCAAACCCCGTCCAACCTGGCCTTGGACACTGCCAGGGATGGGGCAGCCACAGCTTCTCTGGGCACCCTGTGCCGAGGCCTCACCATCCTCTCAGGGAAGAATTTATTTCTTATATCAAACCTAAATTTCCCCTCCTTCAGTTTGAACCCAGACAACGAATGATCTCCGCTTATTGTAGGCCCTCAATCACAGCATGAAATTCCCGGTAATCACCACCATCATCCTCGCTATTGTCTCATGAAAGCGAGAGAGAAAAGAAATAACCCCGACCTTGTCTTTTAAAAACGTTGTTATTGTTTTCCGGCAATTGTTGGCTCGTTATGCCGGTGCTTGAGTTAAAGGCAGAGAGGATCAGGCTGGAAATAAGCTGGGGAACAGCCGTGTTAAAGCGCTTTGCACCGGAGCTAAAGGACTCCGGGGCCGGGTAATTAAGGAGCCCAGCATCCCCCCCGCACCCGGGAATTGTGTTTCTGCCTCAGGTGCTTCTCTGCATGTTCAAAGTGCACAGGAATGGATCAAACAGGATTTACTCCTTTCTGCAAGGGCTGCCTGACAAGCCGGGATTATGCTCTGGGAAAGCATCTGATGAGGAATGAAATGAGACATGGCAAAAAAAAGCGCTCCTTAGAAAAATACAGGGAAGTGGAGAGGAGGGAAAGGGAAAGGGAAAGGGAAAGAAGGAAGGAAGG
>WAAE01026034.1:0-45478 GCA_013400495.1 Nicator chloris | reverse complement strand
GGGCTGGTTTGGAATCACAGAAATGGTATCCTGGCAACGGAAGCCTTTGAAAATTCTATATAGTAGATGAACTGTAGAAAAGCGTGATACACACCCATGATTGTTTTAAAAGACATTTTACATAGATTAAAAGGGGAGAAAAATGAGGCAGCCAACAACCTGTCAGAGGAAATAGGAGATCATGGTGCTTTCTTTATATTATAATATAGTACAGTTAGAATATTTCCCAAGGAAGCCAAAATTGGAGATTCAGTCTAATGTCACAGGACAATATCCCAATGACCTACTAGTTTTCAGATTAATGGCAATATCGAAATGGATCACTTTCCTAGGAAAATTCTTGTTATTCTTTTATTCTGCTTTAGAAAGTGTGCAGAAATTACGTGAAAACTTTTGAATAAAGAAGCAGGGAAAATTTTATTTCCTTCCCTGAGAAATATTTTTTAAAAGTCAATGGAATATAAAAGTCTTTGGGGTTCTTTTTCCTGAAATTGTTTAGGGTAATTTTTTAGTCTTTCTAAAACCAAACTGTTAAATAGGTAAAAAATATGTTACTAAATATATAGTTACACATCTAAAAATGCTGATTCCTATTTACACATAGCAATACTCAGACTATGTCAGGAATTTAAAGTTGTGCTCTTACATGCTGTCTGAAGCCAAGAGGGAGAGTCATTGATTTAAGTTTACACTGACATCATTGTTTTTCAGAATATATTCTAGAGGTTTGCAGTTCATCTCACTGGAAAAGGATAGCTAAGATGGGTTATATGGTTTGGAACTTAGAAGGGACTGGTAAAGGAATGCTCAGGTCACAAACTTGAATACAAATATCTACAAATGGATAAGGTGTTGGTAACCTATAGTAACCAATAGTAACCAATACCTAAGGTGTTGGTAACCTATCTGTCCTCAGCCCTGTGAACATTTTAATGTGTCTGCATCACTGAGCTCTCCAACAAAACTGCTAAAAAAGACTATTGCTTTTTTAATGTCATTATTTTAAAGTATTTTAAATTATCTTGTGCTATTGTTCTGAACTATACTCTAAACACTACATAGTCTCTACTCTGGAAACAGAGTAAAGAAAATGCATTTACATTGCCATTTTTCATCTTTGCCAGGAAACCCGCTTGGATGACCATCATCATGTTGCAGTGGCACTTGGGAAACAGGAGGGATTTGTACAGAAGAATTCTGATGTAAGGAATTGTGCAGTAGTTTCATGTCTTGGTAATCACTTGAATGTAAACTTATGCTGTGGTTAAAAGTGTGTCATCTCATATACAGGGCCAAGAGGAAGACTTATCTTAGGCACAGTATTAACCAGAACCAAGCAGTATTACTGAAGTGTTTCCTGTAGTTCTGTTGTGCGTATTTCAGGAAAAGGAAGGAGAAATTCTCCTTCTCCTATGAAGGAGAAATAGTTTCAGAGGACAGCAACAGATAATGTCAAGTCTGTAATGCATATATTCAATGTGTTCATTCAAGAGAAGATTAAGCGATTTTTGTCACAGCCTGCTACTACTCATGTGGGAAAGATGGTATTCACAGAGGGAAATGGAAACAGTGAACCAATCTGGACTGCTAAACTTGTATGACACCTCACCAAGTTGATTTTAGTGGGGGACTGTCAGTGCGTGTATCCCAGAGCAGATCCATTGCTCAAACACCGTTATGACAAGATAACCCTTGAGACAAGTAACAACAACCAACAGATGGGAAGAACAGCAGTGTTAGTCTTCATTCCATGTGGTGTCTCTATTGAGGGAAAGAGAAAAGCTACTTAAAAGCTTTTCATGATTTTCTGTGTAATTTAAAAAATACCTCAGTCGTGAAAATAGCAATAAAAGTCAAATTTAAGGGACAGGCAGACTGGCAAGTTGTAGCCAAAACAGCCAGACAATCAGCAAATGAGAGTGTGACAAATTGCCAGATTTTTCTCTGGTGTTCTAGTTGCTCACAAGAAAATTGGTTAGTTGTTTTCTGTTATTTAGATACAAAGATTCTATCAGGATCTAGAAAAAAAAGAAAATTGGTATAGGAATGGAGCAAAGCAGGAAAGTGGTAATATACACTACCTGTCATGGTAACAAAGTCTATGTTGATGGATAGCAAAGGGAGGCAGACCTTTTAACTAGTATTGGTTAGATTGAGAAAAAGAGGTATTAAACTTCCTTTGAGGATTTACTGTGATAAATCAGTGGACAAATATTTTTTAAGAAATTATGTGCATTGTTTTTGGCAGGACATACTTAAATTCCTGGTGGGGTTGCACATTATCCTTCTGACAGGAATACTGATAACTCTAAGTCTGAGGTGAAAAGAAGGTGGCCATTATTTCAAAAGACAATGACCTAAGTATTCTACAGGAATTCAGGATTTTTAAGTATTGACCTTCACCATCATAGTCACTTACCTTAAACACATCATAGAAAAATTGTCATGATATCAAAGGTTGTGATGAAAAGTCTTTGAATGAAGAGGAGTCTCAAAGGCTTACTTGTCCACTGACTAAATTTATGATGACCTAAATTTCATTATCTCAGTTCAATGAAAGAAGGTCATTTTAAGCAGAACAAGAGAGCATTCTGAGACTCCCCAATAAAGAAATTAAGTGAAAATTTTGGACTGTTGCATTGCGCCTTTTCAGGCCTCCTTCTAACAGGAACGTGGAAGAAAAGGAAAGTTGCCTTCTCTCTTTGTAAAAGAACCATGAAAAGGATACTACTTACTGCTAGATGTGTTGAAAGAAAAAGTTCATTCTAGCTTAACATGAGTGTAAATGTTACCCAGTTGTTTCAGGATGTCAGTGTTCGTGTCTGTTCCCCCTGTGCAATCACAGGAGTAATTCATTATGTCCTGCTTGCAGAAAATCTATTTTCAGCTTTTTTCACAAAATGATAGCATGTACCTACAATTCCCAGGAAAGACCAATTCTTATGTCAATATACTGTAATTAAAAATCTCTAGGGTCAAGAGTCTTATTAAAATGCTAGTGACTGCTATATGCTTGAGGAAACAGAACATTTATCTGTGCTCTTAACGTAGATCCAGACATTTAACTGTGGCTAGTCTCAATAAAAGATGTCTGAGTTTAAAATTCTTCATAAATCCTGTGTAGGATATAAAGTATCTTCTGTCTATCACTTGCAATACTTCACAAGAGTTGTGAATCCTTCAGTCAGGACACACTTCCTTCAGACGAGCACGTGCTGAAGTTCAAACTACATCTGTTAACAACTGCTTAGCTCGGAGGCTTGGTTCATATTTGGTACGAATCTGTAATGTCACCTGTATGGCTCTAGGCACCATTCCTGCAGCTTTACCTCATCTCCAAAATGGCAGATGAACGGAAATGTCTCCACACCATGTCACTGGTGTAAGGACATAAAGTGGGAGGCAGCTCAATCTTTTTGTGCTTTCAGTCTGCATTGACAGCTAAGAGTTTTTCTGTGTTGTTACAACAAGCACAAACCGTTCTGTTGTCTCTGCATTAATTCCTAATAGTAGCCTACTGCTCAAATACTGAAGTGGAGAAATTTTGCCTGTTTACTGACCTACCTTCATTGATGTGACAGAAAGGGATAACAAAATCCTCAAAATTGACCTTGGACTGAGTCACCTCCAGAACCTGGATGTAAGCAAGGAAGGATCATCTCCTCCACTCTCAAGAGAGTTCCATCTCACTGCATATGAAGTCAGACAAAAAGGCCAGAAGGTCTGCATGGATGAGCATGGAGCTCCTAGCCAAACTTGGACGTATAAAGGGCAGCATACAGAGGGTGGGAGCAAGAATGAGTAACATGAGAAGAATACAGAAATATTACCTGAGCATCCAGAGATGAACTTAGAAAAGCTAAAGCCCCAATAGAATTTAAACTGGCCAGGGATGTTCAAAGCAACAAGAAGCACTTCTGTAAGTGCAAAGAAGCCAAAAGGGAAGGTTTTGCTCAACAAGACAAATGTTGAAAGAGGCTGACGTGCTGAATGCCACCTTTGCATCAGTATTTATTAGCAAGGCTTGCCATCAGGAATCCCAGGTTGCAGGGATGAAAGAGGAAGGAGCAAGGAAGATGCGCCCATGGAGGAAGAGGATTAGGTCAGGGAATGCTTGAGCAAACCAGATGGGTGTAAGTCAGTGAACATTTATGGGATACACCTGGCATTGCAAGGCCCCTCCCTGTCGGAGTTCAGGGCACTCCTCTGACTGCCCTGGAGGGTTTGAGATCCTGGCAGGGGGCCAGAGACCCCCATGCACAGACCCCTGAGAGACAGCAGGGGGTCAGAGACCCCCCTGCACAGAGCCCCAGAGAGACACTGTCCTGGATCTCAGTCCATGGAAAAGCTTTCAGCTTGTGAAATGAATTACAAGTCACGAGAATGTAAGGAAAATAGTAGTAATAGTAGTAGTTAAGTAATCACAGGGTGTAAATGTAGAATATTAGGATTTTTAGAAAGGGGTCAAAAGAAAAACATGGTGGATTTGGGTGTGGTTCTTGTTCTTTTTGTTCTTCTTCTTGGTATCCATTTTTCTGCTGTAGTGGCTCACAGGGATTGGTGTAGAATAGAGGTGACATGTCTAACGTTAGAAGTAGGTATTGGTGATTAATGGTAAATAAAAGATACGTAGAATGTAGTATAAAAGTTCTGCCCGTCTGTCGTGGCCAGGGGAGTTGCTTCATGCCCTGACAGAAAGATAGATCCTCACAGGGCACAGAAAGAATTTGTAGATAAGAAATAATAAACAACAAGAAAGAAAACCTGAGATGGCGGCTTTTGACTATTCTTTTACTTCACCATGGGGCATTCAGGGAAAAAAGACTCTTATCTGTCATATCTTGGGAAACAAATCCTGAGACCTCCCGATAAACTTTGGTTGATCACAGGGACTGGAAGAAGTGCCCAAAGACTGGAAAAAAACATGGAAGAAGGAGGGCCCAGGCAATTACAGGTCTGACAGCTTCACTGTGATTGCTGGAAAGGTGGCTGGACAGCTAATTTGGAACACCATTTCTAGGCACAGCAAGGACAAAGAAATCATCAGGACTAGTCAGCATAGCTTCACCAAGATAAAGTCATGCTCAAAATTGTAAATTTCTGCAATGAAATGCCTGGCAGATGAGGTTAGAGCAGTGGGTAGTTGTCTATCTGTGTTTCAGTACCTTCTCTCTCTGGCACTGTGTCTCATAAGATCCTCCTAGAAAAATGCTGAGTGCTTGGTAAGCAGACAGTGAGGTGTATTGGAAACTGGCTTAACGTTTGGGCCCAGGGTGTGGTGATAGTGCTGCAAAGTCTGCTTGGAGGCCAATAACCAGTGCTGTGCCCCAGGGGTCAGTACTGGGTCCAGTCCTGTCTAACATCTTCATTACTGAACTGGGTGATGGTGCAGTGCACCTTCTGCAGGTCTGCTGGTGACACCAAACTGGGAGGAGTGGCTGATACACCAGAGGGTTGTAGTGCCACGCAGACAGACCCTGACAGGCTTATCAAAAATGGGTCAGTTTGTCTGATGTACCAAGTAACATCACTGCAAAGGAGCCCTACTGAATTTTATGAAATATTAAACATTAAGAATATGTTGCTCGAGCAAATGCCCATTTAGAAGAATCAGCTATATTTATGATTCATGCAAGCTGTACTATCTGCCCTGCTGTCTGGAAACAATTATATTTTGAGATGGCATACAGTAGTGTGCTCCAAAAACACCCCACCCAAAATCTTTTTCTTCTTTGAAATGTGATTTTTTTTTTTCTTGGAGTGATGAAATTAACACGGAGACCATGACACTGTAATCTCTAGTATCTCAGTCCACATTTAATTGGATTTAACAATTTGGAATTGCAGGTTGATTGTGGCCACTTTAGTTTTTAAGTAGCATTTGAGTCTGAGAGAAGCATGCAAAATGTCAAAATGCAAAATTAAAAAGAGTACAAATAGGCACACTAGTGGAATAAATCCTCATGCAATTGTCTCAAATAATCATATCTGCTGAAGAATTAAGTTTGATGGTGGCCTTTTTTTTTACTGGACTTAAACAGTCATTCTGTCATACTTGCAGCATTCTATATCCCTTGCTTCATCAGTTTTGTGAACTGTGTTTCAACAAAAAACTCAATTTTTCTGTGTGGCCTGTTACATGCTTCTAATAGTTACTGCCTAGCCTAAATGAGGGGAAGTGACAGTCTCAAACGTAGAATATTTTCTTTCTTCTTCTTCAGTAAATATTTTTCTGTGTGGCCTGTTACATGCTTCTAATAGTTACTGCCTAGCCTAAATGAGGGGAAGTGACAGTCTCAAACGTAGAATATTTTCTTTCTTCTTCTTCAGTAAGCAATGTGTAGTTTAAATGTGATGGAGAATTCTACAGGAAGAAAATGGATGTGTATTGATTCATGTTATGCTAATATGTGCTTTCTTCAGGTCCATTCCATGGAGCCTAACCACCTGCAATTTACAGTATTGACTTTTGAAGATTTAGTTGCATCTGGTATTCCAGTCGCACCTGAGGATTCTGCATATTGGGACAATTTCTGTTCAAAGCAGGAGGGTCCAGTGAAACAGAGTTCACATTCAAGATAAGACTGTGTATAAGAAAAAGAAACTTGTCAAAGTCCTTATGCTGTTACCCTGTTAAATTTGAAGTATGGGAATAAGTGTACATATGTAAATGAAATGTATCTTTCCCTATTTAAGCTGACAACCTGATTTTCGTGACACTTCATTGATATTGTAAGGAAGACATGTTTCCTTACTGAAGGAATCCTGAATGAAAAGCCTGAACCAGCATGCCTTTTGCATCTCCTTGCCTGTGGTTCTTACACTTCAGTAATTATCCAAGCTAGGAACAGAAAGCAGTTGTACAATAATGTTGTTTATTAGTGAACAAGTGTTTAGTATATAAAAATGTTTCCATACTTATTTATGCTGAAGCTTAAATTATGATACTGCTTTTTCTCTTACAAAAAATTATTCATTTATTCTCAGATGGACGAATAAAGTCAAGAAAATTGTTCCAAATTCTTATGCTGTTAATGTGTGTTGCAAGTGTTTGTACAACACTTGGTGTTTGTGTAATGCCAGGCTGAAAAGGTCTGAGTCTTAGTAGTCTTGGAGCTACATGTGTGCAAAAATAGTTTGAGACAGGGAATTAACTTAAAAATATTTCATAGTATTTTCTCTTCTTCCCTTTGTTTATTAAAGCTTCCTGTACACAACTTGTCTTTTAACAGTTCTTTTTTGTATTTTTTCCCTCAGCGATAGATGCAAGCCAAGCAGCAGTTCAGTTTTCCTAGGCGTGCAGTGGCATCGGTCACACAGGGAAAGACAAAGAAAAAACTATTTACTTCTTTCCAAATAGTTTTGTAACATCTGATGACAGAACATTTTACTGTCCTAACAGCAAATGAAGATTTCTGGAGATCTGTAGATCTTGAGTGCACATCTAGAATATTTTGTCTTCTTTTTCGAAACAAATCCTGGCTTGTGCCGTTACCTCTCTTTTCTAGAAATCATAGATAAAATGTGGTCCATCTAAATTTAAGAAAACATACTAAACAGAATGATCTTTGCACAAAAATAATTACCTTCTGTCCTAGTTAAACATGGATAATCATTGAATTTGGGGGTGTGTACACCTAGGCTGCATCCTGTATTCTGGTATACACCATGAAAAGGAGAATCTGCTTGTAGTGTAACCACTGAATCTATGCCTTATTACAAAGATGAAGAGAAGTTTGCAGGAGAGGATGATTTTTACATCTATTACACAAGCATTTGAAGTTCTGCTGTAGATAATTCTGAATTCAAACATGCTGTTAAACTCTCCTGCTTCCAGTGCTGATTAATATTTTTGTTTCCATTTCTGTGACTCTCTCATCCTGCATGCTAATCATAGTTTTTAGTGTTTCGCTTTTTTTTCCCTCCAAAACTACGAATCACTGAAGCAATGATTCTTCCTTTCAGACTCCACAGGCGCTAAATTAGATGTTCAGTAACTTCAAATCTGAAGTTTTTAAAAAATACAGAATGTTTTATGTACTAATTCTAAGTTACATATTCCAGATTGTTTGTCTTTTAAAAAAGTGAAATTCACCTTGCAATAAATAATCTGCGATCCACAGAGGTCCAGTATATGCCCATCAGTCACTGGACCCATCAATTGCACCTTTGCCAGACAGTTTGAAGTTGCAAACTTTTTTCCTAGGACAATGAATCAAACTGCAAAATGGGATGCGCTGAATAGAGAAATTTCACATCTAGATTTCTGGGGATAAGAGAATTTCGTATTAGAGATTAGTTATTTTTGCATGGAAGCAGTGTCTCAAACCAGAAATTTTCTTTCATTGGAAAGAGTTTTAACAGTATTAGTGAAGTTATTTGTAATATTGTGCTTGCTTGTAAGTAGAGGACAAGCCAGTTTTGTTAAATTAGAAAATTGTGTGTGGTTTTCTTGCAAGTAATATGATAGTTTTCAAGACTGTATTTAATTAGAAAGACCTAAAAGAGGTTTTTTTGGTTAGTCCACCATGAAATAAAATCTTAGTTTAGAGTGGTTCATAAAGAATTGTGTAGAAGACTGCAATTTCTCATGTTGTGATTTTTCCATGTCTTTTAATTTACACTGAGCACTTTGAAAAATGAGAGTAATCTTCTTTTTAATCTTAATAGCCATAAGGTTAGGTGATGGTAATGCCTTTTGAGGAGCCACTTGAGTCAGGTTGTTTCATGTCAGTGCAAATGGACACAATTGTTACACTTGCTTTTACCTCAGTGGGGAAGAACAGCTGGATCATTATGGAATTTTTGGCTAAAAGCATGCTGCTAAAAGGCCAGCAGGACATTTTGACTCCTCGTGAATGTGAATGATCCTTCTTAAAGTCAGAAGAAAGTTTTTCTGAGTATCTGTGCTATGGAGGCACATACTGAAATAAGTGTTGCTAGTGTGTACAAATAAATTAATTTTGCAGTTCTAAGATTAATTTCTTTTTTAATTCACCATCACACTTTTTGCTGATAAAAAGATAATTGAGCCCTTTTTCCACAGAAGGCCATAACACTGACTTACTTGCATTTCCACACAATACAGTCCTAATGGCCACAGAGTCCTTTGCTGTTCTAGAATAGCTCCAGCTTCCCTCACTAGCTCATCTAAAAGCCTTGAGATGTAACTGGAACACCAGGGCCTCTACTTCCCTTCTCCAGAGCTCCATTCCTTCATTTGTTTTGTTTTGTAGATAATGTCCTTGACAGAACTGTACCACTTGCCTAAGAGGGCAAGAAGCTGCAGAAACACAAGCTCTGCTCCACATGAGCCTTTCCCAGCAGTGGCTGTGGCTGGGTAGACTTTTTCCCTGTGGAACAGCACTGACCTGTCCTCCTGTTTCTCAAATTCTCAGATTTAGGTCTTAGATTAGTTCTGCTGTCCTAGGTGGCATATCAACACAGTGTTTCTGAGAAGTATTTATTAACAGTCTCTGACCAAAAAATAAATTTTAAAAGTTTTGATTTTCCGTGAAAAGATTGTTAAAAGTGAATAGATGTGTTTTAGTTTGGACTTGTTCAAAACTTTTTGTATTTTACATCAAAAATGGTCAAGTGGATTAGAAACTTCAGGGGGTAAAACTGGGTTCAAGGTAGTTAGCAACTGTGTGACAAGAGACAGGTGCCATTTGATGTGAAAATCTGTAACTTTGAAAAGTGGATCATGTGAGTTCACTCAGCCTTTGCAAATTTACACAAGATGTAGTGTGTTACTATCTTATGGGATTAAGTCAACTGATGTTAATCAAATATGCTCATCTTAGACAAATCAGAGATGCATCAACAGAAGTAGTGTATATATGGTTGTTATATGTGTGCTCTGGGAAACATCCAGGCAACAGCTCGGCTTTAAAGAACCATCTTTACCCAAGCCACTGCAGTAAGGCAGTGATTTGCAAAAAAGTTGTAAAGATGGTTATGCAAGTCAGCATAAAGTGCCCTTTGTTGGGGCTTTACAGGATTATAGTGCTACATTCTACAAAGAAGATAAAAGCATTTCTTGGCAGAGTTGATACAACCGTGTCTAAAACAGAGATTGAGACTGTCAGCCTTAACTGCTGCCTAATTCTGCAGCTGTGCTTCATTATCCTCCAGAATACACTTAGTGTTAATTCTCTCTTTGTAGAAAACGTGAGCTTGAAAATAAATTCTGAATTTTCAAGAGAGACATTTGAAAAGTGGTTTTTTTAAAAAAAGTAATTTTTTGTAATATGTTAATTTATTGCACTGCACATGCCATTTTTTATGGCCAGACAACGTATATGAATCCTGTTTCTTCTAAGATTGGGTATCATTTCTTTACTGCAATAAAATGTGGACCATTTTATGTTTGTGTTGTCTATTTGTCTGTTATTTTATCTTGCTATTACTTGGATCCAGACAGAGGTGAGATTACTGAAACACTTGTCTAGAACTCCTTTGCTATTTCAGAAGCAATTATGGGACCATGAAACTGTACACTCTTAATGACATCCTTTGGATGAATCATGAAGCAAAGGTCTGGACCAGTTCTCCACTACTTAGCTTCTTCCAATTTTAATTTTATAATCTGCAACCCAGTTTCTGACAAATACACCATAATGTTGGTGCATTCTGTGCTGGCATGTATCTCATGTTGTGATCAAAATTTGGCATAGTGTGGAGTTTAATGCTGCTAGGAAGATGCACATTTTCAAATACAAGACTACAGTGCTGCCCACTGTTGCTTAACAAGGAAATTTCTGAAGATTTGTTTTTTAGTGAGGACATAGAACACAAAGGTTCTTTTGGTTGTAGTAGGAGCTTCTTCACACAGAAAAAAGCTCTTTTACTTGCACAAGGCTTTTCTTGAAAACGTGTGAAAACCTGTTTTGTAATTATAAGTGATTTAAACAGTAAGAAAACAGATGTTNTTTTTTGTGAAAACACCTGAATAGGCAGGTGCATAATTTCTGTCCTGTTTCTGTGTGTTGGTGTGCCCTTGGTACCACAGGACCTCTAACACATCCACATGAGGTACTTTTGCTCCAACAGCTTTCAGTGGGGCTAGGCCCAGCGTGCTGACAGTTCCTGCAGGTGAAGTTGTCTTTGAGCTGAGAAGAAAATGTATTGGTACCATTACCAAACTCTAGTAAATGAATGGAAAATATGAGTAAAGAAATTACATGTAAAGACTTTAATGCTGTACTGCAAATAATGAGAAGTAAATGTAAAAGAAAAGGTATACTAATGCTAGCTTTTAACTCACAGAAGTTCTTAGTTTTGCTTTGTTCTAAGATCTCAAAGCAGCTGAACTTAGTTCAATCCTATTATTTGGGTTTCTGGGGTCTTTTCCTCTCAACATTAAATAGTAGCATCTGTATTATCACCTCAAAGTCCCAGTTGAGATTTCTAGTTGTGAGTTTCTCTTGTCCCCATAGCTTAATGTTTCCAGACTTGGTTCAGTGTTCTAAAAAGTTGCTTTCCTTTAATCATGAAATAGGCTGAAGTTCACCGAAGTAGCCGGTCATATCCACTTAATCTGTGGGAATCTTTGTGCAGAGACAGAAATCAGGAGCTTGGCGTGCCCTGCTTCACCAGCCTGGTGCTGCTTGAGCAGGCAGCAGTTTCTCAGCTGTTGGGTGTGACACTGGTTTGCTCAGAGGATGAGGGGACGTGCTCCTGCTGCAGTGGCTCTAAAGCTGCCTCCCGATTCCTGGAATTACCTCACTCAGCTGAGTGACATCGCTTCTTGATGCTGCCGAGTATTAAACTCTCCATTGCATGACTGTTATGGTCTTTTGTTTCACAGCGCTGGAGCTAAACATTCTGCCCCGAGAACTTCCTACCACCTGTTTTCATGTTTGCAGTTTTTGCCTTTACATCAATATACCACTGATTTTGGCTTTAAGGCATCATCGATAGCAATCTTAATAAATAGTGCAGAAGGGAAATGCAATAAGACTAGCAAAAATATAAATAATCTTTATAAACATGATTACAGATTTTATAGGTATCATTGCATGTTACATTTAGTAAGCTGTATATGCAATATTTTAACAATAATTTAATAGGTGTATTATATATTTATAAATGTGGATTTCTGTATATATGCACACACTGCTTTACAGTATCTTTCAGTTAACCACGGGTCTGTGTTTTCCTCTTACATTAAGTACACAATTATCTATACATAGTGGAAATACTCATTTTTTTATTTTTCATCATAGGGGCGTTTTGATATGTTTAAATGATTCCCTATTAAAATTACCTGGGGTTTGCATTTAAAACAGCACTCAGGCAAAAGTCAAAAAACACAGCCTTGAAAATATTTTCTCTTTTTAAATGAATACCCTGTGTTTTCTCATCTTCAGCAGCAAAGTTTTCAGTAATTTATCACAGCTGCCATCAGGTGAGTGGATTCTCAGTCCTTGTGTCTGTTGATTGTGCAATGTGCTCCTCATCCTAATTGAGAGCTTTTGTGAAAGGCACAGTGAACTGCTTATTCAGTGACTCACTGGTCTCTTTGTAAGAGAAATGGAATTTTCCTGCAGTTATTAAGTTCAAATACTGTTTACTGAATAGAATAATATTCTCAGCAAGCAGTGTTTACTACCTGCATAAAAGCTTTTTGTTAATCTTGTGATGGTTACGTGGTCTGCAATTAATTAGCTGCCTGTACAACATTAGGAAAATGTATTAGATTAATTTTGTATAGTAAAACTGTGTGGGTAGAGGTTGTACTCCAGTTTTGTATTTCCACATACCACAATTACTATTCTCATGTGGGTGAAAACAATGTATTACGAAGAGACTGATCTTTCTGATATCATTGTTTCTGCCTAATTGCTTATTAGGATCTCTAGATTATTTGCTTTGTTTATTTAGAATGTTTTCCCTAGAGTGCAGTAGGATATTTATTTGCATTTCAACTCTAGCAGTCAGACAACTCCTGTTTGCAGAAATCATTGTTATCTCTTGGTCACCTTTGGAATAAAACCAGGAAATAGCAAATTGCTGATTGCAGTGGAAGCACATTGGTTTCAGGTAGATTGGATAAAGTCAGATGTGCTGGCCATAGGGCTATGTAGCAGTGGTTGTGTAAATGCCTTTAACAAATCAGAAAATATTTTTGTTCTCTGGGGCGGGCCTTCATTTAAAAGAAAGAAGGAAGGAAGTCATGTCAGATGAAGGCAATAATTTCTCCTAAAGGACTGCTGAGAGAGTGAAGACCCCATGAATATGCTAGGAATTCTAAAACACATCTGATTTATTTATAGAAGTCAATTTTGGGACTTCAGAAGTCTTCTAATAGGATGATTATGGTTTTGGTTTCATTGGGGTTTTATTTGGAGCGACAGCAGTTTGAGTGCAGCATTGATTGGATTGAGTTGTTTAGTTTGTATAAACAGGCTTTTAAAAGGCAAATGAAAATTCAATTGCATTAAAATTTAACTGTGTTGATGCAAGTATCAGTTTGCTATGTTGATACAGATATGCAGAGTACACACATATACATATGCATGCATATATATACACACACACATAATCAGCCTTTCAAGAACTAGAAACCAACCCCATCTTTATTAACCCTGCAACCACGAAGTGTCAGAGAAGTGCTTCAAGAGTGGGTAATAGAAATGGTACAAATAACTTGGGGTGATTCAAGAGAAAATTTAAGATCCGGCAGCTGAGAAATAATAAACAGTGCCTTAAACAAATAGAGCAGATTAAGATATAATTTTTTTTTTTTTGGAAGCTTTTATTAAAAATACATGAAAATGAGTGAATATGGTAGGTAAATATCTCTTTTCTTTGTCATTTAATGATTGGTACTTTGTATGAAGGAAGTCAGCAGAAACTGAAGAAACTACATTTAATTTATTTTGCTTTAGCCCATTGGTCTTAAGGGCTTTCCTAGTTCAACATTGAGTGGGACATGGGAAAATCCATGGTATCTTTACAGTACATGCTTGAAATACTTTTGAAAAGAAGAGACCAGATGCAACTGTTTCAGAAAACAAATGCTTCTGAGAAAGAGAAGCTCCTGTCATGGTGGGTTGGCAGTAGAAAAACACCTCTTAATTAGAAAAACTGATGGGCACATCACAGTCAAATAACTACAGCTTTGAAGAGGATGTTTCATGGTGTTGGTGTAAGGCAGAGTATCAGAAATGCTGCCTACATCTTCTTTGTGCAGTACAGGTCCTGTAGGACTTAGACAAACCTGCTCTTGGTGTCTGTAAAATAACATTATTGGTAAAAGAATAATCAAGAGCGTAAGTGTTAATGGAGCTCTGAATCACAACTCTTGTGAATTCTTCCATCCTGAGCTTCGGAGAATGGACACCTGTTATCTTTTATGTGTGAGGATTCCCCATCTCTAAACGATCCTATTTCTACCATAGGACACTAAATAAGATGTTTGTCCATTACAGTGTGCAGAGCTTTCCTCCTGGGCCCAGGAGGGTGTCTGAGAACTTGCATAAGTTGGGGAAATTTGGGAAGAAAAGTGAATCAGGCCAAGCGCTGCAAACCAGTCTAGCACCTGAGCTGACATCAAACAAGTCTTTGGAAGAAGAAGCTTTAACTCTTCAGGTAAGTACGACTGCAGCTAAAACCGGATTCTCTGGTGTGCTATTTGTGGTGCAAACTACTGTTATAGGACTTACAGAATCTAAGATAAGAGCCCCAGTCTGTCTGGTTTTCGTTTATGTACGTCAAAGCATGTACTTTCAATTACAAATAGTACAGGACAATGGTACAGTGGGGAGGTAAGAATTAAGGAGCTTCTAATTCTGGTGGTAAAATATTTTTCTCCATTCATTCAGCTTCCAAAGTGTAACATTTCTGTATGTCTAGCATACATTTTCTTGTTATTATTATATATGACTTTTAGTTTATTTTATTGGTCTACAATTGCCTTTCTTCTATTTTAACTATGGAAGGGCATGTGGTTGTTTTAACTGGATGTCTGCTAATATAAAAGTGTCCTTTTAGAATTAGTGTCTGCCTGCTGGCTGTATTTTTGTGCAAACATAATAAAATCTCTTCTTGATGCCTTTGTTTCCCCTCTGTCTGTGTATCATCAGCTGAAACTGCAAGCCCCTTTTGAGAAAGAACTCTCTCCCAGTAAAGCGGAGGCTTGGTCCCAGCTGGAGCCCCTTTGCATTACTCTTACTTAAATACTGCAGGAATAATTGAATCCCACCAATGGCAAACCTAATAATCCAACAGCAGCTCCTTCGAGCTCAGATGATGTTGTTGTGCATGGGGATCATCCTGAGCTGCTGTGCTGATACAAGAATGACTTGGATGTTTGTCTGCTAATACACTAAAGAGATGAGCAGAGACCTTGGGTGGCTCCTGTGAGTGAAGACATCACTGCCACCCTGGCACATTGTGTTTCTCTGTCTGAACCAGAGGTGGGTTTCAGATGAAATTTCCAGCTGGTTTCATGCCTGCCTGCTACTCCATTTGAATTAGTAAGTCTGTAATGGAATTACAGAATATCTGGGCCAGTAATGTTTATACAGCAGGCAGTGTGCCAAAGGCTTGACAATATCATAACTTAATTAAATATGAGCGTATGTATGAACAAAAAGATAATTCAGTTGTGCTTAGGGTATATGTCCTCTTCTTGTCAGGCTTTGCTGCTTAACCTCCAACTTCTTGGACAGGGTATTTTTATCTTCTGCAGGCCAAGGTCCCTTTTGTGGTGCTGCTTACATCCCAAGCCAGTTCACAAACACTTTGTAATCACAGCACATTTCCAGCACTCTTCCTCCTGTTCACGTTCTTACCCATTTCAGTTTAATTTCACTCTATGGGGGGCTGAGTCTGAATCCCTCTTGCAGGGGAGATTTTCCTTCCCTGGACTCCAAGGGCATTCTGAGCAATGGACTCCCATTTTGTACAAGTGTAATTGAATACCTGCAGTGTGAGTCTGGATATTTTCACTCCCATTTTTATAATTTTCCCTGTCTTCTTTCTCAGTTCCTTTTTTTCCTCTGGATATGTTTTCCTCTTCTTCAATCTAAAGCCTCTTCTATTTTTTCTCATAAAACTAATCCACATTTTACTTCCCAGTTTGTTCCCTCTTCACAGCCTGAAGATCTCACACTGCTGTGTGCTGGCTACAGAGGTGGGGAAGGTGCATTGAGTTAGACTGACTCAAGCTGCCCTGTGACACTGTTTCAGGCAGGAGTAGAGTCTTCCAGGTTCTGGCATAGATGATGCAGTGGCTGTTCACTCTTTTTGAACAGCAGTCAGACTTGGATTATGTTAATTTAATAAATATTTTTATTTTATCTTTTTGGGGCAGGCCCTGAATTTATAATGAGGCGTTTGAAGGTGTATGAGTTTGTGCCACATGGGTCTTGCTGGCATTGTTTTCCTCTTTATGTGGGACCTGCATCGAGTTATCAATGCATTTGCTTCCTCATGTGTAAAATGGGCCGATACATTTCTATTATCCACTGGTTTGATTTGTTTAGTGCCTCAGAGCCCTTGGATTCAGCCCTTGGATGAAAATGTCCTGAAAAATTGTTCTTCTGGTTGAGTCTATGGGTTTTGGAAAGACATCAGTGGGTTTTACAGCTTTAGTAGCTGTGTTTCAAGCAGAAAACAGCGTAATCCACTGTGAAGGTTCCTGAGTGCATCCACACACACTACCAGCAGAATAGACTTAAGCTATAGACTATGCCTGAATGGATTTAAGTGGCAGCCTACTGCTCTCTTTACCTCTAGCAGTGTGGATAGAGCCAAAAAGCCAACTACACAGCCTCTGTCTCCCCTCTGGGATGCACTATATGAGCCCTTTGGGATGCACTGAGCCTCTGCTGCTTCTTTGGACCTTCCAGGTTGGCATCAAGTCAATTAAAACAAAGATGTTCAAATTATGAGTTTGATGGAAAGGATGAAATCACACACAGGATAGTTAATCCTCCTCACTGAGGTGGTTGATGCTAGACAAAAGACTGCAAAAAGCAGATAACCCCACCAAAAGGCTTCAAAAAAAGAGGTACCCCAACAGTGCGGCAAGTCAAAAAGGAGCACTGGTTTCCCGTGGTTTGTGTGAGCAGTCTGCATGCAACTGGGATTTTTGCGGAGATCACTTGCATCAAGGGCAGATAAAGTTTCATTTTTAGTCTGAAGATATTTAGAAGTTTATAAGGGTAAAATTATTTCTCAGAGGTATCAAAATGTAGTAGGTGGCTGGAGGCCACAGTGCTAAGCTGTAGGAGTTGGATAAATGTTCGTTTAATGTGACAAGTGAATAATTTCATGTTAGCTTAATGCTTTCAAAAGCTTGTTTTGTATTTTAATTGCTTATCAATGATTTATGTTGCACACCACAGGAACAGAAACAGTGACTAGCTTAATTATGCATAAAAAGTAAAATGCTTATGATTTTATTATTTCCTGCAGTACATAATAAGTTTTCTATTATTTTCCCATGAGGGAAATATAAATATTTCAGTGTATTTGAATATATTATCCAATAAATATAAACTGAGCCATTGCTTCTCTTTAATCTTTGTCCAACAGAATTATGAGGTCCAAATCACTCATTATGTCATTTATGACAGAGAATCTTGTATCTGGACATTTACCTTCTGGCTGCTGGTTTGTATTGGACAGTGAACAAAGCTGTAATCAAAGCAGCATTTAAACTTGACATGTAAGTAGTTTGCTGCTTCTCTTCGACTGGATGTGTAAGTCATAAGAAATGACGAAGACTGTCATTGTGGGAACAGCAGGAAGCAATCTAGAAAAAAATACCTTTCAGGTTTTAAAGTACCAGCGATTTTGATAGGTTTTCAACATCCTGGGGCAACTTCAAAAAGATCTCAGGTGCAGCCATGTCCAAAAGGTATGTATGAGCTGGTGATGGGAATCTACAACCCGGAAGCCTTTAAACAGCATTCTCAATAGAAGAGGTTTTGGGCCCAGATGTATATAAACTGTGAAAGAAGAAGCAGTATCTTCTCATTCCTGGAGGACAGACAACAGGACAATGGACAAGATGGAATTCCATCATTCTAGGTGACAAAGCCCAAGAGGCAGAGACCCCAGACCTTTTATGCCCACAACCATTTGAGAAATAGGAGCAGTAGAGGCAGGACAGAACATCCCGTGCCCCTCTGGGCACCCACTGAATCTCATGAACTGTTACAGGTTACAGGATGATGGGTTTGAAATTCTGCATTATGTTAATTTAGTATTAGGTTAATTTTTAAATTCTTAATATTATGTCTGACTAGGGCAGGAAGATGTAATAAGCTCTGCCTTACTGAACTCTGGTAAGAGCTGGGCAGTGTGTTATGCCCAGATCATGCCATACAGTGGTAGCTCATGAGAAACAGACCTCAGACTCCTTGCAAGGTACAGCCCAGTAGAGCAATAGAGGTAAAATCGAATTTTGCCACAAAGAGGATGAAAACAAAATAATGAGAATGCACTGGCTGGGCTATGAAATATATCATTGCCATGCAGAGAAGGTGAGAGGAAGGGAATATGGTTACCCTGTGCTTGCCTCCCTTTATTCTGCTCTGTCTAATGTAAAGACATTCTTCTATTCAGACCTTCCCTCTCTATTTCAGGGGTGGCACATGGGCAGTCGCTGGGCGAGGACTGAGCTGGATATGGAGCAGGGTGGCCCAGCTCTCACTGGGACTGGGGAGGTCCTTAGATGGAGTCACAAAAGTGGTGCCTACCCCTGCCTCTTGGTTGGCAATGACAGCTGAATGACCTGCCTGTGCCTGAAGGCTGCTGGGGTTTGTGTGATCAGTGACAACAGGGCAGTGCTGCAGCCAGGAAAACTTGACACGCACATGGGATCAAAAGCTTGTGTTGGCTATTGATGCTGGACTTTTGCTGCAAGTGCCTTACTGTCCTGCATTTACTGGATCAGCATCCAGCTTAGCCTATGGTTAGTCCTACCTGGATGCAGCAAAGGAGAGTATTAGATCCAGCAGAGTGTTTGCAACTGCTGCCTGTGGGTGATTGTCCTGGGGACAGGAGAGAGTCAGACCCTTGCATGTGAGCTGCACTGCCGTATGGGAACCAAGGAGACTTTCTCCTCCTTGATTACAGGAAATCTCCAGAAAGAATCAGAAAGCAAAGTTCACTCGTCAGCTTCTTTCTTTACCATCTCTGTAACTTGTCTCAGCAGTTGCAAAAAGAAGGAACCATTTTAAAATTGTACTTAAGCTTCTGCTCTAGTTTTTGGTTTGTACTCACAGGCTTATCCTCTCTCTCAAGTCAGATGTAGTCATAAAAATGTAGAGAAGGTCAAATAGTGTTTGGGAATGCTTTCTAGAGAAAAGCCTTTCCCAGTTTTTCTTCTCTATTCCATATACTAGGTTTCTGATTACTTTTAAATTTATTTTTTATCCATGATTTTTGTCCTTTAAGTTTGACCAGACCAAGTCTCTTCTCTAACTTTCCTTACTTCAATACCACATATTTTATTATTGAATTTGAAACAACTTACAGAATATGATGAAGGAATAAGAAGAATGGTTCATATAAATCAGCCTTGGCTGAACGACCAATATAAATTCACCTTTAAATTATTTCTATAACATAGTTATTATTTGAATTCCTTCAGAAGAACACATTTCTGGTGCTATTGCCAGACAGCTTGCAGATTTTGATGGATATAAATGAGGGTGGATTTACCTTGGATCAGCAAAGGCAAGTACATGAGCAGACCCCTATGCCACTGAGGTGTATCAGGCTCAGAGGCTCCCAGTGGGAATACTGGGCTCGAATTTCCAAAGGATGTGGAGCTGTGCCTAGGAAGAGCAGGGGCTGTATCCACTCACTCTTGAGACCTCTTGTAAGGTGTGTGCTGTATTTAACATTTTGTTTCAAATTTATTTGCAAATCACATCTTTTGTACAATTGTTTCGAAATCCTCCAGCCTGTTTCCACCAGATTATAGTTTGGCCCAATATTCTGGAAATAATGATCCCATTCAAAATCCACACCCTGCCTGATGTTTTCAAGGCTGACCTTGATTTTAATGTATTAGCACAGGGTGTCTAATGCAAATCTAATGATGCATAGAAAGTAACTATTTAAGCTAAGTGGAGCATAGCATTTACAACTAGAAGCCATTTACGTATTCTCAAAATCGCTACTACTTAAGCTGTGTTTATAATGTTTATCTAAATGCAAATGAGAACATTGCTGTTCATATCTATGTCATTTTGTTTCACTTTGTCATGAAAAGAGCTTTGATAAACTTTCTGAAAAGAATACTTACAGCTTTCTAAAATAAAACTTTGATGGGTGCAAGAAAGAGATGTGGAGGGTTTTTTAAATTAAAACTCTGCTTAAAAAGACTGCTGAAGTTTTCAGTAAATGTTTTCTGTATTAGGTGTTTAGAACAGGTCCTGTACCTTGGTATATTGAAAAATAATAAATAAAGCTAAATCAATAGATGTTCATCCAGTTTGCCTCTCTTTGCTATAAAAGACCTCCTTCATCCTATTCATGATTCACATGCCTAGGCTACTGCCCCTTTTCACTACTGCAATCCATCAAACAGAAGGTTGCATTTGTCACAATGCTGAAGAACGGAGGTGCAATGAGATGCTACCTCTCAAGGTACTGCTTGACAACACAAAGCATATGTTGTGTAGGTGTCCTCTAGAGAAGCCTGTGGACTTTAGAGGGCTCAGTTTTTCAGCTAGCCCAGTTCCTGTCCCTGACCTGCCCACCATGGCCTCAGCACTGGTACCCAGGGGAGGAGGTTGAGTGGCAGAGGACAGGGCGTGTGGAGCAGCCTCCATCACAGCCTCTGACTGCTTCTTCATTTATCTTGTGTAGGCTTCCATGTGACAGAAGGGCCCATTTTTAAAGCTCAGCATTTATTTCAGCACAAAACAGTGGTGAGATATCCCTGCCTCTTACCTCATCACTTACATCTTTTCACGTTGCAAAAAGAATACTGGTGGAGACCAGGGTTTATGTTGCAACAGGAGAACTGGTGGAGACCAGGGTTCATGTTGAAGCCCCACAGTTATTGGTGGGTTGGAGTTGATGTCTTGCTCTCCACACAGATGACAAAATTTTGCCTGAATTCCAGAGTGGGGGATGCTCCTTATGGGGAGCAGAGTCCATGTACCTGCTCAGTCCAGGAATGGGTGGTGACTGTGGTGCCCTCAGCCAGCTCTGTGCCTTGTGGGAAACCACCAACTATGATTGAAGCTGAGGGATTAAACCCATGCTTCCCCTTTTACAAGGTACTTTTCTAGCAGTGGATGTGGCTTTTCTTGGTCCTGGGGCACAGACTCCAGAGAAGGTGAAAGTTTTAACCATGTGTTTGAAATGTCAGCCTTGACGTGCCTTTACATTCAGCAGTGCTGAGCACATGGGTGTCTTTGGGGAAGGACATACATCATTAAATGGAGTCTGTTGGTGCCCAGCACTGGGGAGGCCTAAGTGCTCTGTTGGGCTTTAAATGCTGTGATTTTTGCTGTCCAACATGAGAGGAGTGGCTGTAATTTGCTGCCTGTTTTCCTCATGGGTAGTGAAAGAAGGCTAATTATTTGGCCAGATTTATTGGTATTTGGGGCCCAATTAATTTTATCATACTACTTGATTAGTTTTCCAAAGAGATGCTCCCAGTTATGTTTCCTCAGTGGGAGTTCCTTCTGAGTATTTCCCATTCCCCATCTACCACTCCCCACCCCAAAATCTCTCTTAGCACTCAGTTGTCGACCAGCCTGGGAGCAGCACCACCTCCCAGGTTACTCTGCCTTTCACGCAGCTCAGTTTCTACCCACATTAATGTGCAACGTGCTTTTTGGGCAGAGGCTGCTCTCATTTCTTGGAGGCACTTAGCTGCTTTTCAGTTTTACTCTGAGTGAAAGGTGAATGCTGATGTTCTTGCCTTTGTGAGTCTTCATCCACCCTCCTGGTTAAAAAATTTAATAGTGACTTACCTAAACAAGGTGGTGCCTTCTGAGCAATTAGTGATTAAGAGCTTGCACAAGATCTGGAACATGTAAAAACCCTAACATCAGCAACAAATTGGGCAAACAGTCATTTCAAAATTAATCTGAAATGAAAGTATTTAAGTGATTTGCAGTACGTTAAAATCTATCTTGTCGTATTATACGTGATCAAACCCCCCCCTAAGAAACAGCAACAGATGAAAGGTTACTGTATCATCATTTTAAGAAGCATTATTATGCTTTGTGCTTTGCACGATGCTGCATTGGTGACAGCTCAGATAATTACTCCAAGAATGCAATTTCATTTGTGTTAATGACACTTGCTTTTGAGAGTGTGTAATGACTTCAGTGAGAATGGCAACTTAAATCCAGCCAAACGTGGAGTGAACGCTGGTGCTGGTGTACAGAGCAGGTGTTTATTTTGCAGTCTGTCCCCAGTGCAGATACCTTGCAGGAGGCAGGAATGCCTCCTGCACTGCTGTCTGAGGTGCTTGCAACTGAGGAGTCTTCCTGAGAATATATAGTATTTTTTGTCTTTATTTCTGTAACCTAAGAGTATATCAGAAGTCTATCTAAAAATGGCAGAACGCAGAACAATAGCTTGACTTGTCTTAGACTGGCACTCTCCAGGAGAAGAGAAATACAAGACTAATAATTACTAACCTTTCCTGGAAAACTGCTTGACTAAATAGCTAAAGCTATTGTAAGTCACTATTAAGCCCCATGACCAAGTGTTGCTGAGAAAAAATCGTTTCTTAAAAATCTTGCTTAGCTGTTTTCCATTCATTTTTAAACAATCATCTGTGATTACTTCAATTTTCAGGATGCAATGTACAGAGAGGGCTCTGAAACTCATTGCTTTTCACTGTTCAAACCTTATACAGCGAAACCTGTTAGAATAAAACCATCTAAGAATGTACCAAGTAGATAAGGGGTGATTTTTTCTTTCTGATAGGATGGAGGAATTTTTAGTAAACAACTTTAATTCAGCATTTTAGGTGAAATTGCAGAGGTTAACATGTGTTGTTAAGGTAGAGCTTCCGAAAAAGTTGTTTCTTCATAGTTATTTGGAACTATTACCTGCAACTTGAACCATCAAAAATGTAACAGTTACTGTTTGCAGTATGAGTTTTCCATTTCTTGAACGTTATTGACAATTTCTAAAAAGTGGTCCAAAAAAGAAAGAATTGAGAGTCAGCAATAGAAGCCAAAAAAGAATGAAAACAGTCCAGAGATGTACATGTTTCTCAGAAATAATTGCTCTCCTCTTTGGGAGCAAAGGTCACTTCAAAAGTATGAGATATTGCAAAAAGAGAATTTTGAAAAGAAATTAAAATCAGGTGTGAAATCTTTCAGAAAATAGTATAAGATGGAAACCAGCAGAATTTGCTGAGTTATAAACAACTTCTCCGGCTGGCGGTACGACAAATGAATGCCTGTACCACTTGGATCAGCATGTAAATTCTGAAGCATTTCATGCCAGACCTGAAGTGGGGCAGACTGCTTGTCATCTCTGCAGCATTTCAAAACTGTAGAAAAGAAACAAAATTACCTATCCAAAACAAATGCCCAATACAAAAAAGTTGTGCACTTGGACGTGAATTTTCCCAGCTGGAGAAGAATGACTGTCAACAGCGAGATGTTGCTTAAAAGACAAGCCAGAGGATGCAATCTGGCTGTTGCTTTGAGTTCAGGGGCCATCTGAAAGTGAACAAGTAACCCAAGGGCAGCATCCAGGTTACAAAGTTTTTGCAACTTTTCATGAAAAAGGCGGTTTATACTAATTAATATGAATATTAAAATAAACGCTGTAAACATATATAAGAAAAAGACCACCTCTCTGCAGAAACACTTATGATCCAAGCATTGAGCCAAACACACAAAGTGGAAAAGGGCAAAGGGATGGAAATTGAGATTTTTTTCTCATTCATTCATCAGTGTCTGATCAGAATACCAGCACAGCAAATGCATGGTCTCACTGTGGAGTTTCCAAGGGGAAAAATAAGTAAAGATGAACCCTTTGTGTGTTGATGGCTCTTCACCCGGGGCTAGTGTCCAGGCTCCTGCTCCACAGTACTGATCAGCTCATCCCTTGACTGCTGAGAGGGGCCCCAGTCACTGCCTGGGAAAAGCACTCCAAAGTGGAATAAGTGTAAGAGGTTGAATAAGTTGTGAATCATTGGGTGGGAAAGCAGGGACAAAGGAATATGTGATTTTCCCCATGGAGCTACCTACTTAAACAAGATAGTGCTGCAGTCACTGACAATCTTCTCTTTGTTTAAATAAGCACCACAAGCAGATGATGGCAACACTATGCTCAGAGACCCAGACTACAAATTCTCTCTCACTTCATGAAGCTCCCTTTCACTTTCACTGTCAATGAAACCTGAGACAAATCTCACTTCAGCTTTTCCCCTCTCCAGAGTACCCCAGTGCAGTTACAGAGAGGTCAGAATGGGGAGAGGGTTTCTTTCTAATTTTCACTGTCTTTAACAGCGACTTATCTCTCCTTTTTGGGTTTTTTTGACTGCTTCTTTGCCAACATCATCCTCCTAACCGTATTTGATTCCACGTAGCACCATGGCACAGAATGAGATAATATTTGGTATTGAGAACAAAATTTACATTTGTCTGAGGGAAATAGGTGCAATATAATTTTAATTTGCTATCAGGTAATCACTTATAGGATTATGTAATAGTTAAATACTCTTTTTTTCAGAGTTTGAAAAAACACTCTCCCCACAGCCACTGGGCTTATCTTTTCACTGCAGATGGTTATCAGGTTGGTCAGGCAGGATGTCACCATAAATCCATGCTGGTGTGTGCAAGCACAACCAGAGTGCACTCAGTCACCTCTTCCGTCTTGTGATAAAGGTGTTAAGCAGACAGGTCCCAGTGGAGACCCCTGTGTGGTGCTCCTCTTGAACCACTCTGTACTGCTCTCCTCTTGAAAAATCTGGTCATTTTATAACCAAAGGCCATCAAGCTGTTCAGGCAGAGTTTATCCTCAGTAAATCTCTACCAACTGTTCCCAGCCAGCTGCTTCTTGTCCTCAGAAATGCTCTATAAGAGACCTCACTCAGGGAGGAAGTTTTCAAGTGAGGCTGAGTGACCTGCAAATCCCCACATTGTTCTTTTGACCTCTTTTGAAGGGGTGTGCATCCTTTGCCTTCTTTTTGACTCATTTCCGCTCTTGACTGAAGGGACAGGAGACAAGGGATAATTATTTGCAGTGCTGATGTCTGCAGCAGACTGAATTTTGTGTATCTCCTTTATGTGGAGGAACACAGGCTGTTCTAGGGCACAATTCTTACCAGCTGAAGCAAGGTGTTTGGACATACTGAGATGAACTGCTGGCTGAAAGTGTCACTTGTCTACACTAACAGTGGGATTCAGGGAACAAGCTCCATGGGAAACGTGTGAGGGATCTCAGCACTTCAGGAGAGGTTTGCTCTCATGACACCTGACTGCCTTGACACTGCGTGCCACTGAGGTGGGGAGGGTTGCAGTCACACAGGGAGTAAACTAAAACCTTTGTATCCTTTTTATTTTTGTTCTAATTTTTCACAGTAGAATATGTGATTTCTAGTTGGTGGCAGTTGCAGCAAATCTCAAAGGCTGTAAGCCTGGATGAAGGATAACCATTTGTTGTTTTTTGCCCATATCCTACTGAAAGGTATGGCCCTTTATCAAATACATTGTGCCTAAGACATTCAGGTGGAGTTTGTATTCTGGCATTAGTGTCATTAGGAAATAATCTAAGCCTTTTTTTTTTCTCCTAAAACACTGAGGAAATAATTGCATATCTTAGAATAACAGTAAATAGCACAGATGGAGTGACCTCTATGTATTATTGTAGATATTTTGTGAATTACTTTTAATTCAACAGTCTGTAAATTCTCTTACGGGTTCTTCTCACAACTAACATTTCCAAGGAAATCCATCTCGTTAAAGCAGGAATTAAACTGTCCAGAAACTGTATACAAGCAAACAATTCCCTCAAGCAACAGTTTACAGATAAAAGTTTTAAAAGCAGTTGCAGGTGTGGGGGCCATCCATGGAGTTTCCTCTTTGTGGAACGTCTCTGGTTTGTTCTAAGGTCACTCTAGTGACAGTCACCCAGCTGTGTGGTCAACCCACCCATGAATCCTTTGGGAAAGGCAATATTTGTCTGCTGGAGTCCTGAGGAGATATGTATCTGCAGAATTGGCTTTTCAGTCCACTTTGTTGGATGTGATGTGCTGCCTCATCACCTTATCCTTAAGTACTGTTTTCTGAAGATTAAAATCTGAACAAATAGTGACTATTTGTATTAAAGATTTTTAAATCTACTGTTTTATTCTAACTTCCATTTACTCTCAAGGCTGCTGTGAACATTAACTAAACAATATTTGAAATGTCACTACAAAATATAATTATAGAAATAGCTGATTTTAATGCAAAATTGGCAGAAGGGATAAACCTCTGAATTTGAAGAAATTCACTTTAGCAAATCCAGTTTAAATATTTTAAAATTTACTTTGTGAAATCATAATGAACTATAGTTAATGTTCTGTGCATATCTTAACATTTTCCCTAAGTTTTCCATAATGTTTAATTTTCAGCTTTCAGAACAGAAGATCTGGGGCAGATTTTGCTGTAGATTTTCAAGAATGACAGGAAATAAATCTTTCTTAACCTCGAAAGCAGTCGTCACTTCCCTGTTGGCACAGATTCTCTCCATGTACAGAGTTGTGAACAGCTCTGACACAAACACAGACATTTGCAGCCTGCAACATTTGCTCAGAGAATTAAAGCAGAGGAAGTTGTTCAAAATCTTTATCTGAAATTCTTTGAGTGAACTGAGCACTGGCTGAAAATCATGCTTTTTAAAGTGATCTGACTCTGTGACTAGAATATGCAATGTTTGAACAGAGGGCGAATAGAAAATACAATTGCAACACATTTGAACTCTGCAAAGATGCATTTAAAGGTGCTGGGTCAGTGAAAGGCTTTCTAATTTACAGCTCCACATGGGATATATAGCGATGCAAACTGTTTGTACCAGGCTCAGGAGCACAACCTCTCCAGCGCCTGGTACAGCTTTGATGGTGGTGTCTCAGTTCTGTGGCCTCATGCAAAGCATTTGATTTTGTCTCATGAAGGAAGAATGATCATCCCTTCTCCCACCATATTCAAAATGTTTCAAATATTTTCTTTGAAACTTAATTTTTCTTTTGAACTGGGGTGGAGACGGTTACTGTCTACAGTAGGTGTTGAAACGCCCCCCATGTTTGGTCTGAATTGTCATCTCCATTCCACCCTAGAAGAGGTGTTCACCCTCAGGTCCCTCTTCTGCGGCACAGCCCATAAGGGATCCCAATGGCAACACTTTCTGATTTCAGTAACAGCAGAATTCATGTACCAGTCATGAGGTACAGGAATTCCCCCTCCATTTCTCTCCCAGTTCCCCTTCTGTTAGGACTCAGCAGGCAGCCAGGGAATGTAGCACACCTTTCTCTGCCCTTAGCAACCTGATGCTGTTCTTACATGCCAGGTGGACAGATGAGAAAGAAAATCCCAATTCCAAGTGTTCTCTCTCTCCTTATGAATACAGACAGCTTTTAAACCTCTGCATGTGCCTTTCCTAATGCAAATATATTCACAGGTCCTTTTAAGTGTAATAGATTTAAAATTTTAAGAAGAAATTTGGAATGGAACTGCCAACCTGAATTTGCTTTTGTCAGTGTGTTGCATAGCAGCCTGGATGACAGGTTTCTTTTAAGACCATGTTTTAATTGAAGATTTGTTTTTCAGTTCATCATACAAAGCATGCAGGTTTGATTTCTTTGTAATGTTTCTGCTTTCTTATCAGCTTCTGTAGCAGTGTATTATCAGACTCATTCTTGGAAGGAACACTGCAGCACAGAGTATTTGTTTGTGTTAGGTTATCAGAAATGTGGTTCAGTCAGAGCTTAAAAAAAGGAAAAAGAATAAATTACAATCTCTTGAGATACGATAACTCACTTCAGCACTTCAGTTTTATATAAGAAGGGCAGGAGAATAAATTAAAACTACACAGTCCCACTCTTCTTGAATTCTTGAATTCAAATGCTTTATCCTCTTGAGATAGTTCCTTCAACCTATCTTTTTTTTTGTGCATAGTGTATGTAAGTATTTATATATAGCCTGCCTCTTCACCTACAAGTAGCAGCTACCGTTTTGAAAATTTCAGGTGATAAGAGAAGAGAGACTTTTTAAAAGCCTGACGTAAAATTGGTGCAGTGCAGGGGACTGGTAAATAGGAAGGAAAAGCAGCAGTATAGCAATATTGACAGTCAAAGCCTGTAACACATAACCTTTGGGCTGGCAGCTTGGCATGCACAGCCAGTCTGGCATTAGCCTCGAGGGAGGCCTCAGTCTCTTTGACCTTGAGAGTCTTTGAATGAGCAGAAAATGGGATAATACTGAGGTAATAGCTTCTCTCCTGAGGGGTGTGCCATTTATTAGCAGCTTTTACATGTTGTTATTTTGTTTATCGTGAAAATAGCCTCGGAAAGAGCAGGTTGCCTCAGTTCCCTGAACACAATGATGCGTTAAGGGACTGTGGGAACATCGAGTTAGGAGAAGCAGAGCACAAAACTAAAGGAGAGCGTTGCATTAAAGGCACAGCCGACACAAAAGCTGAGCAGAGCTTCTGCAGGCACGCCACAGTGAGGTGTGGGGGTCCTGATATATCCCAGCCACAAACATAGGGGTGTCCTGCCCAGGCAGGTCAGCATCTCTGGGCAGGTTGATCCACTCTCCCAGGGCCAGAGACCCTCAAGGGTTTTCTGATTAAACAGCTCCCTGTTGGAAAGGGCTGCCTCAATGAGACTGAAATGTGTAGTCAATTGTGGCTACACAACTCAGCTTTGAAACAAACTTTGGTTTTACTTTGAAAAAAAAACCTGTTGGTTTTGAAGGTGACAAATAAAATATTTGTTCAGTGATGCTTTGCTTTACCATTTCTGAATTACTTTTATTTTTATAGTGCTTTGTGGCTTCCAATTTGTTGTCTCAGAGTTGTATGTATAACTAAATCGGACCTGAAACACAATTAGTGATAATTTAAAAATAATATTTAACAGGAATTTTCACAAATTTGCCCTTAATTTTAAGGAGAAACAGTTGTAATCATCTAAAGCCCAATTCCAGCATGATATTCATGATTTTCTGATTTCTCGATTCATGGTTCAGATTTTCTTCTGTACATTTCGGTTTTAACTCCAGTGGTTGGAATAAGAATCCTCTCTTAGTACAACACCATTACACATCTGTACAGTCACTGCTGATTTCTCTGGGAAACAGTGCTTGGATGTACATTTTTCATTGAAAAACAAAAAATGGAAGTGATGCACGACCATTCTGCTCAGCTAATGCAAACTGCACTCTTACAGTATTAACTACAAATTCATCAGAACACTATGAACTCCAGAGAAGCACATAAGAAAATTAAAGGAGCAGCATCTGTAATATAATAAGTAGACATAAGGTGGGCAAGTACTCTAAAACTACAACAGTCCAGTCGCCCAATACATTTATGCAGAAATGAAAATTTTGGTAATACAGTGCATCTAACTAGGTTATACCACCAGTAAGGGATGTTCTGAGTACATCAGGACAGTAATTTACGTTAAAGAAGCAAGCAATCTGTTTCCCTTACCAAAAAAATTGAGTATGACAACACCAGTAAGACAGATTTAGAAAGGGCTTTCTCAAAGGAGTTTGACAGATAGCCTTCCATTTTCCACTTAAAATCTAATTGAGTGTCTGCTTTTCTCCAGTTTGTATCAAAAATCACAGAAAAAATGCCCTTGTTTTCATCATATAACTATATATTCGAGTAAAACATGATTTGTTTGGCTATAGCATATTTCCCCAAAAGACATCAATATCCTCACCTGAAGGTAATAGAAATCTTCAGCTGAGGACACCAAAGGGTGGAAAACCCCCCACCTTCTCAGGTGCCTTCTTAATTGCCATTGTTGTTCATAGCTCACATTTTCATGGTATATATGATTTCATTATTGCTCACATCACTGTTCACATCAAGGCTTCACCATTCCTCATCTGCATGTTTTCCCTGCTAGACATCTGATACCTACTTTGAGATTATGGATTAAGAACATTCAAAATTGATGGTCTTTGTCTGGATTCCTGTGAGCACCTAACAGGCATGCTTATACATCACAAGAAGTTTAGGGCATGATGTCACCACAAGGTGACCTTGTTCATCATATTCTTTCATTCAAACAATATTTTTTTCTGTTTTTGAATTTTGTTGTGATGCTGTCTTGGAAAAGCAATGTATGTTCTTTTTGCTCCAGCAGTTCAAGGTTGTTTTATGAAATAAATGTTAAATAAATGTTGAAATGTTTTTCAACATTTATGTAAATATATACCGTTTGACGTTGATGTTCATTATTCATTTTTACTCTGAAGTTCTGAAATCACACTACTCAGAAATATTGCATCTGGGGCAATAGCTATTTCCCAACATTGATCAAAAAAAAAAAAGGTAATTGCTGTTTACATTAAGTTACCCTCTTAGTATAGGCATGTAAAACTAGTAATAACAGAAAAAAAGACTAGGCTTGTTTATAATTTTGAAAGCAAGAGGTCTATGAACCTGTTCTACCTAAGACTTCCCAAATATGGATTAAATACATCCACAAAATGTCAGTAGACCTTTATATCAGCTGCAGTTCAGAAGTGTCACAAGATGTCTAACATTACTGACAGTAAGCTTTGAAAAAGCTAAAGAATATGATCTCCTGATGTTGAATTTTGCTCTTCCACAGCTGGATTTCAATGCTTGGTTCCAGTTTGTCAAAACTGCTCAGAATTGCCATTCCTCTCAGGAACATACTCCCACACACGAGCAGCCTTGGGTGTCATGGTGTCACTTGGGTGCCAAGCAACCTTTGGACAGTGTGATATGGGTATGTTTTAAATTGACAGGTCCCAAAATAACAAGCTTAAATTCCAACAGGAGAGGTGTAGGATTCAAAAGGATTTCATGTGCAGCCGACAGGTAAAAATGCTGTGAAACAAGCTACTAGCCATATTGTCACAGGTGCACAATATTGCAGTATTGATTTTAAACTTGAGCAGTTTTGGCATATAGAACAGTCATGACTAAAATGTGTGTCTGCTTATTAGACCTAATTCAGATAAGAATGGATTCTATGCAAATCTTTGCATCAAACTGATAAACAGTCTTGAAAGGCAAATATGCTACTGGCAGCACATGGAGTAATGCTCATTTTTCTGTTTTAGAACAGAAAATACAGGAACAATAGAAATAACAAATTCTGAACGCTTTATGTACTTGAAATTAAAAATCCTCTACAGACTTTGAAATTGTTGGGACCATCTGCTTGTCAGAGAGCAGCAGCTGTGGGCTGCTTCGTGGAAGAAGGTGGTTGGGAGCCAAGGGTGACAGCTGCAGTAGCTGTCCCCGTTCCGCCAAGGTACCGTGCCCCATGCCACTCACACAACAAGGACAGAGCAGGTGCTGTGTCCGTAACCACAGCCCAGTGATTGCCAGACAGGTCTGCAGTGGCAGCTCTGCACCATGGCCAAGCCAGGAGTTCAGGTCACCAGGCTGGGGTGGGGGGCTGTGGTACAATGCTGGGTGCAGGCACCCCTGCAAGAAGCTCAGGCAAGGACTGAGTTCATTAAACACAGGTCCTCAGTGAAGAAGTGAGGCCCCAAAGTCTCCCAGCTCTTGTGCTGCGTGTCTGAGCCAAGGTCACCCAGCCATGCTGTATCAGGGCTGGCTTGGAACACAGGCAGCCAAGTCCACAGGAGAGGGGAAGGAGTTGCAGAGCCTCTCAGTGCAGTCAGAGCCCTGACTCGGCTCACCTTGGGGTAACACAGTTGAAGACTTAGGCCAACAGCACTTACAGACTTTCAGAGACCTGGAAACTTTCAAAGATCCTTGCCAGCCTGTGGTCACTGCCCTGTCAAGAAAATGCTATGAGTCAAATTATTTTCTGGTACCCCTCTGTTGGTAGGTTTTGAACACTGGAATATTCTACTGGAGCAAGTCATCCTCCAGCAGATATGATAGAAGCAGAGAACATTTGGATAACCAGTCCATCTGGGTTTCAGTGAAGAAATAACAACCGTAAACAAGTTATAATGTGCAATTTAGCAAACCTAAAAGCCATCTCAGCCCTACAGAATCCACATACGTGATTTTTCTAGCTGGTGTTTTTGAGAAGCAAAAGTAGAATTTTACGAAAAAAGTGCTGCAGAGCTGTTTATTCAAAGCAAGAAGTTTGGGCAATACCCAGCAAATAGCTGCAAAAAAATGGAAAGCCAACCTTAGGGCACTCTGTGCTTCTATTCACATTAACCTTCTGCACCTTGATTAGCCACTGCCTTTTCTCTACTTTTTTCTGCTTACTCTAGATCACCAAAACAGTGAAGAGGTGCCTTAGTCTGCCAGACTGGTCTACTTTCAATTCTGACAGGAGAAGGATGGTTGAATATTGCAGAAAACAGGTTCTGTTCTAATGAGTCCAACAAAATGACTGTCAATAACTTTCTGCTGGTGATGAGTGCAAACATTTAAATATCATTGCAAAGTGTGAGTTGTATCTGGTCTTCTTTGGTGTGAAGCTAGCTCAAGTGTTAGACCTTTAGAATGTATGTCAAAAATAACCCTCGTGATGCGCTTTTGTATTAACTAGCTGTCTCAGCCTGCTTGCACATGCTCATATACTTCTCCAATCTGCAACTCAGCTTCAGAACCCTGTTCATCTCATGGTATTTGTCATAGAGAGCTGATTGGTGTGTGGTTCTGTTTCATTCTGTTTAACACATGAAAATGTTTCTGTCTTCACTGTTGCTGGTGTTAAGCATATGTGTTCATCACAGGGATGCAACTCATTAACTACTAAGGAAGTTCCAAGCTATCATTTGTTTGCAGTCTTTGAAATAACCCCTGTGGTGTAAGACTGAACACAGATAATCTGGAGTCAGTTTGGTGAGTAATGTGTTCCTCATCCGGAACAAGAGGAAGATTCAACAGTGCTACAATCTGGAATGAAGACTCTTCAATGGCACCAGCTGAACAGGTAACAAACTGACCAGTTTACAATCAGCTTACAACCCGTCTTCACAGGGATGGCCACTGTGTCTTGCAGAAATAAATAAAGAGCTGTGAATAAAGAGGACAGAAAGCAGACTGCTCTTAGAAGTGGTGGCATTCCTCAGCATGACTAAGCACACAGGGAGCTGCTGATGGACTTGACAAGAGGAATGTGTTTGTTGAATGGCCAGGCTCCCTAGAAGACAGTTTTGCCATTTTTTTATCTGCAACCGTTCATTCTTGCAAAACTGAAGTAGCCACCATGATGGACAATTCTGCCTCCATCATTACCTGTGTGACCATCACATGAGGGTTACTAACACACCTTCTGCCTTGGACGGATCCTAATGAGATCAGGACTTAATTGTATGCCCACCCCCAAGGACTACTTGTTGGTAAACAATTCTAGTTAAAAAATTTCCAAACGTCTGAAGCTTGAACCTTTTTTGAAGTTAATACAACTGAGCTAACTTCAGGGATTTTCTAGCTTGGAGGAAGGGAGGCTGAGTGGCAACCTCATCTCACTCCACAACTTCCTGAGGAGGGGAAGTAAAGAGGGAGGTGCTGAGCTCTTCTCCCTGGTATCCAGTGGCAGGGTGTGTGGGAATGGTTCGGCTCTGCAGCAGGGGAGGTTCAGACAGGTCATTAAAAAATATTTCTTCGCTTAGATGGAATGTTTCTTTACCAGTGGTCAAACACTGAAGCAGGCTTCCTGGAAAGGTGGTCAGTGTCCCAAGCATGTCAGCGTTTAAGAGGCATTTGGACAATGGCCTTAATGCAGCTGGACTGAAACTCTTCTGGCAATGGCAACTTCATTTTAGGGGCAACACAGTAACAGGGACATGTTTGCACAGATTTATTGTGTACTGCATGTGCAATAAGTTAATTTCTGCATAGTAGTGATGGATCTACTATTTTCTCAGTTGGCCACTGATTTAGCATATTTTAAATATTTTTTAGGAAAGTGGTATGTTCTGCACATGAAAGACTGTCAGGAAATTTATGTTCTAAAATTAAATTGGATCATTTTATCTCTATATTTTAATAATTTTATATAGTTTATGAATAATAATCTGAACAAAAGGTACAATATTCACTATTAAAACTATTAACTGTATTTCAGTCTGAGTTTGATTTCATTCCATCTTCAACCCAACTTCAAATTCAACTCATTTTACATTGTTATGCTCTTAACTGCCAGATTAGAGTCCACTAATGTATTTGTATACTGTACTACAAAAGGAGGTAGAGAACCAAGTTGAAGATCAAAGAAGATTAGACAGATACAGCTGCTTAATTCAACCATTTAAATTTGCTTATCATTGAAACATTTTTTGCTTTGGTCTAGACAGTGAAGTTTTAATCACTGTCGATTTTCAGCTCTCAGAATTAAATTTGAGCAGGATTTTCCATTATAGGAAAGGATTTCTTATTTAGAATAAACTCAAGATCAGAAGTACTATGACTATATTTTGCAAGAAGGATCTGTACATCTGCTTCCAGAGAACAAAAAACCCTCTAGGCTGTACTGTAAGAACTTTTCTTATGCAGAAAAGATAGTTGCTTACAAATAATGCTTCAGGCGAACCTGTGAAGACTTGTAGCACCAAGAGGCAATCCTTATACTAAAAACATCACTTCTCACTCCTGCAGAAGCTTAATAGTAGCATGTCACATAACATTGTCAGAGCTCATGGCTGGAACTGTTATTTTTTGACTCCACTGAGCATGCCAGTGAGGTAATGCTTGGGCACAAAAATCAAATGATGGGGAAAAAATCCGGCACTATCAAATTAGTCTCTGGATAGTTTCAGAAGTTCAGTCAGGTAATTGAATTAATCATTTGTGCCCAATTTCCTCCTCCTGAGTGCAATAAAATGCACTACCTTTAATTGCATGGGAACTAATATTTCCCTGATTTCTGGTGACCATGACAAGGACAGCTGACACAATCAGTGAAAACATCAAAGGCCTCTGACTTGCTCTGCTCCGTGCCAGAAGGTAAGAGGCTGAAGTACGAACACACACACACACAGTCTCTTGGCACTGATGGACAAAGGGAGCCCCATGGCACCTGCACCCACCTGGCTGTTACAGATCCAGCCAAAGGCACATGAGATAATCATGTTCCTACATCTGTGCAGTCTTAAAAACAGCAAATATCACAAGATTAATGAAGAACATAAGGAACTACAGCCCTGAATCCCTTTTTTGGAAGTCCAGATGTTAAACCTCCAGTTTTAACAAGTAGTTATGGCAAAGCAGTAATCACAGCCAGATTCCCCATTAGCAAATAGTTCGGCACGGAGTGCTGGGTTGCAAACATGACCTCCCGAGGTAAATTTGGATAATGTCTGCTCTAATCTGCTGGCACAGCTTGAGAGACTATTCTGACCTGCCAGAGTAAGCTGCAATGCATATGCTTGTCCGACATGGCCATGGGGTGGTCACTGTCTTGTGCTTACTTAGACCCCTTGGCTTCCCCTGGGAGCAGCGTGGTGCAAGCTATACTGCCAGCTGCACAGTGCCAGATGTGCAGCCTTAAACCTTCTTGTAGAGGCCTGCAGGCCCCTGCAAGGCTGAGGAGGAATGACTTGAGAAGATCCAACCACACTGAGGATGACTTGAGAAGATCCACAGTTGCTGCCATTTGGATTTGTAAGTCAAGGTTTCGCATTTTGCCAGGAACATCCTCTCTGGGGGCCACATAATAGTATGGGATTCTGCACTGAAAATGCTGACTATAATGAGATTTAATGGTATCTTTCCCAAACAATAACACAAGGAAATCTCCTTCCTCCATGTATTGAACAATGTAAACATTTTGATCATGACTTGGGGAAATTTGAGAATAAGTTCCTGTAGATCCTAACTTCAGAAGCAATCACTGCACTACCTCCAACTCTGCATTGCATTCCTCTCTGCATCAGGACGTGTGTGTGCCAGAAAATGAGACTGGTCTGTGCTGTATCTTCTGGCAGCATCATCTGACAGACCTCCAAGGACTTCTGCATGACTCTGCTGACTTTGCACCACCCCTCGTGATGAGTAAGACAGGGGATCTGGTAGCAACTGTTGTGGAGAAGACTGATGTTGTCAACAACTTTTGGTGACAGTTTTCACTCTTCCTGCATCTCTTGAGTCCCTGAATCCCCAAAAAGGCGAAAAGTGTTCAGTGCATATTCAACTGAAATGTAGGCCAAGCAATAGACAAGACTTCTTGATCAGGATAATGCCCTTAAGTGTATCAGAGATGATTAAAGTTGGAAAGCAGAAGAACAAGAAATTAACATGATTTTAGTAGTAACTTCAGCAACTTCCTACAAAAGTTTTTCCTCCAGGCACCTGAATAGTAACAGACATTCCCAGAAGCACCTTGCTTCTCCAAAAGCATGTCATTAAAACAAACAGTGAGAAGGAAAGAAAGCAACAAAAACAAGAGAAGCAGGAGTAGGCAAACCTCAAAACTGAATTCCTCTCCTTCAACCTCCAACCTCAAAGAACAAAAAAGACCTCAGGGCAAAAGAAGCACGAGTGAGTGCTAGAGATGTGAAGGGCTATGTGGGAAACCTTCTAGGGAAAGCACTTCTGCTGTTTCCAAGAGGAGGCAATTCTTTCTTCAGTGCATCAAGTAAAAGCTTTTTGTAAAAGAAAAATTAATCATCTGTCTCTTCAGTTGCCAAACGTGGGCAGAGTTCCCACATTCATCTCCCCATGCGCAACACTCAAAGCTACCAGGAGGAGGAAGAGAAGTGAGAAAGTTAGCTAACACAAATAAAGGTTTTAAAACTTAATTCATCATGATGTCTCTTTGTTCCTGAAAACTCCAGGCAAAAGAAGCAAGAGGAGTCTTCTAGCAACATTGTCTGTCTATAACTATACAGGTGCAAGCATACAACACAGCAGAATGGACAAGCAGAGCAGAGTGTGCATAGGGAGAGCCTTCCCTGCCACATGGTACTAGATCCCAGTTGCATCCCAGGCTTGGTGCTATCTGCAGTCTTGCTGAGGGGGGAATTCTGTCTCCTTCTTTAGATAATAGATAGACATATGTTATTGTCCCTGTTCTTGGCCTCCAGAAGGAGTACAGCCCATTAAACACTGCTCTCCAACTATAAAACCATCTGCTTGTCCACCTTCCAGACCATCATGTCCTGACGTGCATCCAAAGATATTGTGGGAGACATTGCTCTCCTTTCATCCAGAAACATAATCATTTTATTAGAGAAGGCGACTGAGTCAGGTGTGTCCCATCTGTCCACACTTTTCCTATATCCTCAAACAGGGTCTTATGGTTTTAAGGGCCCTATCAATATTCCCTATTGACAATGCTAGCTATGGAACTGGCTGTGGACCTGCAGGATCTATCACCTTCTCCTCAAGCCCTTCTTTCTCAGGCAGGACCAAGTAGAAACCACCTGCCACCCTGTGGTCTTGACTGTGTTCCCCAGAGCCATGTAGTCACTCCAAGCACACTCCAGCTCTTCTGGGCCATATTGTTGGTGCCCATTGGAAGGAGCATTGTGAGTTATAGTCCAAGGGCTGCATGAACGTCAGCAGTCTTTCTCCTGGCCTATACACCTTATCTAAGCCCTTTTCCTTACTTCTGGCTGGGATAGTTGTGACCTTGCATCTACCCCCCGCCAAAAAAAAGAAGCCATCTGTATAATGACACTTCTCCCCCAGGAGTCACATCCAGTACTTACCTTTTGTTATGAGAACCTGCCAGTTCTCCAAAGTTGCTGAAAGTATCAATTTGTGTGGGTTTTGTTTGGGGGTTTTTGGAAGGTTTTTTGTTTGTTTGTTGGGGGGTTTGTTTGTTTGTTTTTGTTTTGTTTTGTTTTGTTTTTTTCCTGTAGCATGAGTTTTCATTGCCTGAGTTGCTGTTTTTTTCAGGTAAAGTAACAAGTCCACATGATCCAGATGGCTGATCACATGGCAGCTATTTTCAGCTTGTAGCAGGATTTTACAGTTCACATCCATCCAGTAAATGCATTGATTAAATAGAAATAAAGAAACCTGAAAAATTTAGAAGACCCTATCTTCAACAAAGACATAAAACATCTAAATTCAACAAAAATAATGACAGCAAATAATTCATATAGCTCTGCAAGTAAGACATCTGAATCATTTGCTCTGCTTTCTGATCTAACTCATGGGTTGGTCTGTCAGTCTGTCTTCTAGAGTGAGCTGTGCTGCCTTGTCCCAATGTCTCCAGGAATTTGCCACAGCAGGATTTCAGTAAGGTTATTTAGAGAAGATCCTTTTTTACCCCTGAGAAAATATCTTCAGTTGTTGACCATCTGCAAAATTCTCCTCATTAAGCTATGTCAACAGCAGAAGGAGATTATTTCTTACCTGCATAAGAAATGCACCCTGGTGCCCTGGTTATGCTTTTTAACTTGTGGTATGGAAGGAACTTCTTTTCTTTTTTCTTTTTCTTTTTTTTTTCTTATAAATTACCTTAATACTTAAAGTTGCCTGGCTTTTCTTTTGGGAAAGCCACCCCTAAGTGGCAGAGACCATACATCAGCTGTCAGTTCACTTCTCATCAGTTGAAAAACACTCAGAGCATTCTGTAGGGCAAATTTATCAGCTGAGGATCTGGTTTGTTCAGACTGAGACTGGTGTTAGTCAGGGCAAATGGGCTCTTCTTCCCTCGTCTGGGCACGTAGGGGCAGTTTTGTGCCTGAAATAACTTCAGTCAGTTTTAGGAGTTCACCTCTCTCAGTTGTGCTCAGACTCCTCCTGAAACACTGCAGGACTGTGGGCCCACCAGGACAGAATAACCCCAAACTATTGCCTCTCCTACTCCACTTCTTCTCAAAACTGAGTAGCCCAGAAGCAATCAATTCATCTTTGAATTTGCAAGAATATGCCTGAACTTGGAGCAGATGCCCTTATACTGGATGGGAAAGATAAAGGTAGTCTCCAAAAGCCTTTGCAGATCTGACTCTTTCTACCTACGGCCTGTTTCTATCGTCATTAGAGCTAATGAAGACAGCACAAGGTCATATGAAATTTAGTATGTGAGTTGTAAATAGCTGCAATGGTCATTAAGCATGCTGAACAAGATTGAACTCTTTCAGGTTGGTCTGAGCCCCACAGAGAAGTGCATGATCTTACATAGCCAGCTGGAAATGCTTGACAGTGAGGAAAGATAGCATCTGGGAAGTATTCCTCAGGCAGGGTCCTCATTAGAAAATTCTTTGTGAAGAGCCATAAAACTCAGAGACCTTTCTAGGCTGTTTTTTAGCTATATTCATTTTGTCTGTGTAAGAGGGAAGGTAATCTCATGGAACAAGGACCCACCATGGCATACATTCTACAAGGTCTTGTTTCAGGGTCTAACTCTAGTTTTACACCATTTATAATATCACTCTGTTTAAGATTCCGCTGGGAATATTACAGGATGAAATCAAGAACTGACTGAGATTACTCCTGATATGCACCAGAGGATGTCAGAGCAAGCTCACTGGCTGCTTATTATCATGTAGTTTAATTGTAATTTTTTAATACTAATTAATGCTTTGTTTGCAGGGACTGACCCAGGCCCAAATACAGGGTGTTAAGTAGCTTCCATAAACAAAGTCCTTGGGGAATTTCTGAAGCCCCTCCTGCTTCCCAGGGTGCTCAGCTTCCTTGGAGAAGAGTCCTTGTTTTACATTGGTTATATTTTTGGCAGGTTGCTTTGGTACAACTTCTAGTTGTTTGCTCTGAGCATATCAGCATTTTCACTACGCAAAAGTTGATCTCCAAATGAGGAAGTGCTTGTTTTGCTTGGTGTTTGGTTGCTACAGAAGGATTTCACTGAGTTGATAGAATGAACACTCATGTTTAGAGTTGGGTGAGATGAAACGGAAGGGCTGGGTCACAGAAAGTCCAAAGAAGGGCTTGATAACAACATTTTGAAGGGGTAAGAGTTTTTTCCTCAGAAGGGGAAAGCTTTAAAATATACATCTGACCTTTAATGTCTTTGAACAATATTATTAATAATAATCTGTCGTTCTTTATCTTTTATGCTTCAGACAGATCATTTTTGACAGAATACATTTTCAGTACAGTGTACATTTTCAATGCAGTCTACAGCTTTTCAACACATTTTCCAGTTACAGTCTATGTTTTCAAAGTTCGGTGACACATTAACATTTACAGGAAGTTTTAATTGAAGTTTGAATGGCAAAATCAGTATGGGATTAATTAATTAATATTTTGAAAGCACTTTGTAGAAGTAAAGTGCAAAAGGAAAATATAATTTCTTATTTTTGATGCAAATTACATTTGCATAGTGCAGATTTTCAATTTAACTTAATGCCCAAAAGGTCCCAATACAGGACTCAGTTCAGTCATGCTTTTACATTCAAACTGTAGAGTAGAATGCTGAAAAACAGCTCAATGCTGTCCTGAATTAGAACTATGCTATAAAAAGAGAACAGCATGCAGAAATTGTCCTCCTGGACCAGCAAAGCCAATGACAACAGAACAAGAGATACTGGACTTTTGTTATGAAACGTTCATAAATGCATTGTCTTGTCCCTTTGTACCCTGACACTGATTGCCAAATGGAACAGAATGCCTCTGTCTCCAGAGTTAAAGACGTTTTCTGTATAAAATAAACTGACTTAGATGAAATGAAAAAAGGTAGCAAAAAAGCAAAAATACCTGGAAGGAACCACAGTTCCATGTTTGACTTTGCTAATTTGGATAGGCTGATGAAAATTTCCTTTCAAAGCCCTGAGATGGCAGTAAGGGACCAGCCTGCATTAGGGGATATTAAATAGCTCTGAAACTCAGGATTAACAGAACAGAAATGTTTACTCTTTGTGTTGAAAGCTTTTGACCTAAATATGTGTTCTTTGCCTTAGGTGTCTGGTTCACCAGATCTGTGAGAGCAGAGGACCAGCACCCAAACCATACCTACTGGGGATCACAGTAATGGAAAGGGGGAAGAAAAAGTGCCTGGGATGAGGAGAAGGGCTCAGGATCCAACCCAGAGGGGACAGAGCTGGAGGAGCAGCACTTGTACTGAGTGGCTTCAGAAAGCTTTAGAGGGACGAGATCGCCATTTCCATTTTAACTTGGTTTGTGGCAAGAGCTCTTGAATCTAGTGAATGAAGCACTACAAACTCTGGTGATTGGAAACTGAAATTAGATAAATTTGGGCTATAAATAAAGCTCTGTTTTCCAGAGGGAGGGTAGCCACCAGCCAGGCAGCTGCCCAGTATGCCTTGCTGCAGTCTTCATCACTAATATAATGGTCTGTTGGGAAGCCATGAAGTGAATTCAGAGCAGGTCTCTCTTCTACAGGGTGTGACACTAAAGAATCTGTCCTTTTATTAGTTAGAACTTCAATTTCTGTTTTCCAATATTTTGAGGGGAGTTTATTAGTAAAGCCTCCCTCAGATCGTCTTTTCACTATTTCTTTCTGTTGCCAACCACAACCAGTTTGAGTCATCACTGGACAATAAACTCTGTGGCAGAGGTTTCTGATCAGAGGTTTTTAAATCTTTCTCCATATAAATATCAGTAATTTTTGTTTTGCAAAATCACAGTCCCAAATCCTTAGTCACCTTTGAATTTCTCAGCATTTCTTTTTATGTGCCATGCCGTTCATAAGTGTTCAGTACTGAGAAGCATTTCTTCCTCCAATATTGCTGTCTGATAAAAAACTGAACTACCAGAGAAACTTTTAGTTTAGGTTTTGACTTTCTTTTCCTTCTCTTTAATCACTACCTTTAAAAAACTATTCCAGAAAACACGTTACTGCAGAAGTGAAACACTGGTGCTGTTTAATAGTGCCCAATAAGGAATGAGCTGTTTCAATGTGTTGTCAACACACTGGTATTGTTCTTAACTTTTAGAAAAATCAATCTATCTTCAATTATGCATAGCAAGTCATGTCAGCCTGCAGGACTAGACTAATGACTTGCCTACCAATGATCCCCAAAGGCATCTGCATCCTTGCCATCCGTCTCTGATGCAGTACATTAAGAACTGAATTCCTTCCACCCATTGGCCCACCATAAGGTTTTCTTTCATGCTGGTAATCTCTCTGAAATAGAAAATGTGAAGTTTAGAAAGAGAGGGATAAAGAAAAACTGGTTCCTTTATAGCACAGTAAGTAAGCATGACTCATGAGCATCAGTGCCTCATGAATTGCAGTGCATTGAAAAGACCACTAAAAACTGAGTTTGTCAGAAGACACTGCACAAAATTTATAAAGAAGAGACTCAAGAATTTGGGCAGATACTCTTTTAAGTAGATGTTTGAAGAACTGAGTTTGAGACTTGTGGCTACATTTTGCTGGTATAAAAATCTTGTCAAAAATCTTGCCTGATACCTAGTACTGAATTTTTTTGACCATCAAAGCTTAATTTAAGCACTAAAGCTTCCATGCTGCTTATTGCAACATCAGTTGCATTTTCTATGCAGTTTAAGATGCCAGAACTGGAGCCTGTTGCAGACTGCACATGGTGAAGCTCTCCATGTCCCGTTCACATTCTGCAGTTCTGCAATGCAGAGGATGAGATATAACCCAGAAGAATCTGCCCTGCCACCCAGCCTGACAGGGTAGCAAAATTCCTTTGTAAAAGGAGGTACATGTAGTTCTATAAAAACTCCAGAGCTGCAACGAAAAGCATGAGTATGACAAAGGTTTCCCTATTTTAGGTCTTCAGGAGTTGTTTTTGGATTTTTTGAATGGTGCATACAGAAGAATTAGAATGGAAATTATTAATTATTAGTTATTTGAACTTGTCAGACTAAGACAAAAAGGGGTAATACAGGATAATAAATAACAACAAATGGTGAATCATATACTTACATATATTTTTCTTTCCCATGAACTTTTTAACAATGGTATAATAAATTAGACTGAAAAGGATGCATTTATACAACATTTATAGAATAGGTGGTGTAGACCTTTAGGATATTTAAGTTTTTGATCTCTGTGCCCCTTGTCAAGATTTGCAATGGCTTATTCTACACCTTATGCCAGACTATCACTGCAGTCTCCATTTGTGCTGTTATTAAACTCAGCTTCTTGTTTATTTGCAGATAAAGTTGATGCTCAATCTGATCCAGTTCAAACAGCATAGATAAAAGTTGTCAGGAGTCTCAGATCTGGGTCTGTCATTTATAAGCATCACTCATGTTTTTTTTCTGCCTGTGCCCCCTGCAACCTTCAGAGGCACAGGAAAACAGCATCTGTGCTTGGCTCTGCCACTCTGGCTTCTAAAATCTGACCTTGAAAGGGAGAAAAAACGAAAACTAAAAAGTCCACCAAAATATCCCAGTCACCAATACTGAGATAAATTGAGTCAAAAGACAATGGTGTGAGAGAGTACACCAATACATATGGACTTGCCAGCAGAGCTCAAATCTAAAAAAGGATGGGGGCCAAAAGTTGACAAAAACCATTAAGACAGCAATTCTAAAACGTACCTCTGCTCTGTATGTAGCATGTGATGTAGAGGTCTATAAAAATCCTGTGAACTGTCCCCAAACATCCATCAAAAAATTAATCTTTATGTGTTGAAAAAGGAATTGCTTAAAAATAGATCTAAGTAAAGAAAATTTTAAAAATGCTTGGAAATTTATTTAATGAGAGAGGTTTTGATGTACAGCACAAAACAAAGATTATATAATGGGTGTCAAGACAATAAATTGTACTCAAATTCTTCTCACGCTTCTGAGTCATTTAGCCTGCTGTCCTTTTGAGCTGTCACTTGAACAAAGCAGCTTAAATGAACTCATTTGATAGCTTATCTCATTTGTCTTTCTTTGGGAAGCATTCCCTTTCTCCACAAGTCTGTAACAGCAGGCTAAAAGGAGAGGCAAATAAAAGTGAAAATGCCGGTAAGAAAGACAGGTCCTTTCATTAGCTGAAATGTTGAGATTTCTATTCTGGGCACATTTGCTATGTACACCACATGTCTCTGATACTCAGCTCAGAACTTGAAGAAAAGTCATGGAAATTCTCTCTCTTATTGGAGAGGCTTTGGGAATCCAACAGCACAACTACAACACAACGAGAATGCAGCACAACTGCAACCTTGTGAAGGAATACCCAAACTGGCCCGACTATCAGAAGCCATACAGCTGCCTTAGCAGGACTCCTCCCTGGAGCACATGGACAAATTGCAGAGCCAGTTGTTCCATCTTAGGGTGCCTACCCACAAATAATGTAAATATTTGAGCTCCTCTGACCACTGAGGCTGGAAATGTGGTGAGGCCACCAGCGTATTCTTGCTGAGGCTCCTGGTGCTATGTAGCACAAATAGATAATAACCACAACTAACATGCCTGTTGAGAGATCTCTTTGAAGGAATAGGGAGGATGCCAGGCTCACCCAACCCGTGTGTGCCTGTCTGAACAGATGTCTGCCTCTTAACCCACCTGTCAGGTTATCTTTTTCTTGCATTCTTAGAGAATCCATGATTGTATCTCATTTTCAAAAAATTATTTGCTGTTCTTTCTTTAGCAATCACTTGGATTAAGACAGACACTTAAAGGGAATTTAGTAAGGCTTGTTTCATTACCCAGCCTGGGTACACTCATGCTTCCAGCATTCTGAAAAGGTTTAAGAGATTGAGGCATGTATGAAAACTGCTTGAAGCCCTAAACTTCAATGGGATTTTCCAAAGGGGATGTCAATGTGTCAAACTCTCTAACAGACAAGTGGACCTGGAGCTCAACAGAATAGATTTACTTTGGAATAAAACTGAAAACAGGTTTCTGTGTGGGGAAATATCTAGCAGCTGGACTAAGGTGAAATGTATTCTGAAAATGTAGTATGGCATAAACCAATCAAAATGAGATTAGTGGAGAATATAAGAACCCACAGAAATACTTAAAAGGATTATTTGAAAACATTATCACCCACAGAAAGAGATAGGGAAAACTAAGTAACAATATTCTCAAAGTGTTTCAACATGAAACAAGAAATTTAAAGCTTTAGCTTTGGTAGTCTTGCTATTCTGTAGCACCTCCATTGCTTTATCTCTCCCTCTTTTTCTTTTTGGCATTTATGAATATTTCACATTTTCCATATGGCTGGGGAGAAAAATCATTGGATTCTAATTCTCAAAGACTTAAAAAGCACAAGGCAAATAGATCTTAAAACGTATTTTTTTATTAATCCTTTCAATTTAAATAGAAGCTAGTTGATTTTTCTGAGCCAGGATCATGATTTTTGAATACTTACAGCACTTGTTTAGGGATTTTTGTAATTCTGACAGAAGCTATAGAGTTCTGGACTACAGCACAAGTGTACTAAACCAGTCAACTTTATATCCACACAAACAACTAAAACATTGACAAACAAAAATGAAAATTAGCCAAAGCAGAGAACAAGGGAAAAGCCAGTAGGAACACAGCTATATTA
>WAAE01026031.1:0-54269 GCA_013400495.1 Nicator chloris | reverse complement strand
AGACAAAATAATGCTGTTATAACTGATCTATTCTCAGTTGTCTTCCGTCAATGACTATTTTGAACAATCAGCTATTACGCACACAGTTCCAAAGGGCTTCATTCATTAAATTACAGAGTTTAAAAAAGCATACTTAAGTCTAGCCTAAAGCATAGATTATGGACATATCAAGTCCCAGCATAAAACACACATGAGAAAGTTGGCAAAAACACTAGACTGAACCTTGATTAGTGTTTGAACCTTAAAATATTAACATTCCTACAGAAGAGATCTATCTAGAAAAAAAGAATATAATGCTAAAACACAGTATTATTAGTGACAGATAGAAAACTACACACATTGTGATATAGTGGCAAAGAAACCTACGGGATTGTCAGAGTAGACCAACCATTACAATTTGCCATTGTCCAGAGGCACTTGTAGAATATTAACCTAGAAAAATTATTTTACCAAGTTCTTTATAACAAAAAACCAAACAATAAAACAGAAGGAGAAAAAATAGCCATCCCTTTAACAACAACAACAAAGTAGAAAACTGTCAATTCCTAGGTAGCTGAAAGACCATTCAACAAGGGGGAAACGGTCTGCTTAAGCAAGATCAGGAGGCTACTTAGAGAAGCAGTATTTGAGTGTAAAGAAAAGAAGTATTTAGAATATTGCTTTTTCTAATGTCTCTCTATGCTTGGAGGTGCAAGGTGGTAGTGTGCTAAATCAAAAAAAAATTGTCAAAAAATAGGCTCACACCACAAACACCTCTGTGTTCTTTACAGTATCTGCAACATCCAGTCTGCTTCTCACCTTGGAAGAAGCTGGACAGGAGATCTAGCTAAGAAATGACAGAAGACATTCCAGTACCTCATCCAAAATTCCATCAGCATCATGTGAAGTACAACAGCTGTGGTCAGTGAAGCTTATCAATTAAAATAACATTGTTACAAGCTCAGACATGGTTTTACAGAAACATGTAGCAGTATGTCTGAATTACACCATCACTAAAAATCCAAGATTAATATGACAATCATCTGGAAATATGAGCATACCTATTCTCTGTTCATTATACTAATACGAACCCTACTTTTATTCACAAAACATTTTATATGTGTCACCACTGTCAGATTCTACACGTATTTTAACACAGCTCTCATTTCTATGCATTTATACTTAACTAACCATTGCTGAACTACTTACAATGGCAGCTGCAATGCAAGGGTACTACAGAATACAGAATTCCAAGTTCAGTACTTCAAATTATATTATAAGCTGCACACCCTTCGTAATAGAAAGTCTCACAATTTCTTTTGTAGCATATATGCCCTGCTCCAAAGTAAATCACACCTATTTTAGATTTTCCCAGCAATAAGAGGAAGGGTCTATTTCATCCTTGAGTGTCTTAATACAGCCAAGCCATTTATTTCCATGGAAATCTGTAAAGTTACTGATTGTTGAGTCACCTCTTGTTAACTCAGTTGCTCACAGGTCAAAGAAAAAGTAATGAATCTACTCACAAATATGGGAGATAAAGTGGGGTTAGATGGTGTCTAGTGAATTTACTACTTTTGTTGACTATGTCTATTTGCTTAACACTGCAAAGAAAAAGCAGAACTTTCACCTTAACAGTGGGTAAAGAAGAAATGCAGTTTAATCTTGAGAGCAAATATTTCTCAAAAGAAAGTGCAGAGTAAAGTATTACAACAATAAGATAGATCAAACTAGCAAGCATTTCAAAAATGTATGTATTACAAGTTCGATCATATACAAGTTCACCCTTTCCACTATTAGATTTGAAGGTGTTTCTACAGACCTGCTCTTGTCCTGCAGTTCATATCCGTGCTACAAACTAAAGACAAAGCTCCTGATGTGCTTGATGGCGTGCCCAGAAGTAGGGCTGAAATTTGTGCTGACAAACAGGAGAACAATCGTTGAAGGGTTGTGATGTTAATGCTGCACTTTTAATCGTGAATCCAAGACTTTCCTCTTGTTTAACCAAAACCATTCCTGGCTTTGATAATCAAAAGGAGCCTTAAGAAAACAATACTTTTATTTTTTTTTCTGACCATTATAAGATTTCTGTGCAACTGAAATCATGATTTCTAGGCTAAGACAGCTTTTTTTTTTGACTATTCTCAAAAGCATGATATCAAGTGTTGCTCTTGTGATTTGTATATCACCTGCATTAAAAAAATAGATATATATATATATACCCCCACCTCGACATTGTACTGGACAAAACACTGTTAAATTTTAGGGCACAATAGAAAAAAAAAACAAAACCAAATTTCTCATAATCCCTTGGAATAAGACATATCAGCAAGGATATTAAAATGAACTGAAAACCAGTACTACAACTGTATAGAACTACTGAGTGAAGACACAGTTTACATCATGAACTACAGCACTGAGAGGTTTTTTCCCCCTCTTCTTTGTGCTCAATATGGTAGAATCCATTACTGTTGAAATACAGAAGTATAAGAAGTTAAGATCAAACAAAAAAGTTATCAAATGAAAAACTGTCCGAGTCTCATTATCACTTAACAATGGTGCCAAAAATTCATGTCATCAGTGCAAATTAAGAAAGAATACGGAAAATATGACTGGGATGGATTAAATGAGTTTTTCTTTTCTTTTTTTTTTTTTTTTTTTTTTTTAAATCAGGCTACACAAAGTATAAGAAACTGGATAACTACCTAAAAAGGACAGCAGAAATTATCTAACTTCATAGCCTATTTATTATCAGGCTAGCACAAACAAGCACAAGGCCCAGGAAAGTGACAGCAGGGAAAAGTTTATTAAACCAAGAATCAAACATTCATTGCAAGACGAAAGCACACAAACCCTTCTGCTGCTGCCACACTAGCACTCAGTAGTTGTAAGAGGAAAGAAGACAGCTCAGATTTATTCCCAGATGCAGTTTCTGAGAGATCACACCCTACTTTTCCTCAAAAGATCCTTCTGCTCCAATGTGGCATGACTATTTTATGCCAAAGTAAAACATAAATGCCATTATCCAGCCAATAACATGTCACTGTTATGTGTTGCTGACCACAACACATGTAGCTGCTTGCTTGTGCTATTCCTTGCTTGGTTAAAATTTTTAAAGATATTCCAGAAAAAGTGAACATACAACAAAGAACATCATAACCTTTAGTATATTTTTCTGAAGTTTGTTTGTGAAGACGGGAATCATGTTCCTCCACAAAGTCAGTACAGATAAACATTTCCAAAGAACCATTTAACTACTTAAAAATGTAAGCCCAGGTTGTTCTACAAAGATGCAGACTAATCTTAACAGCTTGATCAATCCTTTAAGCTTTAAAACCATACAAGTTGAAGTTACAGATATCATCATTGTTTGGTTAATTTGCTTAAGATATTTTAAGTGTTTTGCCAAAATTGTCTTAGGTCAGCTCATACCAGCAAAGATGGCAAATATCTTCATCATTAATTGATGCTGAGACATAACAATAGCTTAAAGTAATGAGTGTGAAACACAGGGTTAATAATTTGGAAATGTGTTCTGAGGTTACATTATTTATACCTAAAATACTCTAAATTCAAGAGAACAAAGAATAACAACGTCAATTATTTACACTGGAAACAATCAACCAAAATCTTTTCTAAAGTGGGCAAGTCAAGCTTACATCCAGAAAACCACAGCTATCAGAGAAGATAACTGTGTTATCTGAAGTTTCTGACAAATCAGTCGGAAATTTTACTTAGCTGCATCAAAGCAAGTGGGTTTATTTTTCATTAAAAAAAAAAAAAAAGAAAATAGCATTTTAAAAATACACACAACTGTGTTAGAAGTTTTCCATATGCTAACTTTGCCATTCAAATATGACCAGAAATCAATACACAAACAATCTAGTTTGGGCAACTAATATTTGGCAACAAATACTAGTTTTGAGCAAGTAAAGTAAAATAACTATTTATTATTTGAAAGGATCACAGAGAGTATTATCAAGATTTTAACTATCTTACCTGCATAATCATAAATGCCTTATGAGAAAAGGTCATTAGGAATTACCTTGGGATACTTTGGCCTTTTATTTGCAAACACATTTTTTTCTTTTCAATCTTGCCCACTAATATATAGGTCTTTGACAACTTTCTTCTAAATAAAACCTTCTAACATCTACTCATTTCCTCTACCTGATTTTGTATTTTCCTCTGGTTATCTTTCCTACTCTACAGTATGAAAATATTACAGTAATGAACACCAGATAGACATTTAAACTTATTTACATTTCACTCACTGACAGGATTCAATCAAAAAGATCACAAATATGTTGAGTTGGAAGGGACTCAAAGAGATCACTGAACTCAATTACCTGCTCCTTGCAGGACTTCCTAAAGCCTGATTAAAAGAAGTATTCCTAGTAGCCAGTATACGTAAGGACAATAGCTGGAATGATCATCTCTGCATGAATCCAAAAACAATCCAGATACAAAAACTTTAACTTACACAACATAGCTTTTACAAGAAATACCTAGATGTAAATTATCTTCACCACTTTGATGACTGAAATGGAGATTAAATTCTGAGAAATGTTTTAAAAGCTGCTCATGGGATAGACTTGAAATATCAACAACCTTAGTAATAAACTGACTATTTCTCGTGGGACAGACTTTAAATATCAGCAACCTTGGAAACAAGCAAACTTCATATATAACCAAGAAAACCAGTTTGGCTGAGTGTAAATATTTACTTTTCAAAATCTAATTGCTATGATAGACTCCCTAGACATCTGTTTCAACATGTATCAACCATCAGTAATTTCAGAACTCAAATAACCCCAAACCCTTTCTTTTTTCACTACTGCATTGGATGTAGAAAAGTAGGCCTTTACTAAATAGTGGTTTCCTTTCTACTTAATATTTTCAAAATTGAGACAGTAGACATTTAATGAACAAAACTAAATTTTAAGCTGTTCACAAATTACACATGTTCTGTTTTGACAGGTTATTAATTACATGAAAATAATGTTTCACCACTTCATACTGCCTTTTATTGTAATACATTAGCATTTTGCAGCCAGAGGGGTGTTGTTACACAATATGGTGTTAGGAGATATTTGAGTACCTAGTTAGGAGACTTGATAAATACACCATGTAAAATTCCAGAAAGAATATTCTAGAACCTTCAAACAAGATTTCTCCTTTGCATGCACGCCAGAAATTTTGGGTTTCAATCTAGAAATAAATTTACTATCACAAACAGAATGGTTATAGTTCCTCATATTCATGTTTGCAAATCAGTACAAAATGTACTTTTTCTTTTGAAATGTTTACAGAGGAGAAAAAATAAATAGGTGGCTAGCATTGTGATTTACAACACCAAATAGCAAATAATTACAGCAGACATTTGGAAAACCACCAATGTTTAAGAGTTTTTCAGTTGTTGGCTAAACAACTGCAAGTATCTTTGCCAAAACCAGAATAAAATGTCTAATCAGAAGTGACTCTTGCATAGAGAAAATAACTTATTCACTAATCTATTTTAAGAAGAAAGTTTAACCAATTATAGAAAACACTGTGAGTACATTGATTCAGTTGCACAGCTCAGTTTCCAATTCCAGTCTCATTCAGAGTTTACAAGCTCAATCCCATGCTTTAGCAAGTAGAAAACTTCTTCCTCAAGTGGTTCACAAAAATTGAGTTCTAGAAACTAAAGAGTGTACTGGGCAAGAAATGCTGTGCCATTCAACTAGATATATTTTCAGTATTTCTCCTAGGGAAATACATGGGTTACACGATTATTAGTTAAAAACCAAGGCGTGTCCAACTATATTTAAACATTAAGTTACTCAATGCTATCTTTAAATTCATTTTTGCATTTTGTTAAATACTAGTTCTTCCCATGAAAACCCACCATAAGTGAGTCACTGAGAAGAGCACAAACATATGGAAAAGTTCATTTATAAGTGGCTTAATAGGAAATTTCATAAAAATACAGTAAAGGTATCATTGTATGGAAAAAAAATGTGTGTATACACACACACACATACATAGAATACAACAGCTGTTCCAATTGCTTTGGAGTAAAAAATGTTTTAGGAATATCCTCTGAGGGAAAATTACTAGTCTGTCAGCAGGGCACAAAGTACGTCAGAGAATATATAGAAATGCATGAAATTCAAGTGAAAAACAAGGAACCTTTCAAACATGACTGCTGAAGGATCTATAAAAGATAGCCAAGGTAAAATAGGTAATCCTATTACAGCTAAGATTAAATAACAGTGATAATGAGACATGTCATCCTGATAAAATTTCAATATACAGAGAAATATAGGTCATATTTAAAAATGTGATTATCTAGAGTTTGAATATATGTTTTGGATGTACATTAAAAGGCAATTTGAACTCAAAATCTTTCCAGAAGACATAAAAGCTGCAGATGCTGTAAATCTTCAAAACAGAAATCAGCCTTCTGAGATGTCTCCAATTCAGTGCATGCACATTAAAACTGGTCCCAAAGCTAAGAAAAAATTCCTTCAGAGCATGTACATATAGGCAGCTTTATGCTACTTCAGTTGAGCACAAAGCACTAAAAGTAAAGGATTTTGCTTCCATTTATACTTTATCTCACAAAATGTTAAATTATTGTGCCAAGAAAAAGAAATCAAATGCATAGCAAAACTGTTTTTCCACTTAAAAAACAAAACCAAAAAAAACCCCCCCCCAAAAAAAAACCAAACAAACAAAAAAAAAAAAACAAACCAAAAAACCAAACAACAACAACAAGAAAAACCACCCAAATACCAAACAATAATTTCTACTAACCTTCAGGATCAAGGAGTTTCTCTATTCCCAGGTGTTGCCTGGCTATGTTGAATGCATGGTCTAATCGTTGTACAGGTGACGGCTGAGAGGCAACAGCGTTCCAATCAAATAGGTCTGGTCTAAAGCAAAAATAAGAGGAAGAATAAGTTTCTTACTTTTTAGTCTTACATTTACTCACGCATTTCAACAGCTAAGCATAGGCATCAACTTTTTTACTTTCGTAAAGAAAGATCATGTTAATTGGCCCTGGGAATGATGAAGCTCAGTTTCTAATGGGTTTGCATTCTATTCTCCCCCATGTCCCTCACAATCACATTGTCCATATTTCTTATTCTCCATCAAGTCCCCACAACCCATAACCTCACATCCCTGAAGCACTGCTGCTGTCCCCCCCAGCACTGGGCTCCTGTCCCTGCCACACTGGCCCCTTCATTCCAGTCCCAAACAGCGCTTGAGTGGGAAAGGACAGGTGCTGTAGCCATGCAATGAGGACTGGCACGTGGCAGGACAGAACTGCTGAGGCCACCTGAGGGCCTTCCTCCTCTCCCCAGCTACCAGTCTTCCACTTCAATTAATATTTCTGAGAGTGCAATTGCTTCCGAGATTGCCAGCTCACCGTTATATCAGATTGAAATCGGTCAACAGGTTAAAAAATTCATAGAATCATAGAAACATTTGGGTTGGGAAACATCCGTAAGAGCATAGAGTTCAACTCTTACCCTAACACTGTCAAGTCACAATTTACATGCTCTTACAGGAAAAGACAGAATGACCAAAACTGAATTATAGCTCAGATGCACAGTCAGGGACCTTGTATTAGCAGCTGCACTATTAGCAGTATAAATAATGTTAGTACTGCACAATCTTTGGCTTTTCATCTGAGAGTTATCCATTAGGAAATCAGAATTTGTTATCAGGCACTCTGGAGAAATAAAGTTTAATCAAATACCCTGTAATTACTGTGCATGTAATATGAAGAAAAACAACCATGCTATTTGTGGCTTCAATAGTGTTCTAAATCAGAGGACATTTAAATGTATAAATTCAACTACAGATAAATCAAGCACATCTAAACAATTTAAATTTTGAAATTAATGACAGATTTACTCACATTTTTATTAATTTTAGAAGTTAATTTTAAATAGTCTCCTGAGATATAATAAATGGAGAAACTGTTCGCTACATCATATTGTAAAAATGTCAAGAGAGTAAAGAATAAAATGCCCTTTATCTAGAAGTTATTCTCCAGTTATGTACCTTTGCTGTCCAATTTTTTTCTGAGAGGGGAGTGATTTACATAGTAACAACTAAGTTATTCTAAGTTATTTTGCTCCTCTCTGCATAGATGCTTAAATATTAGAGTTTTCTCCTTCCCACATGCAGAATAACTCCAAAATACTAATTAATGTTAATTTAATATTAAATCTGACTGGGGACAGAGTGGAGAAGGGAGAGGAAACTTAGGTAGTAATCTCTGGGTTTACGCATGGATGGATGAAGTCTATGATCCCATAGATTAAGTATGATCCCATAGACTGGTTTGTGTACTAAAACACAGGCACTCAAAATACACACTATGTGTACATAATTAGTAAAAAAAAAAAATGTTGGCCATTCTCCTGTAACTGGGGATGGAGTTACCACTGTTCATAGCAGTCTACATGACACTGTGTTTTCAATTTACAGATAAATAGCGTTCAGAGAAAATCAGGTGTTACCAAAGTGTGCTTACACAAAATCAAGACCTTCTCTTTTTCCCCTCACCCTACCTTCCTCAAACCAGTGGGGGATGAATGGGAAAGAAACTGAGAGGAGACACAACCAGGACAGGTGACTCAAACCAGTAAAAGGGATATCCCATGCCATACAACTTGCTCAGCCATAAACACCTGGGTAAAGGAAGGGAATGAGGTTGGGGGGTGTCTGGGGAGGTGTCTCCTGCTTGAAGAGTGGCTGGGCATCAGTTACTGCCTTTGCATCACTTGTTTTTCTATTCTTCTTTTCTCCATGTATTAGAAGAGTCTCTATTTTGACTCAAGAGTTTTCTTGCTTTAATTTTTCCTATTCTTTTCCCTGTCCTGGGAGAACAGGGGGTGAAGCAAGCAAGTGGTTACTGGGTGCTCAGCTGCTGACTGGGGTCAAGCCACCACACCCTTATTCTGCAAGCACACAGATATTACTCAAATCCTTATTCTCTCCAAATTTAACACTAGGCATAGAATGCACAAACTCATACAGCAAATTTAGCTGAGAGAACACTGTAGTAACCACAAAGCTGTCTATTTGATTGTCTTAAAAATCTTGGTAAGGATGTGTTGCATGTATACTACATAGACTGGAGTGTAAAAAAAAAGTTTGGTAAGAAAAGCCTTTAGGACAAGGAGAGGAAAGAATTGTATCCAAAAGACCACCTCTCCCTAATTTTTCTCTTTTTTCCTTTTTGTTTTTCTCTTTTAATTTGGCTTAAAGTTCTAAGCACATCTGCAAGGCTCAGAGCAGCACACTATCTTCACATAATTATTTCCTGTTTGGTGATACAATATTTTATATACAGGGACATATTTTAATCAGTCAGGACTCCACTGGGCAAGAACATGAATATTTACAATTGCTCCTTGAGGAATGTCACAAAATTGTCTTACCCCTCTTGAGAAAACCTCTGTCATTGTTAATAATATCTTAGATAATCAATTTCATCCAACTTTTCAGTTGTATAATCCAGGAGAGTATTTTCAAGTTAACCTACCAAGATAGTCTTAAATTATTTTCATGACATCAACTGTAGAGGTAGGACTCTCAATATAAGACACACAGAGTTTTCGTTAGCTTGTTTTTGTGGGGTTTTTTGTTTGTTTGTTTTCTCTTTTAAAAGCCAAACACTCCAGCACTCACAAGAGTTTCAAACAACAACACGTCTTAACACCTGGGTTGAATTTGCATGCTGCCTGTGTAGAGGGCATGCAGCATCTTTTTCCAACTGTTACATATGGCAAAAATTTGAACCCTCTGAGACACAGCCAGAAGAGAGTTAGTAAGCTTTAGTACATCACTGTCAGATCTCTTATCGGTTTTCATAGTATTGTACATAAAGCAGACAGCACAAATTCCAAGACAACTTACAAGTATATGGCCACCTACTGCAAGTCAGCTCTGATAAGCACCAAGTTAATTAAAATAAAATAATTTAAAAAAAAATCCAAAAGCTCTCTCTACTCCAACAGAAATTTAACTTTCCAGATTTTCCCTTTGTTCAAAGATTATGTTGCTACTTCAGTAGCTCTATCACTAGAATAGCAGTGTCATCATGTCAGCTTGAAACATCAGCTTCTCAGCGTTATGTGTCAGGATGTTTCACTGGGTTTATTTGTGTGGCAATACTGCCAAGAGTGATTGTGAGAAATATTAGAGCCCAGAAGATTAATAATTGTGGTGAGTGGAAAATAGCTTTTGAAAATCCCCAAAACAACACTGAAACTGATTTTCAAATTACAACTCTTATTAGCTTTCTAACGAGTTTTAAATACAGGAGTGAGAAGGTATGAAACAGTAAAGGAAAGAAATGAAATGGAATACTGATTCTCCGCCTTCATTTGTCCTCTCCAAACTGTTCAAATAATACCAAGGGAGATGAAAATTATTCTAATATCTGCAGCTTAGGTCTTGTCTGAAAGGGAGCAAACCCAAGGAAAAATACCTAGAATTTCTCACTTCTCTTCCTGAACAATACAACCATATGCATTTTCAAAAAAGTCAGCTTTAAGTAGAACATGCTGAACTTTATACAGCCATTCACTGGTCAGCTCAAAGATCACTGGTCTTGTATTACTTTATGACAACATGACAGAGAGCCAAAATTGAAAAGATTGAAGGTTTCAATTGAGACGTTTGCATTATAAAAATCAAGATTTCTCTTGAACATAAGGTAATTTTTGTACTAACAGTTCTTTCCTATCACTAGCAGAAATACAAACAAGAAAAAAAAGGGGGAAAACAAACCTGACATTTTTCAAAACCCTTTTCCAAGCAAATTCAAGTAAAAAAGAGATTCCCCACACCCTCTCTAACCCCCAGTTACATAACTTACAACAGAACTAGTTCAGCCAAAGTGAACAAATTTAATGTCGAGTATACTATCAATAAAAAAATCCTCACAGACCTCTATGTAGAAATGAAAGTCATGGATAAGACAAGCTACAGTTTTCCATTATTGTAGACAGAAAATAGTCATATTTAGATCATAAAATCTACCACCCCTATTTCAAGAGAAAAGTTGTGTGTTTGTTGATTTAGCTTTTTATACAAGAATATCTTGTATAGGTCTTCAGAACTCTCTCAATTAAAATAGGTCAGGAGAGAGCAGCTGATACATAACATAGCATTTTGCTAAAAAAATATTATTTTCATACCTCTTCATCCCATTGTTTTTGCATTTACTTTTTCTGCAAATTACTGAAGAAAACCTTTTTTTTTTGCTTCTGTCCAGGACCACTTTTTGATGTAATTTTCCTTCCCTCCTCACTCTAGCACCCAGAAGCAGAAACAGCTGCACTGAAGTGCTCATTTGTAAGGCAGTCACCTGGCCTAAGTTCAAGCACTTTAAAGAAGCAAGGAGGAAGACAATGAATGCCACCTGTTCCCACTTCCAAGTCCTGATTACAGGGCCAGGGGAGAAAAGAAAAAGTCCCAACAAAGTGAGAGGAAAGAGGTAAAGCTCTCTGATATCCACCTACAGGAAAAAGATTAAAGGAAGTAAATGTGGAAAGGTCTTTGCGACCTGGAGCCTGAAGAAGGGAGAGTTTCAACTGTGGAAGGACTGACTTCTCTTCATCAGCAAAATATTTTAGTTTCTGCCTATTCCCAGGGTGATGATGCCACTCCACAGCTGCTGCCTTGTTTTTTCAGTTCAATGCAGAACACACCATTCAAGAGATCATGTGCCAAGCTTATATCCTGAAAATTCACACTCTGGGCTCACTAATGTGCCCTTGGAGATTTGCCAGGTGACCTGTGTTCTACTGCTTCTTGCACTCAGTATTGAAAGCAGTTGCTAAAGAACCTAAATGTCCATGGAGACATGGTGATTAGAGAGGTGGGAAAATCTACCTAAAGTAACCCCTTTATAACATGACAGAGAAAGAGCATTAGAAAAATCTGATCCAATCAAAATAGTCAGCTGAAAGTTAAGGATTGGTGGGTTAAAAGACTATGAGAAATAAAGCTTCCCACTGCTCTCACAGCATTCTGTGTGGTCAGTGCTTCATGATAGTCTCTTACTTTATCTCAATCCCTTTAAGAACGTGCTTAGAAAATGCATCTAGATGCAAATTTCATATTACTGTCTGAACCTCTTAAAAAAAAAACAAAAAACAAAAAAAAACAACAAAACAACTACAAACCAAAACTAAAAGCCACCTGTTCATCACTCAAAACATTATATAAGAGAAATGAAAATACCACCATCCATAAAGGAAAGGGATTGGTTTGAATAATAAATACCTTTAATGCTGCCACAAAATCTACCCTCATTTTCAGAATGCCTAAATTTTATGGAAAAATCTTAGAGTAGCATCCTTCTTTCAGTGTTGGAGAGATTTTTGCTGTTTTCTGTTGGATTTTGGAGGATTTTTTTTTGGTTTGGTTCTTGTAGAAGTCTAGGAATAGAGCTATAAAAGTGTGTACACCAGGCACCAGGTCCACTGTATGAGTTAAATATCATACCTGATTTTCAAACTATAGCTACCTTTCTTATGATTAACTCTGCTTCCATTCCTGTCAATGCAAAGGAATAAAGCCAGAGGATGAAAGGAAAAAAAGAAGAGAATATCTGGACAAAACTTTATGGAGAACAAGGAAACAGACAAGCGAGAAGCAGAACAAGAGAACTGGAGAAATAGGGAATTCTGGAAAAAAAAAAAAAACAACAAAAACACAAAAAAACCAACAAAAACTGGAAAAATTGATCAGGGAAATCAGAAAAGCTAAAATCAGTCTTTTGTCATCATTCTATATAAGTAAACCACAAAATGTTTATAAAGCATAGGATGTGTGAGACCCCAGGTTTCTCTGAGAATTCACGTAAATCACTCTTGGGACAACTTTTCTTCAGTGTGTATTCAAACTGTCTTCTTTAGGCAATAAATCCAAGACACACTGACATCCAACACGTCTCTAATGTACCTGCACCTTAGAGTGATTTAATTAGGCTCCTTAGAGATGGTTTGTATTATTATAGGATACATTTAGGGGCTCCCGAGCACTGAATGTCCCAGTGTAACTATTTAATTGATTCTGTCTGGAGTCTTGAAGGACAATTCAGTGTTCCCACACACTGAACATGAAATGCAAAGTCAACAAAAATCAAACATCATTGGTTCATGTTAGAAATTACTGCATCAGGGCTTTGGAGGAAATGAGGAAATGAAACTTTTGCAGAGACCTTAGTGATTGAGGTCCAGAGGATGACTGGTGTGTCTTGGAGACTTGCCTCCGGGAATCTGACTGAACACTTGCCATTTCCCAGATAAGTGCAGAAACTACTGGGCAAGAGACAAGACTTCAGTGGAGTAATTCTTCACTTCTATTGAAAATAGGCTCACTGTGCAGAAAGCTATGCAAGATTTATGGCAGCAGACAGAAGAAGAGTAAAAGCAGGCTTCAGTTTTGCAGCCCTGAATTACAAAACCTGAATAAAGTGCATAAATTCCAGTAAGCAGGAAATGAATGTTCATCTGGTGAACTCTGCACTGAACTGAACACAGCAGTGCATAAAGTCTGACATAGGACACAGAGATTTGTCTAGACAATCCCAGTGTGGTTTACTGGCAACTGCACTCCCCAGCCAGGGGCTGATCCTGAATAAGTTCCTCTGTTCAGACTTCTGAAGCTATTCCTACTGAGAAGGACAAAAAAGCATTTCTGATTACCGATTTTAGACACCAGATATCACATGGTCCTGCAGAGCATGCAATCTGAATATCAGTATCAGATACCCTAATCAGGAAACAGTCTGATATTGTCTCTAGGTGGAAAGATGTTGTGGAAAGATGACTGGGGACCAAATCAGAAGAAACTGAGAAGTTATATTCACATCCTAAGAGAGGTTATAATGGTATTGAAATTTTAGGGAAAAATACAGTTGTGGCTCCCTGGATCAAAAGCAGTTGGTATGCTTGAAACCTGTTCTCCGTTGATTACCCTCATGATGAGATTGTTTGTCAGCTTTTTCCCATTGTCCTGGGATTTGAGAGCCCTCCTCACCACCTTGCCTTTGTTCCCAGCTGCCATGTAGGGCAGCATGTGGAAACAATCATCATCTTGTCTTTGTCTGGGGAAGCCACATATACATGACCTGCAAGGAGTGTTTATCATCTTCTTGTCCTGGCTGCCATGTGGAACTAAGTCAAAGGGATGCCCATCTTTCTGTGAGGAAAACACCTTCTCTTCCTGTATACTTTTGTGATTATTATTGCTGTTGTCACTGTGCATTTCTTATTCCATTGCTGTTTGCTTTCAATAAACTGTGATCCCAACCCAAAGTCTCCTTTTGTTCCTCCCTTGCTAGAGGGGGCAGAAGGAAGGGAGTGGCTTATTTGGAGTTTAATTTCTGGATGGTGTTTAAACCACTACATGGTTAAAAAGTTCAACTCCCTAATAGTTTGAGCAGTCAGCAACCTTGCAGGACAGTCCCCTTTAAGAGAGAAGTATAGTAGCAGGAGAATAGAGGTTGGGAGGTTTATCACATTGGAAAAAGCAATCCTGCTTTAGAAACAACAGTGGCAAGAAATGGGTGTTTCAGATAGACTGACTTGCACATCTTCCTTAAGCCACATACATAGAACCCCCAGAGAACTCTGAATCTCTAGAGGCAGAGTTTTATACAGCATAGACTAGAAGACGACAACAACAGAGAGGCTAAAAACTCAGATCAGCTGGTGGAAGAACATGAAAGGTTTTGAAAACAAAGGCTACCTTCTCCAGCTGTGTCTTTGCAAGGCAAATCCGTACTTCCAATTCAGCAGCTATGAGAGGCTTTCGACAAACACCACATTTTGGCCCTCTAAGTACCCACAGGAAAATCTCCTTCTCCCTCTGGGACAACCTCAAAGGCTTAGTTTTGGATCTGCTCCTTGCTCTTCTCAGAAGTTTCCAAGCCCGTACTCCTTGAGACTATCTTCTTGGTATACACACTGAAATTCCAGAAAGGGATCTGAGCTCTGTACATTTGATTGAGTTGTGAAAAGCTCTCCCTCCATGAGAGGATTTAGTATGACACAAAATGCAGCACCCAGGTCAAAGCAAACGGTTGGTCATTTAAAAGAATGCTGAAACACTCACAGAGGAAGCAGCTAAACCCCCCACATAACAGAGAGACTGTCCTCAAGCCCCTTTACAGCCATCTGTCACAAGCTTACTGAAACAGTGAAAAGCTGCTTTTCCTACCTGTGGCTGTGGAGGAGTGCATTGAAAGCCAATCCATCAGACCAGCTAGTGGTGAAATTGGTGACGTTGACCTGTGGGTAATTGCGAGTCGATTGACGGACCCAGCTCAGCAGAATCATCTCACTGTTTGTCTGCTGCAGTCCAGCCATGATGTTTTTCATTACATCTTTGACCTGCAATAAAAGACTGAATTTGATCAATGATTGAACTTATTAAAAGCTGACTATTTCTTTCCTTGAAATGAAAAGCCTTCAGTCAAATAAATTTCACCCTTAAAGAAAAACTCCTAAGTAATTAAAGGACATACTTGTTTTCACAATGTAATGACAGCAATCAATTCTGAATGCTTAAAGACAACAGCTACTGACATGCACTGAATGCATTCATCCCTGTGCAGGGTGAAGCAGGGGCAGAGAAGGCACATTTGTTAGCATCACTTGTGGTTCAAGAGCTCTTTCAAACTAAGTATTTCTCCTTGTGGTTTTCTTTGATCTGCAAATACATTCTTAGTTAATATGACACATTACAGCAAAAGTTGATAAAATGACAAATACCATTTTTCTGTCATTGACAGAGTTGAAATAGTATTGAGGCAAAATAAATTTCCTCAGTGTACAGTACATAATATTTTTGATTTAAAGGTGCAAACTATATTTCCGTACACGCACTTGGACAAAAAGCCAATTTCATTGCATGTATTAAAAGAGCATTGCTTATGTTTCAATTTTATTATTTTAATGAAGTTAATATTTCTTTTTCACTAGAGAGAGTTTACTAATCTACAGTTATTATTTTACAAAAAGCCTAAAGGCTTTTATAAATATTATCCTGGAGTTTGACATAATGCAGTAGATTTTTTATTTCCTATCCATTTCTTTACTAGTAAAAGAGCACATAAAACTTCTATTAAGAATTATTTTCCGGTAAAGTAACACCTTGTAAATCATTGCTTTCTCCATATATCTTTTAGAATAGCAGCTCTTTAAAAATATTCCCTAAGATATAATTTAACTATAAAGTCGCTTATTGCTGCTTATTCACTTAGGGAATATTGCATTTCATTATCATTTTCCCCTTGAATTGCTCTGCCGCCACTATTAGTCAGTCAAAGAACAACATTCAGGGCAGAATCTACTTTATGATAAAGACTGGACCACTTTGAAACTGTAAAACTTGTAAGATAATATGCAGAAGCTACCTTCTGAAAGAACAGTCAACACCAACAAAAACAACAGCAACTACCATTACCATGATATTGTAGAAAAAACAGAGATAACCTTTTATTGTTGAGTATGATATGTTGCTCACTGGTTTCACAGCAATTAATCCAATCATCTGATTTTGTGAAGATATGAATTAGTGAAATAACATCTTGGGCTTGCATCTCAAATGCATATTGCCCAAAGAGTATCAGTGTTCTTAATTTTCCTTTTGAGACTCAGGTGTAAATTTTACTTTATATTAGTTTCTAAGATGGAAGGAGAAATTTATCCTCTAAATTTCATGGGATATGTTTTTGACTTTAGTCTTGGGTTGCAATTTGCACTGATGAAAATTAATGTAAATTCTGTCAGATAAGAAGGTTTTTATAGTTGTCTCCATTTTTAAATCAGGAGACAGACAATAAAGTGTTAGAAAATTAGGAAATATACTCTTTATTTTTGCTTCATATGTCTGAGTGGGTGTTTTGAATTTCCTGACAATATTTTTAGTGTCTTTATTTTTGAGAGATGCCAAAGTAGATTTACACAACATAGCAAGAATCTGAGATTTGGCCTCTGTATTCCCAGGCACCTTCACTATTATAAAAATACAGAATCCTGTTTTTTTCAATTATCTGGATGCTAAAAAGGATTAAAAAAAAACAAACAAACTTTTGGAGTTAGCATCTATTGCGCCAAACTTAAACAATATGAAAGACTAGAAAATACTGAGGTTACAGATAAGGAGACTTGTCCAAGCTAAGATTTCATTGTTCATTGTTCATTCTGGTTTTTATCATATGCTTATATTTACAAATGCAGATTTTTCTGAATATTATAAGCAAACTAAAGTTTGAATAATACAACACACATTTGCATTAACGGATAGCTGAATGAAGGCAGGAACACCATATTTAGAAATAGAAGGATTCCTAACACAGAACTGATTATGTGTTTGAGCTGATATCAAAGAGAAAGGAGCTATGTCTATGAACAGAGATGATTAGACAAAATTAATTAAAAAATGGGCCATCATGAAGGCAATTATTCAGAAGAATCCAGGTGATGAAGCCAAGCCCTGCATTTCTTTTTACTTTTCAGTAAATAAATACAAAACAGTTTCAGTCTCACCTTGTTGACTCAAATATGATTACCACAGATAAAGTTTTGCTCTCTTTTTCCTGCATTTCTTTGCAACAGTGAAGACTGTTAAATTTGTGATTTTTTATTGCCTCCTAGGGAAAGTCAGACATTTAAAATAACAGAGTAAAAGGGTCTGATCTCATCCTGAATGCTGAGGCCACTTCCTCTTTAGTGAGAACTGGTGGATAACTCCACATCTACAGCTGGAGCCACCTTGTCCACCTGAGTGTCCTGAGGGGCACTGCCATCCCACCCCACCTGGCACCTTGGCAGCACCATGCCACGCCTCTGCAGGCACAGCAGCACACTGTCTGCTGCATGGCTGCGTCCTCAGCAAGTTCAGTGCCTGAGCACAGGAGTGCTGGCTGACATTTTGGTGAAAAGGAAGCTTCTTGAAGGCTTCTCGGTTAAGATGTACTGCTGGAGAAGTGGCACATAGAGATGTGCTCATGTCAGCCACAAGAGCTTTCAGACAGACAAACTCCCTCAGCATCCAGGCTCAAACACTACAGCTATGTCAAAGTGCCTCTGCCTCCCGCTGTCAGGTGATGAGTTGACCTCTGCTACTCATTTCTTGTATCCTGGCAGGACACAAAGCCTTCAGGTGTAGGAAACTATGCCTTCCAGAGAACAGATATACTTGTTCTTCCTGGGGAATGGACATATGCTATGGCAATAAGAAAAGATTAAACTCTGATAGAAGGGGGGGAAAGGACAATACAGACATCACCGAGCTGGCTTCTGAAATGCCAGGCTGCCAAAAGGAGATCTGTGGACAGAACGAGAGCACTGCTATTTTTGTCACCACATGAAGACAGTGGCCAAAGGCAGCATGGCCAGCCCTGGCTCACAGCAGCAATGGACCTTTGATCTTCCCACTGTAAGGCCATGTTCTGGAATCTGAGCATGTGGTGCCGTGCAAGATGAAAAGGAACACAGCATCATCTCAGGCTCACACTACATCTCTTTCACCTGAAACCAATACTCAGGCATGTAAGATTTTGTAAGTCTGGCACTTGGCTTCAGTACGCCAGATCCCAGAAAAGAGGGAGTGAAGAGATAATCTAAAAAGAAAACTATTCTCAAAGCAAGAATTTTTCATTTTTCTTAATAAAATAGGAACCTTACATCTCCCTGACAGAATTACCTAGCATTTTTTACTTGCTAGATTTCAGGTATTCTGACTGCATAGATTACATTTTTACAGATAGAACCACAAAACTCTTTCCAAGTACATCTGATAGAACACTTTTAAGGACATTTTCATAGATATTCAAGACACCTATCAAAGTATGTTTGTTCATTGATTCAAGGTGGATTGACAGAAGTGTTTCATTCCCGTAATCAAAAATAGAAATTAAGTAAAATGGTAATTCATATTAAAATACTGATGTGCACAATAACCCTGATGCTTTTAATAAGTCTCCAAATTAGGCTGACAGGCTGTCAAAATGCTCCCCTCTGAAATATTTTCCTTATGTATAGATCTATTCTTCTATGATTTTTCCCAGAGAAAGTCAACATGTCAGCCAAATATTTTTGCTAGGGGTTTTCTTTCATGCTTTACACAAAAATAAGGTCACTCCTAAAAACCTAACAAAACAATTTACACACTGCCATATAGAATGTTTTTTTTCGCTCTTAAATTAATTTATCCACTGTAATGGTTCTGAAATTAATAGCTTTCCTCTGTTTTCACTTAAACATTAATGCTGCAGTGAGGCTGGGAACACAGAGCTGTGAGAAAGAGGGCAGCAGCTTCAAGGAAACAGAGTCTGATGGATTCGGTACCATAAAGAGATTTGGCAGCAAGTGCTCAACTCAGAACAATGATTCAATTTCAGGAAAACTTTTAAAATTAATCTGAAAAATACCAGGCTAGATAAGAAAGAACACAATCACCACAGGGGATACAGAAAGCCAGGATATTTCCACTGCACAGAGATGAGAGTGGCAACAGTGCATCAAATCCTGTCTGCTGCAGTGCCTCTACCACCTCTACCACTGCCTCTCCTCAATGGGACTGCTGACATCCATTTGGGTTGGCACTGGCATTAGTGATTCCATGCACCTTTCTTCTTTCTTCTTCTTCTCTCTTTTTTAGAACTATTTTTACACAAAGAGATGAACGTTTTTGTAGGAGACCATCATGTTGTCATATGTAAGCACAGCTGTGTCCTTACGTGGTCCTGGGTGCAGGACGTGAAACTGGAAAAGCTTCTTGCCTGTTCATCTACAACAAACAATAATCTCATATCTTTTGTTGTTTTTTGTTTTAGATGTAGACAGATGAATTTCCTCTCAGTGACTCTTCTCAGGATCTGCAAAAGCAGGATTGCACCAACAAACACAAACTACACAAGCATGCACTAAATCAATAGCCTGTGTATTCCTATTTGTCTCCAGGCCTTCCACAGACTACAAACAAATATAGTAGTCTTGGTAATTTATCCAGCTGAGACAAGTGGCAGATACGTTTGGTGGCCACACTCTGTATGAACAACTTGTGTTTCCAGCTGCTTCTTGCCAGGGACAATCTGTGATAGGCAAACCAACAGGAGGAAGAATTTCTGAAGACATTTACAGCTGTGTTTCTCCACAAGTTCTGTCAGTATGTAAGATCATACCTACCTATAAACAGGGCAGAACAACCAGAAACATATTCTAGATTATGCAATTAACTTCAAAATTAGAAAGAAAATCTGGAAAAGACCAGAGTTTTTCCACAGAGCTGTAAATAAGCAAATTTACTTTGAACTCTTCCAATATCTTGAGGGAAATAAGCAACAAACAAATGGCTCTTGAGTGTTTTGGGTTTTTTAAGGAGAAAACCCAAAATATAAATCTGCCATTTTATTTTTTTTTTTTAAATACTCATCATTAAGCAACAGCGATGGGGTTATTATTTTATAATGGCTTCTTGTTGCCAATCAGGTTTTAGCTACTCTTTAGAAAACAAACAAACAAACCAACCCTAAAATTATTTACAGAAATTGGAATAAAAAGAGACATCCAGAAGGTGCAGGTCACTTTCAGTACTTCATGACTGGAACAAAATGAAACACAGTGATGCCAAACTGATGTTTGCCTTTTTGCTTTTATATAGTCTCATATATTTGTAGCTCTGTAGCCTATTACTGTAGAACTACATAGATTTGTAGCTAGCTTTTCACCTACTCTGTTAGACAGAAAGACAGAATACTTTCCTGAAGGCCCCAGTCCTAATCTGGGGACCAAGGTTAAATCCTCTGGGAGCCAAGGTTAAAACAGCATCTTGAGACACTTTCCCATAAACCAAGTATAGTTAGTTTTTATAGTGGGGGAGGTTCTAGAAAATGGTGGAACCGAGGTGGGGGAGTTACCTCACTACCTGTGTTTCTAATTGGGAATACTTGTCAAGTATGGTAATTTGCTAAACTTACAGAACTGTATCTGCCCTGTGGGGGGTGGGCAATTTTCCATACTTGCCGCTGAGGCCTCCAGTTAAAGACCAGCTTATGAATTACCTCCTATACTAATATTGCCTCAAAAGGGCGTTGTTTTATTTCTAGATCTTTAAGGCATCACAGAACTCCAAGTACAGACTAAACCTGGACTGAATCATTACAACTGTGCCGACAGAGTCACACTTTTAATCACTGATTTGTAAATGTGATCCTTGGACGTTTCATCCATGGGTAGTCCAAGCTGAAGCCATGGGTACCATCACAGCTGCCATCACAGCTATCACTAGGCTCAAGATGAAGCTTGAAATTCATCACTTTTGCACTGCAAACAAAAAGGTTTTGGTTTTGACATGGCTGCTGTCAAAAAGCTCATCAGGCTACACCAGAAGCTGTGTCTCCTGTGTGTCTGTGCAAACACACGTTAAGAGGAAGGGTGGGAACGATTGAAAAGAAATTAATAAGTACACAGCTACAACAAAGCACACTTTTAACACTTTGCTTCAGGATAAAATATGAAGAAAACCAAATATTAATCTGAACACGATTAGTCATCTCAGTCCATAATTTATACAAATTAAAACAGAGTGATTTGAGGATTATTGGTAAAAGTTGTGTAGCTAGGTATCATATTCCATCTGCTCTTAATAAGTAATTTAGAAAAAATTTATGCAATTAAACTAGGAATACTGAAACAGGAAACAAAGGAAGAAGTGAGTTAACTATCTGCAGCTTTTTTCTGTTGCTGTCATCCTGTAAAATTAGAATAAAAATGTTCCCTATTTGGATGAATACCATCTGATGATACCCATCTGATTATTGATAAAAGTGTTTCAAAGTATTTTAAGCTTTGTTTCCCACCACCTTTTTGTGTTATTCTAAGAAAAACTTGTGGATTATTGCTTGGGGAACATAGTCAACACTAATGGACAGACTCTTAGCACAGATTCATACAAACACATGGATTCAGAGTATCTAGATCCTAGATCTTTTTGAATTTTGATTTTACTTCCATCTCAGAATTTTTTTTTAGTTAAGTGTCCTCCTCTACCATGCTGGTTTTTATGAGATCCATATCACAAACCCACTTTCTCTCTAAAGAGAAAGGAAGCGAAGTGAGGTACATTTGCTTCAATAAATAGGCAGTCTAGCAGCTTTTTAGTCAGCAGGATGGGTCAGCAGCAAAAAGCAACTGATGTGATTATTTCATTAAAATAGAGAAGTCACTCCTTCTAAGATACTAAAAAAAAACCCAAAACACATTGGCTTTGTCTACCCACTTTTGTTAGGATAACTCATATATATCACCTTGCAGTATCTGACTGTGGTATTGAAGTCAAAAAGGTTTCTGTCAATCCTGTAAAAACTATTTTGTCTTCTTAATATTGTCAGTATCCTTGATAGTATGTAAGCAGACTGCCATAATATCAGCTGATTTAGCACATTGCAATGTCTGTTTACTTTGTAGGTTGTTGCTGGATAATAATAGGGAAAACATCAGTGGAATAAAGGTATTTCATAGGAAGTAATGAGCAGTCCCACTCACCTGCCAGTGGAGGATTATATTCCAGATCAAACCAAGGGTCAGCTTATGGTTTCCATCCACGATATCTGAGCTCCCTATATTTACCAAATCAACCTATTATAGAAACAAAAAAATAATTGCAAAAGATTATTAACAAGCATAAGAGGTTGGAAGGAGATGAAGGGATGGGCTAAGGTAAATCATCCATTTAGTTTCTGTTGTTCCATAAACATACAACTCACATTTTATAAATGGCAAAATTAATGTTCTGGAAAAAAGAGCAGTGATCTGGAATTCCTATTATTCCAGTTACAGCATGTTGTGAAACATAAAATGAAAAGTAATAGTTATAATAGCTCAAATATCTTTTATATTAAGCTTCTACTATTACAAATCACACGGACAAAAACTGTACTCTGCTTTATACCACCTTACATAATATAATTTTCTGAATGTTACACACACATCTATACACTGTAAGAACCTACAAACCCAAGACATTACATATTTAGATTAAAAGAGAACTTAATTTTCCTTAATTAAATTCTACAATGTATAAAGAAATATACAGGATGTGTTCTGGCATACAGATAAAGCAGTGATTGTGACCTAAGCAAGTCTTTTCCACAACAGTTGATCCAGTAATGTTGTTTTCCATAATTTTATCATGCATTTGCAATTTCATAAGGCATCATTATTTACCACTATGGAACTTTCCTTCCTCCACATGGGAAATGATCCTTCACTCTCCCCCACTTTTTATGCTATCTGAATAAGGAAGCCAAATTTATGGTTATAAAGACTATAAGCTGTCCTGCACATTTGGATAGAATTATGACTCTAAAACTGGCATCCTTGCTGTTTCAAAAATGCAATTTTTCATGGTCAGGACTGACGTTTTTTATGACAAAGTACCCCATCCCTTCACAAACTACATTCTGCAGTGGCTAGTGCACTTCTGAAGTTATTTGAAGTTACATCTGCAAATTGACTAAAATTTTGCACCTTAAAACAAGCTGTTTTGTTTTTTGTTTTGTTTTGTTTTGTTTTGTTTTGTTTTCTTTTCTTTTCTTTTCTTTTCTTTTCTTTTCTTTTCTTTTCTTTTCTTTTCTTTTCTTTTCTTTTCTTTTCTTTTATGCATCTATGTAGAGGTCATTTTTACAAACCACAAATTAGATATTTTATCAAGAACTCTAAAACTCTCGAAGAGCTCTTTTCTTTAAGAATTCCACATTTTGTACTAAAAGCACATGAGACTGGCTATTTATTCTAACCATCACTGTCTTGGAACATTTCCCAGATGGAACTTAGACTTTGCATGCTAAATTTAAAATGGAGTCCCTTGCAGCAGCTACATCCTGCAACGTTTATTAGGGCAGTGCCTGCATATCCTGCAGACCAAATACATTTTTGGAAGTGGAAACCTGAACACACAGAGCCCACATCTGTTTTACTGAAGCAGAGGAACATTGCCCAGTTTGCCACAGGGAGGTCTAAGCCTATACTGAGGCAAGCCCCCACTCCCTCCTCATCAGTATCACTTCTCTATGGGAATAACAAAACCTGTGACATGGATTGACTGGAAGCAGCAGCATTTTTCAGTGTTACCACCCAGATGACTACAGAACCTCAGAGCAAAGGTGGAACATATCAGCAGGAAAATCCAGACTACTCACAGGTTTTAATTCACTTTAGAACCATTGATTTTGCATTCCTGAAATCCCAGAGAAATCATTCCTCAAATTATTGAAGCTTAAGGAAACTATTTCAGAGGCAGGTCTTTTGACTTCATATTGACAAGATGCAGTACATCTCTAGATATACTATACCAATTTTTATATAGTTTACAAGGTTTTCATTATATGAATATGATGACCACTGGATGACCACTTCACTGTCTAAACTTTCTAAAACAATATTTTTTTCTCGTATCTTCTAAAATTAAAATTCTCTCTATTTTCTTCCCAGATTTGAAAAGGATTATTATTGTATTCTGGAAAATGAGTGAACAGTACACCAGTGGATTTAGCTGATAGGCACTGAATACTTCAAAAAGCATTTTCCATGATTATCTGTAGCCAGTTATGCAATCAAAACCTTCTTGTATAGTGTGAAATAATGTATTGATTTTTTTTTTCCAATAATGTCAAATGCTGCAGATTTTGAACAATTAGAAGCTTTTTCTTCTATTTATTTACATCAAATTTCATTAAATAAGAAGAAAAATCAAGCTGGAGGTGTTTACGTCAATCTTATAAGGTCACTTTCATTTATATACAAATCTTTAGGTGGATTATCTCAGATTTATAAAATCAATAACTTTATTCAGAACTTGAACTCAAGCATTAGTGACCTCCTGCAGCTACCAAGAAATCCAATATAATATACAGCACAGAATACATTATCTTTGTTTTGCCACCTCTTACTGTGAAGTCAAAGCAAATGTTATAGGTGTTTGTTGTTTTTTTTTTTTTAATTTATTCTTGAGGAGAGTTATGATAAAATTAGTTGTCCAGAGGAAATGTCTGCTAAAATTATGAGTCCATTAGAATGCCTGCATAAGGAAGATAATATGGGAATATTTGCTCAAGAATGATTCACAGGATACTGGCTTGAAAAATCTATTTTTACAAGATAGAAGTGAAAGTGATATTGATATGATTAGTGCTTTGAATCATGACAGACGGATGCCTTTGAAACTTAACAAAAAGAAATATTGTAGGAAAAGCCTTGGGTTTTCAGACTTCATAATTTTCAGGGATTGTGAGTAAATATTTTGATATGGCAGTATCTTGTAACCAGCTACGGATGACTTCTTGTATTTAACTTTTAAAAATTTATTTTAAACACCATTCATTAGAATAAAATCTTGCAGGTTGATCTGTCTTCCCATTATAGATGTATTAGTCAAAATTTGCTGGAAGAGGATTTTGAACTCCTTAAAACACATTTGACCCTGACGGTGAATGACAAAGTATCCAATTCACATTGATAAAGCTGCTTTGACTCCAGTACTTTTATACTGTAGACCAAGGTGTTTGATTCAACACCCAAAATGCATTTTGTGTGCTGCCTGCAGGCTGCTCTGAGCCTGTCTGGCTGAATACTTACATGATATCTCTGCAAAATGTGGATTGCTTTGTTGACATTGTTCAGAGCATGAACTCTTGTGGAGCCCTTTTCTTTTGCCTACAAAAAAAGTAAACCAAACTTGACTGACCAAAATCAGAATGTAAAGTACACTATATGTAACTCAAATGTTACATTACACCTGTAGTTTTCTATTTCATAACTTTATGAGAATAGAACATCAACATGCACTGAGCTTATGCAGCTTCCCAACATGAAATAAAGTCAATTGTGAAACAAACTGGATCCACATTTAGAAGGTAATTTTCAGTGAAGAAATCATTGAAATGCATATAAAATTAGATAATTCCAGATTATTTTTATCATGATTAGTTGTCTTCTGCATGGCACAATTTAAGAACATTGCTATGGCAACTAAACAGATAAGCATCAGTTTCTTTAATATTTATGCACAAGTGTAATCTCTGAAATGTGATTCTCAATCTCACAGCCTTCTTATGAGAAGATGCTGTACTTACAAAGTCATACCAGGAACACAAGAAAGGACATTGAAAAATGTGTGTGACTGTGTCACTTTAGAATTTCCAGGTTAATAAGAGCAAGCAGTTCTCTCTTTTCAGACAAGTACAATCAGACAAGATGGACCATATGTATGACATTTGAAAACCATTCTAATTCTACACATTAAATTCCATTCCAGCTCAAATCCAGATATCTAAATGAACCCTGCCTCAGTCCTGTTTCTCTGTGCCACACTTAGTAAGCACATACAATAAAGCAGAATATTTTCATTTCAAGTATATGCCTTGCAAAGTGTTATTGTCTAATACAGCTCTCGGTCACAATGTTTCCTCAATTTCAAATGAAACTGAAACCTATTCAGACCCCTAAAAATATTTTCCACAGGTCCTCATCAATGGCAGAAATTGGTGAATCTCACCTACTACAATTATCACAACATTAAGACTTCAATATACAGTAAATGTGTTACAAAACACATACAAGTTTTTGGCCTGTAAGGCATTCCAGGAGCTCCAGAAGTCTTCGTCCATCTCGAAAATCATTAAAAAGGTCTTCAATGTAACGTCTTCCAAACTGAAATGAAACAATCATTCTGCTTAGTTCAAATGGCAAAAATAATAACTAAAAAAAGACCAGAAATCTGTAAATAGCCAGTGTCAGAATATATATGGAATGTAGGACACAAAGTAAGAGGAAAATCCATCTAAGCTCACAGAAATCTTTCACATATATCTGTCTTAAACAGGGTTCTATTGTTTAAGAGACGATGATGTTTACTTTATTTCAAGTGCATGTCATATTTCAAACAAATAAGCCAGAACTAAATACTAATATATCTAGAAAACAAAGAAGACTTGGCATATAAGGTGCAAACCAGGGGAAAACAAACAAACAAACAAACAAAACCCAAAACCAAAAAAAAAAACAACCCAACCCAACCCCCCGAACAACAAAGAAAAATAATTTGAAGAAAAAACCCAAGGCAAGAAACAAGAAAAAAACCCCAACACAGAGGAAGTGATATAAAATTTAAGTGCTTAGTAGGTGCTCCACGTGTCAGAAAAAAAAATTGGAAGTTCACAGAGAGAGATGAGCCAGAGTTATTACAGTCAGGATCTTAGAAATATGTCTATGTTAATAGGCCATGGAATTGTACTGGGCTGTGGCCTCACTTCTCTAAGTGACTGACAGACAACTCACATTCTCCACTTAGTATCAGTGAAAGATGAAAGGAAATACTTGTGATTTCCCCTCATATAACAATGTTAAAAAAATCACTCTTTCTAAAATTAAAACCAAGCTTCTTATCTGATGCTTTGACTAAAGCATGAAATATGAAAAATATAGACTTTATTTTATAATCTAGTCACTGAGCAAGTTTTATGCGCACCTATGGATTTTTAGGTATTTTTGCATGTATGAGAACTATTGAGAACCACAATAAACAGTAGTGATTATTTTGTGCCATGCAAAATAGTTTCATATGTCCACATGTTTTCTAATTTGTAAAGTTGGATGGATGCTTTGATTGATTTGAGAGGAAGTGTCTGTATTTTAATTTTCTAGAATTGACACTCTGCTGACCTACATTGCACATCTTCCATTTTTACCACAGAGCAACGTCAAATTGGGAATCTGTATAATAGAGAAAACATTTGCTTTCCTGTCAGGAATGTTGTTCTGGTACTCACTGCAACGCTCATTAGAGCTGGTTGGGAACTTTATGAAAAACATATTTTGTTAGGAAGTTCCAATTACTTTGGAAGGTTATTTAAACAGAAGACAGAATTAAGGACAGTATCCAGTGCTAAATTAATTTTTTCTCATCAGTACATATTTATGGGTACAGCATTGACTTCAGTGCTATTAGCTCTTCTGCCAGGATCTTGATCTCTGACCACTCTTCTGAAGCAAAAGCTCCTTTCAATCCCTTCATTTTTTGGTAAGGCCTTGTTTCTGTTTCATGGAACAAACAAATCCACAGCATCACAAATTTTCTACAGCAGTGGGAATCCTTGTTTTCTAGACAGTTTTAACACTGTGCATAACCCATTCCAACTAAGCTAATTTCTGTTTAACGCACATGCTGCCACTTTATTAAATATCTGAAAACCAGTACTGAACAGATACACATATGATTCACTTGCACTACACAACACCTTGAATTATCTGTTTAAGTAATAATACCCAGCAACTCTATTTTCTGCCTCACATTTAGGATGAGAAATGGTTTTATAAAAATGTGTTACATCATGGGATGAAAAAATCATGTGCCATTATGCGAGCCAAGTCATGTACAGAATTCCTGACGTTGAAGCACAAATTTAAAATTAAAACACACAGCTAAATCAGAGACCTTATTTTGTTCCCTAATCTTGAAGAACAAAAGTCATTTTTACAGAGGAGAAACAAAAGATCTATGCACTTTAAGGGAGCTTTTTCACATTCTTTAGAAAGTTGGAGTGATCAATAGGCCCTTCTGTAACACTGTGAAAGAGTTGTGCCCATAATGCTACCAAATCTCTCTGGGAATATGAGCACAGTGACATTTTGACAATAGAATATAATTATATTGGTCTGTATCATACAGGAAAAATTGAACCAGCCTTCATAACTGCCTGTGTCTCTGTCTTTCCTCCTTTTTGCAGCATTTAAGCTATTCATAACATTTATGTTGAAATCAACGGGGGCAGTCAAAAATTCTGCTTAACAAATAATATTGTTTTGTTGTTTTGTTTTGTTTTTGGTAAAGCTTTTAGACAGAAAATAAAGACACAGCAAAGTAGCATCCCCAGCAGGACATATTAATTACAAATGTATTACAAGTAAACCTTGAATCAAAAGTTCCATTGATTTTTTAGGGTCTTGGAAGTATACCTTCCATTAATCACAACTAAAAACACACTAAGGCACCCTACACTCCTGCCACACGTAGCATTCTAAACCTGAGGTAGGCTGCTCTTTTTCTGGCAATGAGGTAATTATGTCTTCTTCCTCAAACAGATTGAATGTCTTCACTGGATCGGCACTGCAGTAAGTGCTGAGATACAAAGGGCTCAACGTTGCATCAGGTAAATTTATCATGTCATTGGAAAACGTCTGTTAACTCGAACTTTTGAAAACAGTGAAAAACCAAGCATAGCTAGTCAATGGCTTTGCCAAACAAATGCACATTTGTTACACATTCTTGCCGAAAATAAGATTGTTAAAAAACTTTTTTTAGGCTGTGACCTAAAACCATTGCCCTTTACCCAAGAGGAATGAAAATGTTCAGGAGACTCTCCCCTACCGTTTGTTATGCATGTTGATTTATTACTCACCCTATATTACAAATTTATCCAAAATCTAAATTTAAAAATTGCCCAGAATAGCTTCAATCTGAATTGTTGGTTCTCACTCAATCGTCTTTCTCCAAAACCACAGTGATGGGAGAGATGGGGGAAACAAGAGAGAGTACAGGACACAGGAAGGACTAAAGATACTGGGTGTGTAGCACAAGGTGACCTTTCACCAGAAGAAGAAATTCCTTTCTAGAAGTAGAACAAAATTAAAATCTAAGGCTAGACTGTTAAAATCTGAATTACTAGAAAGACTAGGGATTTAAGTATATGGCAGTTTTACATAAAATTTTAATTTACTGTCTTTGTGTGAAATAAAGGTTAAAACACAAACTTTCTTAGTTAACTGATAGAGCTGTTGGCTGCAACTGCTTATCTTTACACAACACATGGGGACCTGAAGGAAATCCAAGACATCTATTTTAAAAGAAAATTACCAAAAAGCATGATTCAGACAGGAAGATAAGATTCCTGTTTTATCATGGATTAATTTCATCCTCCAACTTAAATAATGACTGAGGAAACAAATTCACAAATTACACTAGTATGGAAAAAAGCAAACAAAACTACCCTACACTACACCACAGTCAACTACATAAGCTGTAGCCTTAGGAGAATGTGGTACTGTACAAGTAACATGTGAGTAAAATGTGGAATTTGCAGTAAAGTCTTCCCCCAGGTGTTGTAAGGGAGTGAAGCATACTCAGAGTATTCCATGCAGTAACTCAGCTGCATGTACATATTCTAGAATGCTTTCAGTATAAAGAAGAATAAAATGGTATCTCTGATGTGTTCCAAACTCAGAGAGCAACTGAAACAACTTTATGCCAAAGAACATTACCCCAAAACCACAAAAGCTGGTGAAAAAGAACAAAATAAAAAGGCAAGTCAGGAAATAGAGTGAAATCAAGTGGTAATAGACAACTTATAACACTTAAGTCAGGAAATAGAGTGAAATCAAGTGTTAATAGAAAACTGTAGTTGCAAATTTTTTTTGGTTTGAATACATTTAGGTATCTCAAAACATCAAGCTTCTACTTATCTTACTGCTGTCTACTTTCATTGTCATTCCTATGTTGTTTCCAATGACTCTATAATAGACCTCATTGTCTCTATGCAAATTTTACAAATAAATTTTATCAAACAACTAAATTATTTAATCAGCTTATTCATCAGATACATTATGGAGGAAGTTAACATTGTGGGAAGTATTACATGAAAAGCTGGCATTCTGTGAAAAGCTCTCTATTCAGAGCTACATGCAAGTCAGTAATTATTAAAGAAATACAGAGAATGTCATGAAATAATTAAAAAAAATAACTTGCCCAGAGAAGGCACAGAGATATCTCTTAAAGAGCATTGGCTCTCCAATGAGTTACAGCTAAAAAAGAAATTGATAAGCATAAAAATATTAGCATAAAAATATTAGCATTTATATTTTAGAAGAAATTAGCAGAAGCAAATTTTTCATTAAAGGAAAGTAGAGCAAAGGGAAAGGAAATAGGAAGGGAGGGGTTGGGAAAAGAGGAGAAAAGAAAGGAAGAGATGGTGATTAAGAACAAATGTTGAGGTTTAAGTGGGACCATGGAGAGGACATGAGGAAGTGGGATTGAAAGCATACCCCGGCCCTAGAGTTACAGCTGTGGGAATGGCAGGCAAAGGCAATCACAAATGGGGGTTCTTTAAGGAAAGTTGTTGCTCCCACTTCCAGTGGACAGTTTCCCAGGCAGAATGGAAGGGCTGATTACTGACTCTATGGGATGAAGTCCTAGTCCACTTCTATGAGAAAGAAGTGGGGAATCTTGTGATCAAGATTAGAGGGCCCTGCCCCCAGTCAGGTGGAGGAGAGGGATAACCAGTATTCCTGGACTCTGTGGATCTGAGGGCCTGGCACATCAGCCCCACAGCGGGCACCAGAAGGATCTGTTCTGTTCTCAGCCCAGTTTGCAACTGAGCCCCACACGGCTGCTCACTCACTTCCCCCACCTCAGCCACCCACAGCCCAGGGGAATGGGGTTTGGCATCTGTTAGTGGGTTGTGAGCAACTGTATTGTGCACCACTTGGTTTTCAGCTGTACGGTTTCTGGTGTTTTTTTCAGATCTATATTATTATTATTAATAATAATAATAATTATTATAAATTATTGTCAATTATTTCATTTTTATCTCAACCTACAAAGTCTTCCTTTCGATTCTCTTCCCCGTTCCACTGGGAGGAGCAGGGAATGTGGAGTGAGCAAGCAGCTGCATGGTGCTTAGTTGCCAGCTAGGCTTAGACCACAAGAAGTCATAAATTTTGTCCCACAAACATGAAGAGCAGACATGCACTTCTATTTCCTAAGATCCATAAGCACTCAAAATTTCAACAGCTCCAACAAAATACATGGTAACAGAAGATTGACACACAAATATTATTTGAAGATTTTTAATAAGCATTTATTTTTGCTGCTTCCTAAAAATGTCACGTAACAGATACTTTTTCATATTTTTTTTAGAAAAATTACAAAGGGTAAAAACTTGGCTGAAGAAGACATCTCTGACTTTTCATTTTCTTTTGCAGACATATGCACTTAGATTACACTTTTCATTTGAGGCAGATTAGACTGTAAGAAGATTATTACAGTAACACAAGTTGGATGATATTTCTTATGCATTTTACAGCATTATTGGCTTATTATTATCAGTTCATATGGGAAATCTAGCAACTGAAACTATTGGCAGATGGAGAGAAACAGAATAAATTAAAAGAGAAAAGGCACTCTAAAGACAGGGAATTCAAGGTTCATCATGGCACTAGACAAAATATTTGAAGTTGTATTAGGAGTACGTAGGAAAGATCAGCTTACAATAAAACTGACAGACACAGAAGCCCTTCAGACTTTTAGGACAGGTAAACAACTGAGATTTGATCTTGGGACAAGACCTTTGACTCCACAAGGGACAGGAAACCTGCACTGCAGAGCCAGGAATGGAGCTGCAATGCATTCCATCTGTGCCCCCAGCATGCAGGGCTATGGAACTGAGAGGCAGAGGTGCCCTGGCCAGGACCTCAGAGTGCTGACTGATAATTAAAAAACTTAAAAGACAAGGTACAATCCAAAAAGGCAGAAGGACATAAGCCATGAGTCTTTAGATAACTTTTTCAAGTAATTGTCTCAAGTTCAGTTTGTAGTCTCTATATTTTGCTGAATAGATGTCAGTATGAAAGAAATAAAAACTTAGTTGGCTCACAGATGTTACCCTTAGTAAGACTGTAAAAATCAGCCTTTTCTTGCAGTCAAAATATTTGATGTCTCACTCTGTGAAACAATAAAGATATGATATTGAACCACTCTCAACAGATCTTTTAAGTCCATTTTAATAAAAGAAGGACTATAAGTACTTGTTCTTGCTCTGCTAAATATATTAAAAGTTCAGTTTCTCTCCTCAACATCCTTGCTTCTGGTTTGTTCAATTCTGATGGGAAGTTCATCAAAGTGACTGGCATTTTCTTTCATTGATGCTGGATTAGTATTACAGCAGAAAAGGATATTGTCCCACTCCAGAGGGAAGGAAAATGCATCAGGCATTGTTTAATTAGGCTTTAGGTTCAGGGAGTCATGGGAAGCATCAAACAATAACTTGCCAGCCACGCCATCCTTTCTCCCCTCAGCATTCTCTTCCCTGTTAGAACATGGATGCACCTCTTCAGCTCCAGCTGAAACTCTGTGTTGGTCAGTTGGAGATCAAACACTGCACAAGCACTTTGCTTCCTTACTCTCAGCGATCCCATCTGTTTCCCAGGTTTTATAATGGATATCTCTTCTTTTGCTCTCTAACTTAATTTTTCAGGGGATTACATAGAGGAGTAACTGATGGACACCAGTATTTTAGAAATGACTGCTACTGACCAGCTGAGAGGAAGCTGTACAACCCTCCTCTAAAGAAGCCACATTATTCTCCCAGTCAGAGAACCAAATGTTCCTGTGCCTTCCAACAGAGGAACAATGACAATGCCTGCAGCAGGCCCAGAACATCCAACACTACCCTTAAAGAGGGATCTGGGGGCAGGTCCCACCAATTGTCTCAAGGCAGCTCACGTTCAGGGACAGGACACACACTCCCAGAGTAGAAGCTGGTTTCATATAGAGATCCTGAATGATACCAGACCCTCCTGGGACTTCAGTTCTTGTGAAAGTGTATTTTCCCCTCAGCACATTCATTCTATTTTTCTAGTGTCATTACAGACAAGGAGATTTACACACATCTAAGTTTCTGAGGAATACTGTGCTATTTGCATTCTAAAATAAATCAGAAAATCTAATTTCAAGTGCCATACATACCCAGCGATGCACAGACACACACAATTATGTTAGTATATCTACCCCCTTTCCTTAGCTCACAGAAACTCACCTCCTAATTAAAAGTAACAAATGTGGAATTTAAAATATTTTAAAGGAAACAAAATCTCTGTTTCGTGTCACCTTGGTTTTTCAGCCTTCTGATGTTTTGTTTCTTAAAATTATTTTCCTATGGTTTTACTGTAAATAAGAGACTTGTTTATGCTTAGTTTTATCTTTGTTTTCAGTCCTTCCTAGAAGAGGAGCTCTCTTGATAGACATCTCTCTTGACCAGTATGATTGGAGAGGTGCTAACTTTGCCTACCAATCACTGGGCAAGTTTGAATTACTCTATAAGGAGTCAGAAATTTGAAATAAAGATCTTTTAGCTTTTACAACTTCACCGACTCTCCATCTCCTCATTTTGTGTCCTACAGTGACAGTTTGGAAACCAGTGGGTGTTCAAGGTTGGCATCTACTGCATTTCTTTAAACAATACAAAGCTTACAGGGATATACAAAACAAATCTGGCAGCTGTCTTTTTCACCAGTTTAACCTAGCGAGAAAATGCCATTGAACCATTTTTTATTTTGCAGCATATGATGTTCAAGGCCACTAAGGACTGGATGACTGGCAATGGCATCAAAAGAAACCTGCTGGAAGTGGGAATGAACATACACTCAGCAAGTTCCTACAAGGTTTGAAGAGTGAGTTATCAACTCAGAGTCAAGGACAGGAGCTATTCTTTTGACAGGACAGCCAACTTCATGCAATCTAATAATTGACTGCAATGAAGCTGTTTCTCTTTTCAAGTATAAATATAATTATGTTTCCCACTCTGCAAAGAGAGCTATAAAGCAGAAAACTACCTTAAACTAAAAACTAATTTTATTTATAGCCTTATCTCAGATGTAATTTTCAGTAGAAGATGGAACGTTAATTATATTTACGTGTTTGAGAATACTTGTATTGTTTTAATTTACAGTGTTTAGGTATTTTTGAGGCTCTACTGGGTAGAGTTTTAACAGCATTTTTAAACACTAGGAGCTCAAAAGAAAAAAATGCAGGGTTTTTGAAAGGAAGAGCCAGCCCACTTACAAGTGAAGAAACACAAACTTTATCTAGCAGAAGCCAAATGCAACAATTTTGGCTAAAATTCTCATTTAAGAGAGGAACAGTTTCACTGCAGACTGTTCCATAAATATTCAATACACATTATTATTTTCTGTTATTAAAAAACAGAATAAAAAGGAGTACCTTCAGTTTGGATTAAAATAATAAGCTTTAGTGCAAAACCTCAGACAGCAGAGAAAGATTCTGAAATTTTTACCTTTTATCTTACTGGTGTTCTGAATCTTGGACAACAGCTTAATTTTTGTGCAAAGAGATCCAGGATACATAGCACATATTGTGTTTCCTCACACATGAAGATGCCCTCTCTGAGTTAGGATTCTCCTCTTATTAACAGACAGGCTTTAGCAGTCTTTTTTCATCAGATTACAGCTTAAATCTTGTCTGTGCAGAATATATAAGGTGTATAAGGGATAAATGGAATTTCAAAATTTTATTTTGGAATCCCTTCAGGTACATAATCTCATCTTTGAGAATAAAAAACAGACAAACCTCTTCTACTGCCTATACTTGTAACAGGCAAATAGTCAAGCTTCTAAATAGGTGCAATTGTAATCAAACAAGACAAAGCAACAACCATTTTCATGAATAAGCAAACAAAAAACAATTTCCCCATTTATAAAGCACTGCTATTACTTGAATTACAAATGCTATAGAAACAAGAGACAATCTTGATCAGTTCTCCTCTGACTAGGATGTGAAAAAGGCAAATGTGATGTGTCTTGCACAAAAGCTTTAGAATGAAACTAATTTTGACTCTACACAATGGTTCAAATACTTAGTAGCTCCATTTGTGTGTTTGGAAAGTGGTGGCACTGCTCACCAAAGCAGAGAAAGTACCTAAACTTGCTCAACTGGGTAAACAAAGTCCTAGCACATCATCCAGTTGGATTTGATATTACCCATTGAGAAAGTACAAAAGGCAAGAGTTCTAACATTCTCTGTCATGCTTCTAGTCCCACTAATTACTGTTTTGTGTTTTATTTTTGTCCTTCATTAACATGACTTGATGAGGAAACACCTGACTATTATTTTGACAAAAATCACAAAGGAATGATGAAAGGCAAGCGGGGTATCATACAGAAAATAAGTAAGTAATGAAATCATGTATTTAGTCTTTTTCAGTGTGCAGTCATCCTGAAGAACAAACACAATTTGGTAGCCAAATAAAATCTAAACTCTTAGCATATCTGAGATAGGACTGTTTGCAAATATCTTTTTTTTTTTTTCCAAATGTATTTTCATTGTCTCAACTGAACCTTTAGTACTGATTGTAAGTGGATGACTCATCCTAAAGAGTCACAAACATTTAATCAAACTCACTGCATTTTCTGGCACACACATATAGATACTCCCTGTCAACTTCTTACATGGAATAGTTAAATTAAGTAAATAATTATTTGAAATATTGCCATTTAAATCTGTAGCAATGCTAAAATCTATGTCACCACATCTGAGCTGGCTGGTGATAATTTTCACTTGGTGAAAAAGAAAGGCCAGTATTTATTTATTCAGGGTGAAGGTTACTCTATTAACTGCTGTTCTGTGTTGAAGTCCAGCTGAGCAAGAGGTCTCACTGCATGCAGTCCAACCAAGAGCTGTTCTGACACTTCCCCTACAACCATTGTTCTTATTCCCAACAAGCTTGTTTGCAGTAAATGGGATATTAATTTAAATGACGTGCTTAAAAGAGCGAGTATACCCCCTCTGCTTGAGCTTCGGCAGGAGTTTAAGATAGATTATTCCACTCTTTATCCCACCTGGAGAAGTCAAGCATAACTTTAAAGACTGAAAATCTGCCTATGAAACTACATGGCTAAAAGGATACAGTTTTTCAATGCAGTCCGTTCCCTGGCTTAAATCTTTTATATATCAAGATATATTGTTCATTATCTAAATCTGACAAATTGGTTTCTATTAAAAGCCAACCAAAAAAAAAAAAAAAAAGAAAAAAGAGCCCAACAACTTTTTGAACTACTACAGTTATAGCAGTAGTCTGCTACAGAGCAGTCTAGCAATCTTGAATTTTTATATGTAAAAATTCAAGACATTCAGAATGAAATCCTAGAAAGAAAAAGCAGCAAGAGGACGGTATTTGCATGGGAACAGCAGAACATTTTAAGAAATGTTAAGTGTTGTATGAAACAGCAGGAAAAGAACGGAAGTACAAAACTTCTAATTCAAATTTACAAGTATGGCAGCCTGCTATTGTGACAACAGGCCACCCAGGATGAGCTGTGAGGGTGGCACTACCATTGCTCTAGGCTGCAGGAACCCTGATCTCTGTGACAGCCATTCTCTTACTGCTGGACAGACCAGTCTGCTCCTCATTTCACAACCATTCTTCTTCACTCCTCACAGAAGTCACAAGGTCCATTTTCAGATTTTATGAATGGCCAAAAGTGCGTTATAGTTGGGTTTGACATTAGCTGATGATATATGCCCATTACTCTAGCACTCTGTAAAAGCTCAGGTTTTATTCCCCCACACTGTACCAATACTGTGATCTGGTATACTCAGAATCTTGGGGAGAAGAAAAAAAAATAGAAAAAGGATCTTTGTTTCTTCTCCCTATAATTCCTTTCCATTTTTCTCCTGTAGTGCTCCTAATGTAAATAATGTATGCAGGTAACATATATATTACCTAATTATGTAATAATTATTCTTACATTGAAAAGAAGATAAATTGTCTATTTTTCTTTCTCCACAGCTCATCAAACCACAAATAACTGTTTATGTGGTAAATAAATGAAATTATAACTGGTCACAATATTAGAAAACATCTTGACTAGATTATGAATTGATATTTCTATGAGTTCTGCTTATTATTGTCTGTAAACAGGTTCAACATATTTGTTATGTCTAACATAGTAAGTTGCTGTGTTTAAGCTACCAGCAGGTAGCATGCACATGCACCTTAAATCACCACAACTAATTATGGTAGCCTACTGAAAATGATTGGCATATGCTTCTTTTGTAATATGTAGCAATAAATGACACAGAATATCAAGGGAATTTATGTAACAACTTGCATTTGTGAATCCGGATCCCTTTTCATAATTAATAAAAGCAGCAACTTAAGATGAATATCTCTTTAAAGGCAATCATTAAAAATTGACTGTAGCAGAGTGAATTAGGAGAAATAATGAGATTTTAGCTTGCGATTTAGTTGCATTTTCTGTGTTAATAACTTATGACTGGCTCTAAAAATCTGTTTATCTTTTTATTAGATTATACCACATGTTGTGCCCAACTATACACCTATATATATACATATATATATGCATACATATAACTGATAATGTAGGGCTTAATTTTGATCTTAATTGTTTGCATGTCATTCTTATAAAAGTAGTGCAGTGAAAAAAGTCGCCCTCACCCTGAAACTATACAAAGGAAACAGATGACCACCAACCATTCTAGAAATACAAAACAGCAGCCTGAAGACAGTGGAATGAACCAGCACCCAAGAGGTACCACCCGTCTGAACTTGGAAACCCGTATGTAACACCAGAACGGTGTTGATGAACAGGGAAGATGGTTTTGAATTCCTGAATGGAAGTGCACACAGCTCAGTCTCAGAGGCTCAAATCTGCAGCCATCAGGGCTCAGAGTGTGACATGGAACTCACAGTACCATACTCTGAAAGATTGACCAGTGGAGTTCCACATATGCACCGCTGATCTTTCCGTCTTCCAAAATTAGAACTATTTTCTGAAACTGAGAAGAGAGTATCCCCAAAGACATCCCTGAATGCATAAATCAAGGCAGCAAAAGAGAATAGACATGGGACAATTCTATTTTTCCTTTCAAAAATTTCATTCAACAATTTTTAAAAGAGTGAAGGAATGAAGAAAAAGACTTAGAGCAGAACCTTTTTTAGAAGAATTCTGGGCAACACCCCCACTGCAGATGGGACCACCCTGTCACTGCCATCTGCCTATAGAACAGTATCCTCAGCATCCATGACGATATTTTGAGTCACGAAAATCCTCACACCTTAAGGGCCCCAGGTACACAAAGAGGAACCCCTGTAGCACGGGCACCCTCTCTGATTTGCCTAGGTGAGTTTCCAGCGGCTGGTCCTGAACAGCCTGCAGGCACACACATCATTCCTGCCAGGACCAGTGCATAAGGGGACGCTGTGTCTGACTCAGCACACTCCCCTCAGAATTACTGGGCCTTTGGGAAGTAGCTATGCAAGTATCAGCACAATATATGGATGGTGTGTGGACATGATGTATGTAACTCTGAGAGGTTATTGCAGGTTACACAATGCATGGGTTCACACAACTCATGAAGTTCACTCCACTGCTGCTTTGAATGTTAATCAGATACTTGGTCTCCAATCCACATCAGGACTAATTAAAAAGTGTTATTTACTGTAGACTGTAGGCTTGCTCAGGCAACTGCCTGACATTAATCAGCCCTTGAATGCTGGAATTTAAACCAAAAACATGCAAAAAAATTATGAGTAATGCCAGTTTTGTTTAGTGTCACACACTATTAAATCAATGAGGACCAAATGAGCCTTTATTCAAAGATACTTACAAAATAAACAACTTGTTTTCTGGAGTTCATTATTGCTTTCAAAATTTTCTGTTATTGTCAACATCAGGAAATTTTTCATGAAAGTTTTAGGAAATGTTGCTGGTTTACTCCTACTAAATTATTTAAGCTCCATAGAAAGACACCCATAATGACCTGGGGACAAACATCACCTTGAGATTTCCATTTTTCCTGGAATGGAAACAAATTTTGTGCAAATCCTTAAGTATTTACAGCAGTTTTAATAATTTTCTTGAGTATCGTGGTATTTCCAGTTTAAAGCTCCTTGGTATGGGGACAGATATATTAATAGGGTCTGTTGTTGGAACTCTGGCTGCTGAGAATTTTAGGCTTTCTGTGCTGAGAGGCACTGACCCCCAAGAAAACACATTCCACCTGAGGCCTTGGAGAAGGCTTCCAAAATTGAATGACAGAACTGGGATTATGGGTGTGTAGTTTGAATAGAAATGTGTAATATCACATTGAGGAAAACTTAGAGTTTAAGATTATAGAATATACTAATATATAGAAAGAAAGAGATTTGGAGATTTTGGGGCATAGGTCAGTTGTTCTTTTTCACCTTCTTCTTCATGGATTTGGGTGGTATTTTGAAATAGGTTAGAAGAGTCCGCATTGCAGACCACAGGTGGTCGGTTATTGGGTTGAAAGTAAAAATAATTTAGGTGTCATTTGGACAGTTTACTCTTAAAAGACCTTGTAGAGACAGAGAACCAGCCATTTTTCACCTTGTTAGTTAGGGTGCTGTAGAACTCACAACTTGTGAGACTGTACTATAGATAAGAATTAATAAACATCTGAGTCCGAACACGAAAACCATCTCAAGCATTTAATCCCGACTCTAACAGAAAAGAAGATAAAACCATAACAGTCTATAGCAATAGGATAAGGGGTAATAATTTTAAACTAAAAGAGGGAACATTTAGACCAGATTTAAGGAAGATTTTCTTTTACAGTTATAATGGTAAAACACTGGAAGAGGTTATGTGATGGATGCCCCATCTCTGGAAACATTCATGTCAGACTGGACAGGGCTCTGAGTCACATGGCTTACTGGGAGATATCCCTGGTGAGAACTAGACAACCTTTGAAGATCCCTTCCAACCAAAATCCTCCTATGAGTCTACAGCACTGGAACAACCTGAACGTGTCTCATCCTAGAGGGAGTTCTGCTATGACAGTGTCCTGGTTTCAGCTGGGTAGAGTTTATTAATTTCTCAGTAGCTGCTACAGTGCTGTGTTCTGGATTAGGAATGAGAATGGTGTTGATAATACACTGGTATTTTGTTTTTTTGCTAAGTCACATTTATCCTAAGTCGAAGACATTTCTGTTGACTCATGCTCTACAAGTGAGAAGGTCAGCAAAAGAAAATGGGAGGGAGCACTGCTGGGACAGCTGACTCAGAAAGCCAGCTGTGTCCTGGGTTGCATCCCAAGCAGTGTCAGCAGGTCAAGCAAGCTGCCAAAGGGATATTCCACACCTCAGACTGTCATGTCCAGTATATAAACTGGGGGGGAGTTACCCAGAAAGGTGGTTGATCTGGTTTCAGGAAGGTGGGGTCTTTACTGGACTTTCATGTGCTGTAGTTCTAAATAAAGTTTGTGGAAACATGAATATTTAAAACAGACTTCATACTTAATACTTTCCAGTTCCACTCATAGAATACAAAGAATACAAATTTGTGCAACAACAAATCAGAAAAAAAATATATAATGTATAAAAATACGTAAGTGCAAGAATTAAAAGAGCATAAATGCATATTCATAAGTGCAAGAACCAAAAAAGCATAGATTATATAAAGAACACTATGGCAGAACCATAACTGTTTCCTGTTTTAAAATCAGGTTTATTTGCTTTTAATTAGTTCAAATGCACGTACAATAAATTGAAAATATATCAGTAATCAACTATGCATTTTGAATTTTTTTTTTTTTACTAGTAGCTTTCTATTCATTCAAATATGTGTTCCCCTTCCTACATTTCTTGGTTCACCTACATTTCAGGAAAATTGTATCACAAGAGTTCCAGTGAAAAGTAACTTGATTTTGAGTATCCTGTAAATCATTTAAAACTCATATATTTTAATGCATGGAAACCAAATCTTTTGCAGGAATCTCTCTTATATTAATTAAGTCCTCCTTTAAATGACTATAATGTTTATAATCAAAGCTCACAATTTCCAAAATTGAATGGTCCATATGTGCTGCTTCGGCTAAAAAAATATGCTGAGTATACTCCTATTTAGACAGCTATGAGATTATATAGTGCATCAGACTCTTAAAGAATCTTCCTCTACACAGCTAAGTGAAATCTTTTGATCTCCTTTAATGTCCATGTGGTTTCACATCCATGCAGAAAGCAGGGTAAGACTCACTTCATGGAAAGAGTGGATAACTTAACACTGTAAAAGAGCAGAATCTAGAAACCAGCAGAACAAGGAATTGGTCAGTCTTCCTCCAACAAGAAAAAAAGACCTTAAAGACCATCTAGTTCCAACCCCCCTGCTGTGGACAAGGATACCTTCCATTAGACCGGGTTGCTTAGAGCCCCATTCAACTTGGCCTTGAACACTTGCAGGGATGGGGCATCCAACTTCTCTGGGAAACCTGTTCCAGTGCCCCACCACCCTCGCAGTGTTTTTTTTCTAATATCTAATGTCAATCTGCCCTATTTCAACTTAAGGCCATTCCCCCCTTGTCCTATCACTACATGCCCTTGTGAAAAGTCCTAAACTTCCTGTCCAGCTTTCCTGCAGGCTCCCTTCAGATACTGGAAGGCCACAATTAGGTCATCCCAAAGCCTTCTCTTTTCCAGGCCGAACAATTCTCTTAGCCTTTCATTGTGGGAGAGGTGCTCCAGCTCTCTGATCATCTTGGTGGCCTCCTTTGGGCTCCCTCCAACAGAATGATGTCCTTCCTGTGCTGAGAACCCCAGAGCTGGATGCAGCACTGCAGGTGGGGACTCACCAGAGCAGAGCAGAGCAGAGGGGCAGCATCATCTCCCTTGTCCTGCTGGCCCCAGCACTTTGGGTGCAGCCCAGGACACATTTGGTTTTCTGGGCTTCAAATGCACCCAGCTGGCTCTTGCCCAGCCTCTCACCCACCAGCACCCCCAAGTCCTTCTCCATAGGGATGCTCTTGATTCGTTCATCCGCAGCCTGGATCGACACAAGGGGTTGCCCCAACACAGCTGCAGCACCTTGCACGTGGACTTGTGAAACTTCATGAGATTCCCACTGGCCCACTTCTCAGGCTTGTCCAGGTCCTCCTGGATGGCATCCTGACCTTCAGGTGTGTCAATTGCACCGCTCAGCTTGAGATCATCTGCAAATCTGCTGAGGGTGCACTCGATCCCTTTGTCTGTGTCATTAATGAAGATAGCAAATAGCATTGATCCACTAAAAGAACATGGAGAGGCCTAGGATAAAGCCAGCACGTGGCAGCTGCACATGCAGAAGGATGTGTTCCTTCACCCAGGATTTAGCAAAGCTGTTGCCAACAGAAGGATGCAGATGCTAAAACTGACTTGAATCGAAAGAGTTACTAAGAAGTTCACAGAAGATAAATTCACTGAAGCTTATTAAGCACCAAAAACAAGTGGTAGATCAGAAAGCCTGTGAGTTGCAACTGTTAGAGACTGTCAGACTATGGGAAAAAAAATCATGATGTTCTTGCTCTACTGATACATTTTCTTCATCTTCTGCTTTTGGACATTGCTGAAGAAAGGATAGCAGAACAAAAACCTTTGTTTTGCCATATGATTTTTCTATATTTGTAAAAACCTTTTCTATATTTGTGAGATCTGCAGCTGACTATGGTTTTTAGCTATGGGTTCTCACCTGGTTTGGCCCAGCACACCTTTACTTTTGTCATTCAAACTGCCTTTGAGGATTTCACATTTAGGGACCATATGTAGCTTTTTCAGTACATATATTCCAGTGCCCCAGCAAAATCCATCATGAATACTGCATTCACTTTGACAAACATCTAATCTGTCAGAACTTCTAAAATGTTCACATTTTTTTTCTAATTTCTCAACAGCTTTTCAAAGCAAAAGAAATTGAGAAAATTTCTTATTTTGAGTTTTTTTTTAAAAAATCAGTAGTTTTCAAATAGGCAACCAAATAAAAATAAAGTTTTACTGCTAAATCTCCAACATACACCCCAGTAATTAATTTTAACATTCTAATCATTTTGTCTAATGGAGCCAAAATATAGCCCTTAAAAAAAATCCAAAAAGCAACATTATCTTTGCTTACTAAATATGAAACTGCAACACAAAAATTACATCTTGGAATCTGAGTACTCTCAAATCTGTAACACTAAACTCTCAGGAATTATAAATATTCACATTTACATAATAATTTGAAAATCTTTTACAGCAAACTATTGTGCCAATCTCCTTTAAAGCAGGATCTTAAAACTTGAGGTTTTAGGTAGCTGAAAATAATCAAGGGTAAAAACCCTAAGTTTTTATGACATCCCTCCCATCCTGAAGTTGTCTCAAATAGGGCACGTCAGTTCAATAATCATTCAAAGAGCAGGAGACTATGAAAGAGGTTTGTTCCATTCACTGTATGAGTTCTAACAAATTAGTATTACCTATTATGAGGCTTTGAAGAATATAATTCTAAATTTCAACTGTTTGTGCCAATGCCTCTTGAAGATAAACGTCCCTCACAGCTACCAATTGGCACTATCAAAGTGCTTCAGAAGAAAGCAAACTCATGCCTTCTACACAAAAGCCCTCTGCCCTTCCAGAAACTACCTACATATCACAGTGCTCATCAATCAATGGAAAAGAAATAAATAGCCAGCCAGTATTTTAATTTCTACAAGAAACAGCCCACCANGCCCTTCCAGAAACTACCTACATATCACAGTGCTCATCAACCAATGGGAAAGAAATATATAGCCAGCCAGTATTTTAATATCTACAAGAAACAGCCCAACAAAACAAACCAGAAAAATGAAAACATTCAAACAAAGACAAAAAAAAAAAAAAAAAAAGGTGGAGGAAAACAAGGAACCAAAGAGAGTTGGAATTGTTTGGAAATTAATACAACAGACGAGGCTCTCCTGAGCACAGTGTGAACCCTTTCTGACAGATAATCCACTAGCTGTGTAAGGATATTGTACGTGCAATATCTCACTTGCATAGTGTTACATTATAAGACAATTGTTTAATCATCCTTTATTAGTATTAGCATTTTCTAGTAAGCCTCTGGCATCTGAAGACTTCAAAGAGTGCAACCATATTTTGCTATGCTGAGAACATGTGCACAAGAAGCAATGATCAGTGTCTTGAAAAGTCCAAAATCTAATTTCAAATAGCATGAATTTCCTGATGGCTTACTTTTCTTTGATGGAAGCATATGTTCCTGAAGGCCAGCTTTTGGCCTTATGTTCCTGTCAAAACTGAGAACTCTGTTGGCAAGTAAGAGGTCTGCTGTGATGACAATGATGATTCCAAGCCAGATGCATGAAGGATCCTATCTCAGTAACTGCAAGGAATCAGGATGTTTTCTCTTAGATAGGAACTCACTCCAGTTTGAAGTCCGAAGTTTCCACAAAATATTTGTATGAGAGTCACTTTTGCAGTTAATGTACAGCAGTATCTTTACAGTATTTCATTCATACCTGAAGACACTAATAGAGTCTCACTGATCTTTCTCTCTTATTTTCTATAGAAACTGACATAACCTGAGTGAGAGACTGAAATATTACAGTTCATGGCTTGAACATTGTTATGAAGGACTTTTGGCTCATTATGGCAAAACTGTATAAAGAAGCTGTAATGACCAAAACCCAGCCCTCTCAGAATAAGCCTCCTGACTGGAACTTTGAACTGTGAGTTAACCCACCATGTGGGAACTTGAGATAAAAGAAAGGTGATGTTATTGCCCATGATGTTATCTCGGGTCTAGGGAGAACTAAACGAGGCTGAGGGAGATGAATGTATTCACAAGAAAGCCAAACCCAGAAGCTGTCCTGAAAAATCAGCTGTGGCTGGGTTCATGGTAAGGGAGGCCAGAATGCAGAGGCTCATCTGCTGAGGCCAGGCTTGCACAGGCTCCCACAGGCTCCCACAGCCAAGGGGGGAGGTGGAGAGTTTTGGGGGTGTGGTGTAACCTCTGGTCAGAGGCAGTGAACGCCCATCAAAACAAACATCTTACACAAACTGGCCCACTTGTAAAACTCACTCCAGGAAGGCCACACACATGGGACATTCACGTGAGAGGCAGCTGAGGAGGTGTTATAAACCATCAAAGACCCCCAAAGTGTCCCCCAGATTCATTCCTGAGGCCTTGAACCAGAGGACTGCACCTGATGCAAAGTGATGCAACACACTCAGAGTCTGTTACAAGAAACGCTGTCAAACTTGCCCCCCCAGGGGAGGCACCTGGGCATTCCCACCTGGCCTGAACATATGCTAATCCATTGAACTCTATGTTTTATGGGAATCTCACCACAGAGAAGACCAGAAGAAGAGAATCAACAGGATGCCATCAGGATCCATGGAGCAGTGATATTTTCTACTTAATTTGTCTCTGTCACTCTCTTTCTCTCCCCCTCACTAACTCTTTTTATATTGCTATCTGTATCTCTATCTCTACCTCACATTTACTGCTAAATACAATCCATACTATTGGCTTTGGCATGTGGTCTCCTTTGCACTTGAATTTGGGCAGAAGCAACTTCCTAATAATTTTAATAACCGGATCTTAACAAGCTATAAAAGTTTTGACCCTGAAAAGGATTCTACACTTGTTTAACTATATAATTTTCTGTAGAGAGAAGGTTGTACCTGCCTTTAGAACTAGACACCCCAACAAACATTGTTTTTCTTATTGGTAGGCAAAATAATGCCAAGGTCTCATGCTGTTTTCAATAGTAAGGGCTTATCATAACCTTCTATTTTGTGTGTACATTGCTTCTGTCTGAAGTTCTCTCTGATATATCCCACATCCCACAGCTACTTCACTGTGCCTTAATGATGTAATTGAAATTGAGCTCACTGCACAGACATATTAAATATTATTCACCTTCCTCATTTTTTGATTCAGCTTTTTTTTTCTTTTTTTTTGAGTCTGTTGCTTGCTTTTTTTGACTGAAAAAAGTCCATACAATTTTTATAGGACATAAATTCTTAATAGAGATACAAAACACAGCCTGAATTTTTGGTCCTTTTTTTTTTTTCCCTTCTCCCTAAAATGTTTGGCAACTTCTTAGCATTGCTGCTAAAAGAAGACAGCCTTGCCCCATTCTTACATTTACTGAGAGTAGATTTAAAAAGCAATGATGGATTAAATAAAAATTGAAAAAGCCGAATTTCACAGATGTTTCTTTACCTTAAATTCACATTTTTATGGTAAGACATTAAAATGCACATAATACCTGTTTATGTCTTATACTATAGCATTGGGATCCACCGGGGTGTACTTTGGAAGAATGTATGTCTATACCTCAAATCCACAGGAAGCCTTCTTGGGTCATCAACATCTGCAGTGTGCATTAAAGGACTACTAAAACACATCCCAGACAGTCCTCATAGCATTAAAATATATCTACTTAGAGAAAAGTAGGTTAAACACACACAAAACTACACTTCTGTCACTAAGGCCAATTCCCAAATCACTTGAAAATAGCACAATATCTTTTCAGGTCAAGTTTCATTTTATAAATGGAAAGTGAAAGCTACCCTATTCTCTGTGGAGCGTTCTTCTGAAGAAAACACCAAATTCACCCTCACATTTTTTACTTCAAGATTATGATGGCCATAAAACCTGAATCTGTAAATTATATAACGAAGTCTTAATATGGCTGGGTATCTTAATATAATTTTTATGCACTTAGAAGAGTTTCAAAGCTGTGTGTTTGGTTCCCCAGCAGAGAACCATGCGGATAAAATGGGAATGCATTTGAGTTGTAGCACCTTCAGGGGATTCAAATGATTCACAAGCCCCACACTAATGTCTCCTCCCACCAGATACCTGACACAGACTGGTCCCTGGACCTTGAATTGAGCTGCCTCAGCAGCTGGGCAGCTCAGACTCCTAATCTGGCAACCCTATTTTTAGACAGCAGAATAGAGACCTAAANCCTTGAATTGAGCTGCCTCAGCAGTTGGGTCATCTCAGACTCCTAATCAAAAAATACCAGTGGATTTGCAGATAAAAGCATTTTAGGGGTTACCATAAAAAGTGGGAAGGAAATGAATTGTGTATAAATAAACTGAAGAATTGCATTTTTAAATCATTGAAAACTAAGTGTTGAATGGGCTTTTAAAATTAAAAGCGTGTCTGGATCATTTTATTCCAACAGTTCTTTAATTTTTTGAGAAAATATATATATTTTAATGCTCTAAACAATGTTTCTTCCTCTGTTCTCATCAATGACAGTTTATGAAGAAAATATCCATTATATGAATACTCTGCTTCTGAGAAATACAAAATGCTTTAAAACTCCTTCTGTGCAAAACCTGGAGGTAACTGGGCTATTAAATTCAGACCTTAAAATACCCATCAAACTGAAATTATGACAATTTTTGACTAGGTGAGGAGAAAGGTATTTTCCCTATTGTCTGGCTGAATCGAATTCTACTTGTGATGGTGATAAAGTTTCTCAGAAAAAAATAAAGAATATCCTTCAGCCTTCTCCTATACGCTGCAGTTACTGTCAAATTGGTCTGTTTGTAACATCTTAACCTAAAAAGTTAACTGAATAATAAACATCTACAAAGATCATTTTTAGGCTTGCCTTGGGTTTTTAAAACAGACAATAGAGTCAGTTGATCCAGAAATTATACAGCACACTGCTCTTTTTAAGTGCAAGGTGCTGGTGGTGTTGATCAGCAGTACAAAGTCTGCAGCAGGAATGGAGAATTTGTGTCAGCCAGAACGTTCTTTTTTATTTTTTTTCCCCCTGTAACTTGCAGAGTTGTCATCCTCTCCCCCCCCAGAGAAGTTTCAGTAGCAACAAATCTTTTGAGAATGGAATGAGAAGCAGTTCTCGTTTACTCAGCATGTCATGGCCTAGTGAACAAACCCAAGAGACATGAGAAGGTTTTAGAAAACACAATCTTCAGCATTTTCTTCTTTTTTTTTTTTTTTACTTAAGCCTCTTTTAATATTTCATTAAAAATGAAACAGTGTGGTTTACACAAAAGACGTGAAGTAGTTTATGAGTTGGTTTCTATGCCATATACAATATTAAATCCACTCCCTCGAAATGCACTGTGGCACTACCAGGGAAATGTCACATTTTCCAAAAACTAAGTCACTCTAGAACAGCAGTAGATTAATAATTTCCTAATCATGATTCATTCTGGAGTGCAAAGAATTTAACTGAAGTAAAGCTGAAAACTTGTCAATTTTTTGACTAGGTTCAAATCTATGTTGGATTTCTTTTCATAGGCAAGTAGGAAAAGCTGTTTGAAGTGTTTAAGCTGAATCTTAATACAAATTCATGTTCCTCTGAGACATTCAGCTTGAACTGTGGCAGTAAGTAACATTTTAAAGGTCCTTAATGAACCAAAGATTATGGAAACTGCTTTTGCGAAACTGTGTAGCCTGGATACAAGGACTCAGCTTCATTAATTCAAATGCTGAAGTTCTTTCATATTTTAATAGGAAACTCTCAATGGAAACACTTACAAAAGAATGGAATCAAAAGGATTGTTTTTAATAAGACACATCATTGGTATTGGTAGAGGTCATAGATAATCACCAAGCAAGCCTACCACTGAAACTATTTCCAACGATTGCAGCAATGGTATGTCTCAAAAAACTCTACTGGAAACACATTGAAGTCTCAATCCAAAATCCTTACTGAATGCACTGTAGTACTGAATATGGGTTCAGGACAAAAATATTTCGGTGAAGACTTCTGGGAAGCCCATGGAAGATCTGTCAGCAAACAGACAGATCTTTCATTTCTTCATTGTTGGTTATTTCACTACAGCAATGAACCCTCTGGCCCAGACAACCAGAAAAACAACAACAACAACAAAAAAGACTTTTCTGGTAAAAAAATCTTCCTTATCTTAAAGCACTAAAGGTACCAGATTGTAAGAATTACAAATTAGGCTTAATCATTGATTTGGGCAACACATGGAAACAAATCTTTGCATTATCTTTTCTGAAGTCATACAGTAAAGTCAGCTCTTAATGGACAATCCCACTCCATGCAGAACCAACAAACTTTGCTCCCTCACTACTTTGCACCAGTTTCAGTGACATAGGTCACATTTGAAGAATTGTCCCATAACTTTAAAGAGTCTTGAATAATATGGCATTAAAATAACCCACACTAAGATAATGTTTCCACAATTCAACAAATGTATCTAAACTAATGTTTTCAAAAATGGGAGGAGTTCTGCAATAATATTCCACCTGCCAAGTTCCACACACAGAAATTCAAATTTTTGGATTATAATTAAATCTCTCTGGAAAAAAATAACAAGTGACAGAACACCATATAGTAGCAGGGCTGTCATTATGCCAGTTTTCTCAAATGCTAAGACACCAAAAGCTCCTTAGGGATGAGTCCTGCCTTGGCAATAAATAATACAAAGCAGATAATCATGTGAGTGTAAAATACTTTTATATTACCACTACATTTATTGTTTTATATGATTGCCTTATTCTTATATTCATTTATTATGAAGTTTCCTTACTTGTTTTACTGTATCTCAAATATGAATTTTACTGTAGGCACCCAAATACTTTGTGCTGCTGATAACAGAAAATTCTGCCAACCACAGAATGCATATTCATCACTGAGAGACTAGTCAAGAGTCCCAGTATGCCTTCAGCATGAATGTGTTACTGGTGTAAGAAAAAAATTATTGTATGGTGCATAAACTGTGCACAGCACAGACAAGAGACCACAATCCCTTATTTCGTAGATTTGCCCAGAGAAGCACCAAGAGCAAAAGCAGTTGTTCCAACAAAACTGTACTTTTCCAGATATTGCTAGGATAACTCTGGAAGAACGGTCTTCTACACCAGCACTGGGAGGTAGTAATATCTGAAGAATATTAAAGCCCTACATGAGACCTCAGCAATTTCTTTTACCCATCATATGGAATTAGAAACAAGAAGTCTTTGAATTTAATCTGGTCAAACTTTGTGGGAACATACGATCACACAGATAGAATGGATCTGAGTATTTGAGCTGCATTTCAAGGTCAAAAAAACCCTACAACACTTTGACAGGATGTAATATTTAGCTTCTTTTTTCCTTATTCTTTGACATTTGAGAGAAACATTCTATCTCAGAATTCAGTGAAGCTGAAAGAGGCCTAACTTTTGGGAAGTTAATTATCTCAGGCTAGGAGCTACAGTGGCTTTCAATTTTTTCCTGATTGCAGCACTACAGAGCAGACTGTGTTTGGAAACAGAGACAGTGAGTTTAACTGGAGTACAACGAGCAGTAATGTATGCAGGGTAAGACGCTTACCTAATATCCTTCATTTAAAATGCACAACACTGTAGGCAAAACGCAAAACACTCTGAAATACAATCAAAGCTATTCATATTTAATACTTCAAACAAGAGATCTAAAATGTTGCAGAGGTGACAACATATTACAGAAAATGCCAGCATTTACTCTTGTCAAATTATAAAATAATAAGCTTCTATATTAGATTCTCTGAAAAGGCAATTAATTGTGAAACTATTTCACAAAAGAACTTTGTGCCTCTGTCAGAGCCTAATGAACAAAACAGAGATATGATACATTATTTGTGTATTTTCCAATAAGCAAGTGCTGAACCACAAACTGCAGAGCTTTCTGAGATGACTTCTCAGTACAACAGATTCTGTAAGCAGGCTCAAATGCTTTATCCATCAGATTTAGAAGTATACTAAAAATATCATCATCAGTGATATCCTCAGGTATATAATCAGCGTGTCCTGCAGTTTTGACTCTCAGATCTGCAGCAAATTATCTTTCAAAATTTTGCATAGGGGTAAAAGTAGGTAAATAAAAATAAAACAAAAACAAAAACAAACAAACAAACAACAAAACCCCAACAAAATAAAAACAAAAACACACCAAAAAAAACCAACACAAAAAAAACCAACCAAAAAACACAGCATCAAATAACCTTCACATAATAAAATGTTTTTATGTATAATGTGTATATGTGTATATGCACATTAGAAGAGATGTTTGTGAATAACTCTCCAAATACAGTAAACTAATTATATTAATTTTAATAATCATTTTCATGGTCTGATCATGCTAATGATTCCTGCCAATGAAGATTTTGTTTTGTTCTTGGAAACTTAAGAGGCAATAGTCTCCCTGTGAATTACTAACTTCTAAGTATGTTTGCAGCTCTATGCACAGTGGCTGAATCTCTGTATTACTCACATAAAAGTCAGCACAGGTTTTTTTAAAGCATTTAAACCATTTTTAAAAACATTTAAACAATTTTAAAGCATTTTAAGCCATTTGAAGCAATTTATACTAAAAATGCTAGACCCTTAAGTAAAGTACAATCAAAATTGAAATCTCCTTGATTTTTTGCAGAGATTTTTTTTCTAATAAATTCAGAATGAAAGGAAAACAAGGCTATTTGATTGTATCATGCCTGTAAAGACAAGATCCTTTGGAGCATTACTTATGGTTTAGCACATCAACCGATTTTGCCTTTGAGCAGAGCACAAAATCACTGTAAATGAAATTCACTAATAATCAAATTATTTACCTAGTGAAAACCAGTAATAAACTAATTCAAATTTAATGTTAAAATCCAACATAAAATAAAGTTTAATTTTTAGTCTTCATTTTAGGCTCCAGGTCTAGTTTGCTAGTATCATGGACTCATTTAACAAAAGTGTATTTTAACATAGTCAGCAAGGTCCTAAACCTATAAAATAGAAGAGAGAACTGAGAACATGGACATTAAAAAAATTCTTACGACTCACAGTACATATGTAGTTCCTACATGGGGCTGCAGCTAAGACATCAAATACGATCTCTGACTTTGTACACGAGATAATGCTGAGGAATAAATAAAATCTACTACATCTGCATTTGTAATTATTAAGACTATTATGGGACCAAAAAAGATCTATCAGCAGTGCTAAGGGCACTACTGTCTTTTCTCCATTTCAGCTACCCACTCGTGGATGTATAGATGAAAAGAGTCTTTTTAAACACCACATCTGGACTGCAGCTGCATCCACCTTTAAGGCTCCAAACTCAGTTTTGTTTTTGGAAAAAAATTACACTGTCAAATTGGAAAAGACTTGAGGAAGCCTTATGACAGCAATACACCTTGAAAAATCATCTGACAGTGAAAGATGGAGATAATAAATCTATTTTGTTTATTCAATACAACCCAGATATTTCTTGATTCTGCTATTTGTATTATTTTCTGTATTCAAAGCCTACAATATCAAAAGGACAACTGTCCTCAAGTGTAAAAAGCACTTGAGATTTTTTTAAAGTTTTCTGAGAGAGAATAAACATATTCATATTGCACAGCTGTATTTCAACACATGAAGTATCTCTAGTGCTCTGAAAATGAAGTATTTATGATATATGCTCTTTAATTTTCTTTATCTTGCATTCAGAACAGCAGCTCAAAAGCAAAATATATGTATGCTTGGTTACAGACAGCATGTGATTTAGTAACTCTACAGGTATTAATGACCATGGACATTTGTGGTTTGAGGTCCTTCCTCCTTTTCTCTGTCATACTTTATATTGTGAATTTAAAAATTCTTACTCTTAGTTTCATTCTCTCTCACCAGCTTTCTTTACCCACTCTACATATTGAATCAGCACTGCTCTTGGGATCAGAATGTAGATACCCATTTGGAGGAGACTTGTATCAGCATTTATAATCTCAGTTAGGAGATAAATATATGTATCAGAGGCAAAAAAACCCCAACGTTCTCCATGTCAGTATCTTTCATATTTTGGAACTTTTAAAAACAATTCTACTTCAGTGAGCCCTGTAGAACATAGAAAGGAGTAAGACTCAGTAAGAAAATGAGATCTCATGAGAAAGTGGCAGATGTGTCCAGTGCAGACATCCACCCAATAAACAGCCACCTTACCCATTAGATCATGCCAGGATCAACATGGGCATTGTCACACTGCATTTCCTACAACTGATTCATGTGAGGAAGGAAAGAGAGCAGAAGGTAAATAATTTATAAGAACTTAAGCTAGGAGAACCTGTTAATGCCTCTTTTCCCCTTACACCAACTAGTTTATTTTTCTAGGAAAAGGACAAATCTAGTAGTTGAGAAAATGGAATAAAGGCAGCTGAAAGACTAAAAGCCATGCGATCAGCAGTAGAGGTTTATAATGGGATCCAGTGACACAACAATTTCTGTAAACTTTTCTTTCTGCAAAAAAAAGTGCATGGAAAATGCAGAGGAGCCACTGTATATAGTGCCTTATGATATGAACAGCCTCACATTATTTGGGATTGCAAATAGCAACATGTTCCCAGCCACTGATATAGTGGAAGCATTATCATGCTTTGGGTTGGGAGGGACCTTAAATATCATCTAGTTTAAAACCCTTTTATGGGCAGGAACAGTTTCCACCAGACCAGGTTGTTCAAAGTCCCATCCAGCCTGGTTTTGTATACTTCCATGGAAGGAGCATCCACAGCCTCTCTGTCAACCAGTTCCAGTGCCTCACCACCCTCACAGAAGAGGATTTTTTTCTTAATACATAATCTACACCTATCCTTCTTCCTCTTCCTTGTCCTACCAACCTTGTGAGAATTCCCTCTCCAG
>WAAE01026030.1:117296-310996 GCA_013400495.1 Nicator chloris | reverse complement strand
TGGTGATGGTGATGATTGGCTGCTTTTTTTTAATATGTTTTTTTCTTTATAGGGTGAAATGTTCTTTTCCCACCCCTCTCTCACACACCCTCAATCACTGAGAGGCTTCTCTGGAGAAAAAATGTCCAGAACTGGTGGCTGTTCTACCAAAGGATCAGTCTCCTGAATGTAGTATAGACCCATGCAATCGTTTTCTTTAGGGCTTTCCCAACCATGGAAAGTGTATCAGAGACTTTTTTGTAATGCTTATCTTGATAAATATTCCAATAACCTGATCTGTATTACAAGAAGAGCCCTTGGAGCTGAATATTCCTTATCACCTCCTCTCCCTTTTCAGAAAGACATAAATAATTTCCCTAGAATGAAAAATCTGTGCTGATCTCCACCTTTGAACTACTCACACTTGTGTTACCAAGATTAAACTCCAAGTAATGGCAAGCTTTTTAATTTAATGAGAACTGAAATCTATAGCTGTGTCATTTCACTTCTTCCTCAGGATTCACTTCTAGTCAAATGGTGAAACACTTGTATTTAGCTTTCAAAAAGGCAAAATTATCTGGCTTGAGCAGGCTTTTGAGGGGTCTGAGCCCAGGTTCACAGGGAGGAGGTGTGAGAATGTGGACTTTGTAGCATCTGTTGCTCTGCACTTTTCCCAGGTGTCTTTCTCCTACCTTCCTCTGTCCCTGCATTAATTTGGTGGGTACAGTCCCCTCCTAAGGAAGGGACAAATGATTAAGAAGAAAATTAGATTTTAAGATAGGAAAGTTGTTTTAAATGCCCTGTTACAGGGACTGGCACGTACATCTATTGCTGTGTAGTTTTTGTGGTTTGGTTTTGCACCAAGTTTGTCTGAAGCCTACTTGTGCAACAGAAGTTGATTCTCTCTCTCTCTCTTTTTTTTTTTTCTTCCAAAGCCCACCACGACTTGTAACAGAAACTACAGTGACTCAGTTTGGGAAAACCCTCCTGTGCAGTTGTTTGCCCCCCTTCTTGTCTTGACACCCTTACACTTGACTTCTTCACTACATGCAGCCCGGATCTCCTCTCTCTCGGTTGTGTGTGTGCTGCTCAGTACCCTGGGACCTCTTGCCTTCCTTTTCAGCTGCTGTTACTCTCTGCCACTGTGTGAACAGCGACCACCCAGAACCTGAGAAGTTCTGAGCTCCCTTTTTGCTGGGATGCTGAATGCCCTGAGCCTTTGCTCTTGCTCAGGTGACATTTTGAGGCAGCAGGCTCAGTACGATTGTTTTCAGCCTAGTGTTCATCCCCTGAATTTCACTAAACTGAGACTCCCTGTTCAGTCCCTTCTGTCAGTGTGTCACTTTAATGACTAAGGAAAAGCAAAAAGATAAGAGCAGAAACAAAGGCAAAGCGGTACTCAGTGAGAAAATTACTTGGAGATGCCTTTTGTTGTAGTGGTGGCTTCACTTTCCATTCTGCAGTCTAAGCACACCCCAGCTGGGAGCCAGCACAGGGGAGAGCAGTTACACAACTGGGAACCCCCTCACGCTGTAGTTTTTCCTCTCAAATTGTCACTATTTCCTGGCAAACTGCTGCTTATGACAAAAGAAAAAAACAAACCCTAAGCGTAATCCACATTGTTTCTTTTTCATTTTTTCCCATGGCTACATCATCTGAAGGAAGTGTAAAAGACCTCAGCCAAAACCCATAGCCCAAATATTGCAATTTTAACACTTTTTCGTTCAAGACAGAAAACTCGATCTCTGGCTTACCTCTGTGGAATCTCCCCGTGTTCCCTCTGCACGTGCTGAGATCCAAAGGAGCTGCTGCAGAGAGCTTCTCCTGTGAACAAGGAAGTGCTGGAGCAGGGCAGGATTTCTGAGCAGTGACTCAGAAATCAGGGGCTGTTCCTCCAGCCAAGCCGAGGAGTAAATGGAATTATTGTCGGCTCTCACTGTAGCGCCTTCAGCTGACGTAAAAATTTACAAGCTACCACTTTACCAACAGAAAAAGCTCAGGAACATCCACCTTTGATCTTTTCCCAGAATTTAGCCGTTTATGATAATGCAGCCTTCAGGTATTGCAGTTCTTTCTAGGAGGACTGCCTACCTTTTGTCCTACAGATAACATTTCTTTGCATGAATGTGCTACTTGAAAATGTTCAGAACAAGGATTTTGCCAATGTTTCTGAAACAACCCTTGTCTCAGCTTAACCAGGCACTTGAGACTTTGCTTAGCTTCATCTATTGAGAAAAAAAAAATTAAAAACTCTCACCTTACAATTAGTTTTGACTGATGGTCATGTATTTGGTTTCCTGTACAGCCCAGCAGAGAGGCCACCCCTTGCAGTTTCTAAGCATGCCTTTCCAAACTCTACAGCGCCAAAACAAGTTGTTTCTTTTATTTACTCTGCAATCAAGCACTGCTTTTTGCTTCACTCTCTGCTTTTGATGTGCAGGTACTGAGCAATATTTACCCCTTATGTTTTCAGCCAGCCATGGCAGAAGCCTTTCTTTTTGTCCTTGAGAGCTTTTGCATCTCGCTGAGCTGTGGGTTCAGCTGTGGGTCTGGCATAGTCTGCCGCCACATTTCATAAAGAAATTTATGTTTTCCTTTCAATGGGCATTTGCTGCCAAGGGCATTTCTTCACTAGGGTAGGTTTTTTTGCACACAGTTGCATAATTGCACAATTCAGCAACTGTGGAAAAATATATTTGGTGGATTCTGTTCAACACGTATTCAAACTGCCAGTTTCTGGGTAGTCTCTTTTGCATTGAATTGAATCCTTCTGACACATCTCTTTGTTTACTTTACAAATGTATACACACACTTCTTAATGCACTGTTGAACTTTATATAAACTTGCCATAAAGGGCATACCCATCGATTTGAATTGTTATTAAAAAAGTATTAAATAATAATTACTCTTAAAAATAAATAATAGTAATACAGCTACTGTTCTTATTCATCTCAGCTCCTCCTCTGCTTGGATTAAGTAGAGAGCTTGCTATTTAATCATACTGAATGAATTTAAATATTAATATGAAACACTCATACAAAAAAATTACTTAAACTTTAGAATAAGTCTGGGTTGTGGTTTTTTTGTTAGCTTTTTTTTTTTTGGTATTAAGCTGGAAGTTAAGCAATTGAAAAAAGTCTAGAAAATCATCTTTCATTATACTAGAAAACAAAAGAAGCCACCCACACTCTACTTAATTGTTTTACAAGTAAGGCTTGATAAATCAGTCAGCTTCATCGTAGTATTTCAGCAATATGTAATTTCTCACTCAAATAGGGCTGTAATGGAGTTGTTCATTCCCTCCTGTGGCAATGATAATCCAGAATGTTTCCTGAGGCACTTCACTTTTGGAAAGCTTTGAATGCCTGATGCAACTCATATTTAGATGGGTGGAAGAGAGAGAAGAGGAAAAAAACTTCTGAATTTGTAGAAGTTTTTTTCTCTCTGGCACTGAAACACAAAAGTGGAAGGCTTCCAAGGCTAGAATTTCTGATGAAGTACCAAAACTATCTATGGCTGCACTAATGTCCAGAGAAAGTAATATTGGTGGTTTTTTTCCCCTCATTCTCTTCTGAGAGCTACTCTTCTAGAAGATCCTAATCCTGTTCTGAGAGCTCTTGTCACAACCACAGTATTGTCCAAATTAACTCAGTTGCTGGAATCTGACTCAGAGTTGCCATGTCCTGCTCTAGATAAAAGAAAATCACTCCATAACAAAGTTTAAGGATGTGACAGTGTTTCCTTAACGCTTCACAGGGTAATTCCTTCTTTACGTGCTTTGAACAAGCTTAAATTTAAACCCTCAGCTGAAGTAATTCCCCTGTGTGTCCAGTGATTTCAATAGCCTTTTCCACTACATCCCTTTAAAGTCCTATGTCTTTAAATACAATTTTTTTTTGTGTTTTGTCTCCCAAGTGCCCTGGCTTGGTGATGAAGCAAAAAAAAATCATGAGGATGGAAAGGTTGCTGTGTTCCAGCTTTGTGCTTAGATGCCCTCTGTGTCTTCCATTCTTTTCTCACGTTATTGCTGTCCTCCCACCTTGCAGGAGGAGGTAGCAGATATGGATCACTAATACATTCTTTCAAAACCTCTCAGTGTACAAAAATACAGGAGCCTGTGGCCATTGAATGGTCTGGAGTGAAGGCTGTGGGTCTGGCAGGCATGGCCGTACAGTTTTCACTCAATTTGATTTTCAGTGATAAATACAAAGGAGTCATACTGATCTGTGGTGACTGCTCGCCAGGATAAACCTTTCCAGTGTGTGGTTGAGCTTTGGTTTGGAGTTGGTTTTTGTTGGGGGTGATTTTTTTTCCCAGGCTCATCAATGGTTCATGTGACAGAAGTGAGGTGTGGGCCTGATATTTCTGGGTCTGAGAGATTTTAGCCTGCTAGCCTGCTAACTCTCTTCCAGGGGAGAAATTCTTGAGAAAGCTTCTTCTCAAAACTATCTTATTAGACAACTATCTTTTCTCAAAACAATCTTACTCCAGGTGGTCTTTTGCTTTTCTAGTTCTCAAAACATTTTAGCTGTTTCTCTGGTTTAACCAATGGGATTAGAGAGGTGTCATTCCTATTCACTAATCATGTTAAGTCTGTATCAGAACACCTTATAAAAAGGTAGTAAGAATTAGACAATAAAGCCTTTTTTTCTATGCTCTTTGCCTTCTGAAATATATGGAGTCTCTCATCCTTTCTCATGTCCTACAATGACAGTGAGGTGCTGTGATGGCTCAGTGTTCCACTGTGCTACGCTGGGTGTAGTCAAACTTGAAAGGAAATTAAGACCTGGCAGCAGTGCAGTACCGACTTAAATTGTTTATCTTGACAGAAAGAAAAGACTGAAAGAAATATTTTTTTCTTCCTACCCTTCCTGTTCTCTCAACATCATCCTATTAAACTGAAAGAGAGTGCTGTTATGGCTATACGCTTTCAAAATCCAGTGATAACTTTTCCACAGTTCCAAAGTGGTTGAGCTTGGAAGGGACCTCTGGAAGTGATCTGGTTCTGCTCCCCTGCTCAAGCCAGGCCACCTACTTGATCTTCAGACAGAGGCTGCTGTGCGTGCCCATTTCCTCTGGTCCTGCCACTGGGCACTACTGAGGAGAGCCAGGCTCTGTCCTCTTCACATCCTCCCTGGACGGATTTCCATACCCTGCTGGAATCCCACCTGAGCCTTCTCTGCCCCAGGCAGGACAGCCCCAACTCTCTCAGCCTTTCCTCACAGAAGACATACTCCAGTCTCTTCATCATCCTTGTGGCCCTTCACTCTCTCTCCTTTAGATGAATTTATTTATTGCATGGGGGAGCCCAGAACTCCAGAAGTGGCCTCATTAGTGCCGAGGAGAGGGAAGGGATCACCTCCCTCAACCTGCAGGCAATATTTTACCTAGTGCAGCTCAGGACGCCTTTAAGCTTCTTTGCCACAAGGATACAGTGCTGACTTGTGTTCAACACAGATCCTTCTTCTTTCTCTTCTTGAAGGTAGGGGTGATGTTTGTTCTCTACTCTCTACTTCTCTGGCACTGCTCACAATTCTCATCATCCATCAAGGATTATCAAGAGTGGCCTTGCAATGATATCTGCCAGCTCCCTCAGCACTCATTGGTGCATCCCATCAAAACCTTGAATTTGATCAAATTCCAGGTGGCTTTTGGCTTTCTTAACTGTATTTCTGCATGCTCAGACAGTGTCTCTGTTCCTTCCATGTTACCCATCCCTGCTCCACCCTCTGCATGCTTTCTTTTCTGCATGAGTTTTGCCAGGATCTCCTCGTTCATCCGTGCAGGCCTCTTGGTATGGCAGTGGGGTTTTTTTTGTTTGTTTGTGTGGGGTTTTTGTGGGGGTTTTATTTGTTTGGGGTTTTTTTGTTGTTGTTTTTTTTTCTTTCTTCCTACACATGGCAATGGAGCAAGCACAGAACAGAACTTTGTTGAGACAAGCTACCAAGCCAACACAAATCCTTAAGCTGACTCGTGCTACAGGCCACTGCCTAATGTCTTGTTGGTTTTCAGTCCCTGGGGCTCCTCACTTCAGTGTTTGGAGATGTTCACATGATCAGTACCTTTGTCATGCTGCTTTTAGGGTGTATAAATGTGCTTTCTCCCTTCTATTTGCTATATGCTGCATATTTGCTAAAAGGTTTCCAACTGAAGCAGAATACAGCTTGCTTTTCCACAGAACTTGACTCCCTTGATCTGTTACCAAACACAGTTGCCCACACATCTGCTAATTAAAAGGCTGTGAATCAGATGCTTTCCAAAGTCAGAGCCAGACTGTTCTCATCACCTATAAGTGAATAGATGGAAGAATAAATGGTTTATGTGTTTTAATTTCCTGTATCTGGAATATAAACTTGCATTCAGCTAAGTACTGGTGTAGACTCTCAAGGGATCTTTGTATTTTCATTTGGTGCTATGATAGCGTGTTGTAACCTTGCAATATTCCTTTCTCTAGTTGTGTGTTTCCCCTCTGCTTGTGTTTGTTATCTGAATGGCTGCTAAAGCCTGCTGGTTTCTGAACAAGTACTCCAAAAAAGTGAGTCCATTTTTGGCTATTATTCATCACATACTGGTGATTGTACCTGGTATTACCAATAAATGTGAGTTTTTCTCTTTGCCCTGCCCCTCATTTGTTATCAGATGAACCAAATAATACAGACAGTCTTAACCAAGCTCTCCTCAGAAGGAAAATGCAAACTCCATTTGTCATTCTGAGCAGAAGACAGCAAGGTTTTTTGGGTAAGGCAATACAGACCAGCAGCATCTTGCCATGCTCATCTTCTCTACTTCCTGTTGCTAAACCTTAATCCTTCTCCAGTTCAGGTGGAAACAAAGACTGTTTACATGAGGCTGGTGAGCACCTGGTTCTGTGTACTTTGTCATTTTGGATTTGGCTGCAGTGAGGCTTTCCAGCCCGTGGGAAGCTGTCCTGGTTGTGGCTGGTTCTCCTTGTTGCCATGTATTTAGCTAATACCTTATGTGGTTAGGACTCTTATCCCAGGATGCAAATGCAGAGATATGAAGAGATAATGAGTTTTCATGCTGGCTTTTGAGCCACTTGAGCAACAGTGGAAGACCTTTTATGGTGCAGCAATAGTAGCAAAAATTGAAGCAGCATGTTTCATTGCAAAGGAAGAGGTGACAGCCAGCAGCATTGCTGTCCAAGAGATGTCCTAAGTCCTGGCAATAGCAGATGCTTGGCAAGAAATATGTGTCTAATACTGAGGCCTAATGACCTGAACATGCCAGTAGGAATGGGAACAAAAATTCAGCTTGAGTGTGAGAAAGGAACAGATGTGAAGCTGATTTTTTGCTGCTACTTTTGTCAGTTTGATCCCTTAAATGATAAAGCTTTTGGGCCAATCAAATAAACAAATCAGGTTTATTTCTCTCTGAAGTCAATTCCCCCTTTTCTCAGAGTACCCTGCAGTGGGTGGCTGCCTGAGGGCTGAGGATCTCAGACACTCAGGAGGGGGGATTTGTACTTTTTCTGTAAAGGTGTTGATGATTGTATTTGCCACAAGGCTCCTGGATTTTCCTGGGGAATAGCAGCAAGCACTGGGAGGTGTTAGAAGTGTAATTTGCTCCATGTATGGTTGCTTTCCTCCCAGCATAAGCAAGACATAAAATAGACTATTTCAGTTTGGAGGGACCTGCTTTAAACAGGTGGGGAGAGGGCTCTGCTTTGCCTAAAAATGTGTGGGGAGCACACCCACCTTTTGAAAGGTATGTAACATTCCAACCAGCTTATTTGGAACTATAATAGTATTTGGGGGTGCATCTGGGTTCCTCTCTGGGGTGTGTAAGCCAGGCACTGAGCAGAGGTACCTGGGGGAGGTTCAGCACAGTCCCAGCAATGCCATCTGCAGTCCTTCAGTGATGCAACTGCTCAGGCTAAGGCTAACTATAGCAGAGGTTCTTCCATTGAGGCACGGCAGGGATACCATAAGATCCAGGAGCAAAAACACCCTACAGCTTGGTTTATGCATCACCAAGTGTGCCCTGTGCTATCCTGTGTGAGTTTTGTCAAGCCTAATGCGTTCATTTTGGAACATGACTGCAGATCCAGCCACCCTTGCTGTATTTTGTAGAGGGTTTTTTGTCTCTGAAGGGTTAAGTGTTAACGTAAATGTTAGCAGCAGTTAAAGTGCCCATTCTGCAGTTGTTATCTGCAGTCCTTTACCCCTGGCCTATCAGAAGTTGGTCTAATAGTGAGGGAATTTTTTAGTTCAGCAACACCTGCTGTGTTGTGAGTGTCCAAAGGTCCTTAAGGCAACACCTTCCTTGGGGCTGTGACCCACAGGGACAGCAAGGTGAGCAGGGACTTTGTGATGGGCAAAGTATATAGCAGCAACTTTTCAGATCTTGGACCTCACCTTAGCTAAAAATCAATATTTATATCTAAATTTCACGAGAGCACAATTTTTCCTAGTGTGAAAGTTCAGACAGGCTCTAATAACTGTCTGTCTAATTAAGTTGCTGGTATTCTGCCAACCTCTGGGGAGCAACACCTCAAGAGGGCAAAAAATAGTCTGAGCTGTCTTGGCAGTGAACAGGGACACAAGCTTTGACATGTTGAGATGCAGGGGAAATGGGAATATCAATCTTCCCTCATCATAAATAAACAGTCTGAATCAAAGTGGTGACGTTCCAGTTGTGTTTGCATCCAGTCTGTGACAGTCCTGCCACCCAGACAAAGATGTTGTGGGAGCCAAGTGCTTGCTTGCTTATCTCCTTGCAAAACTTGACCAGCATTTGCTGCTAAATTGCACTTTAGCTCTGTTCAAATGCACTTTTGTGTGCGACTGCTTTGTGCTCACCTCTGCAACTGTGCTGACTGCTTGAATGGAGCTTCCAGCTGAGGTAGGATATATCAGAGATATGTTATACAAATATTTATTGCCAGGCTGGGTGCTCTATCCCATCACCTGGGAGTGCAGAGATTAAGATTATAGCTTGCTTTGTAAGATGTGTAGTGAGAGATAAGTAAAATTACAGGGCTGTAGACCCAGGTGAGTGTAGGAGGGGTTTAGGATCCATTGCCAGCTTCACAGCCAGCTTCTTACCTTGCTTCAGCCTAGGTGCAAAAGTTCAGTGGTTCCCTCCTTGCTGTTTGCAGCAGCATTGCCTGGAGACTAAACCAAACAATTCCTTTCCTTTCCTTTCCTGCCCTTCAACCGCACCCCAAATCTTCTGAAAAATGTGCAGGCAGGGACACACCTCTTGTGCCTGGGATCCCTCGTGGCTGTGGGGTGCTCAGACCTGAGCACCTTTGACCTGGGAACACTAAAACCAGTTTTAATGCAACAAATGGTTTAGTATAAAATACTAGTGGAGGTATTTGACACATGGATCATCTACTGCTGTTTCCCAAGACTCGAGTGTTTATTGATGCAACAAATGCAGCCACAGAATCTGGTGCATTCCTTTGGCCAAGTTTTCTGTTTCTGAGGAACCATTGTTTGACTTTGTTTAGAACTAAAGTTCTACCCAGTCTATGTTGTGATTCAGTAGGAATTGCTCAAAAATGAAGCTAAGACACATTATATGAAGCTGGTCAGCAGTTGCCACGTTACCAAAAATGCTGATGAAAGGCACTGGCTCACTCTGTGCATGCCTGATGGTTTTGTGGTTAATCATTCCAGCCAGCCTGAGTATATGTTTGTTAATGGGACCTCTTCTTTAAGGGCTACTTTAAATAAAAATAAATTAAAACCCAATCAATTTCCCCCACAAACTTTCATCTCCTGAGCACTGGCAAATTATCACTGGGCTGGAGAAGATTGAAAGATTTTTTTTTCCTCTTCTTTCTTTCTGGTTCCTCCTCTCAGCTGGATCAAACTGTCCCATACAGAACAGCGTGGGCAGGCAGCTGTCTGCCTCATGGTAGTCATGAAATATGCAACTTCAAATAATAAACACATAATCTGAAGTTAAACAGAACAGTTGCGCAAAGTTGGGGTGTTTTTATTTATTTATGTATTTAATTATCTTTACTATTTATTTATGTGTTTAATTATGTTTATTATTTAATTCTTTTAATTTTTCCTGCTCAAAGGCACTTACCCCTCAGCCCTGGGGTGTGCCCAGGATTTTAATGGGATCCTCACCTGCTGAGAAGAGACCTTGCACCAAGGCTTACCCTGTCAGGGATCCCTGGAGACTTCCCTGTCTCACTTCCTCAGCTTCTCCGGTCCTTCAGTTTCTGGGCATGCTTTCTGTGTCTGCTGGTGCCAGGAGTGCAGGAGACCTTCCTGGGGTGGTGTCCCCCTGCCTCATCCTGTGTAGAATCAGTCAATAAATTCTCCTGGAAAATGTGGTCATTATCTGGCTGGCCCTCCTGCCTTGTTCAGTAGGTCAGGAACCAACACAGGGCTGGATTTTTCTCGTGGTTTTATAAGAGAACTCAATAATGTATCTTGAATAAGATAGCAGCCCTCTGTGCTGCAGATACAGCCAGATAGAAATATGAGCATACCCAGACTTGGGTCATGAGAGCAGGGAAAACCAAACTAAAGGCTTTGAAGGACCAGGTTTATGATGGGACTTGTAGTACTTGGCTGAGGCAGAGTTTAATCACACTGATATGAGCTGGTTAATAGGATTTCCAATAAGGTGATAAAGATATTTCATGTTTTCCTACTGTTATAAAATGACCTACAGTTCAGGCATTTTGCACCTTTATTCCTTGACCTATTCTTAGTCACGGTAACTGCGATAACTGCAGTGGTGATGCATTTTAGAAGTTAGGTAATACAAGAATGGTAAGTCTGGCTGATAGAGAGATGAATTGAGAGGTGTAGAGTTGCTTCTAGTCCAGCATGATGCTGTGGAAAAGTCGTTTTTGCAAGCAAATCTGATCTTGTTTCGAAACTGCAGTCTCAGCCCTGTAAGAGGCTTGACATGTGACAGCACTGATCTGGCAGAAGAAATGAAGAAGAAAACATTTGCAGTCACGCCCTGTCCACATTATAGCTGTGTTACTGTTGCTTCTTACTGAGAGATTCTTAAAAGAGTTCCAGTTTGAATGAGAGATAGCTTATCTTTTTCCTTCTTCAAAATTATTTTTAGAGGTGATCTTTTTTTCGTGTGGTGTAATCCCATTCAAAATTAGTGATCAGCTTATGTTGACTTATGATGTCTACTGGAGTGAATGCTGCAAAAAAGTAGACTTTCCAGTCCAGCAAGTGGAAAAAGGTCTCTGCAAGCTGGAGATGTGAGTGTAAGCACCAAGTCAGCTACAGGCAGCTTTGTGTGACTGAGCACGACTCTGTGTCCAAGTTTGTCAATTATAAAATTGTCCTAAGCAGTACTTCTTGAACTACAGAAAAACAAATAAGTGATTTGTTAATAAATTGTTGGGACCTATTTTGGGCAAGTTCAAAGGTCAGCCTAAGCATCCTTGATATATGAGCTTCTATCTCTATGCAACAGTTTTCTGTGCCAGACTGAAATGGGAGACAGGCTCTTTCCTAACAATATGCAAACAAAGCGTTTGTGATTAATGGTAACGTCACATGCAGCTGCCAAGGACTTGCATTTGACAGCAGGGAGCATGGTTCATACACAGTAATTATGCTAAGTGGTGCTGATTACACAGGAAATGTTGGAAGCATTTTTCCTGTGTTGGAAGGTAACTGTACAAACTGACCTGTTGTCACATAAGTGTGTCCTGAAAGATGAATGGCACAGAAGCTACTGCTCTGTAATTCCCTGGGATGCCAGATGCAGGGGAGATCACCTCAAAGAACGTGTGGGGTGCCTTTTATAAACACAGAATGGGTAGGTTGGGAAGGGACCACAGTTGGTCACCCAGTCCAACCTCCCTGCTCACGCAGAGTCCCCTGGAGTGTGTTACTCAGGATTGTGTCCAGACAGCTTTTGAGCATCTCCAGGGAAGATCTCCACAATCTCTCTGGGCCTTCTGTCCCAGTGCTCAGCTACCCTCAACAAAAAGTTCTTCCTCATTTTCATATGGAACTCTCTGTCCACCAGTTTCTGCCCGTTCCTCTTGTCCCATTTCTCAGCACCACAGAGCAGAGCCTGCCCCATGCTCTGACCCCTCCCTGTAGACCATGATGGACATGGCTGAAATCCCCTCTCAGTTGTCTTTTCTTGAGGCTGAACAGGCCCACCTCCCTCAGCGTTTCCTCCTCACTGAGGTGCTCCAGTCCCCCAACCACCTTGTTCCAGACTTGCTCCAGGAGCTCCACAATAATCCTCAAGTGGGGACCAGATTACAGTGATTCCACCCCATATCATGTCATGAAGGTAGTGAAGGCCCTAATGCCCTCCACATATTGAGAGGAAAAGTCCCAAGAGCCTGAAGAGCTGTGGGGGTGGGGGTGTTTTCTCCCTGTGGAGTTAGGCTGCACTCGATGGTTCTTTAGAGCAGTTTCTCTTCCTCTGGAAAAGAGAGAGGTTAGAGAAATTACCCTTGGGGGTAATGTGACCTTTTGTGCATGTTTGCTACAAATATGAGAAAGATTCGCTTTGCAAGTTGGGAAAGCTACAAATAAGTCTTCTTTGACATAGCACAGCAGGTACTGAGAACAGACTTTGGAGTCAGGGTGGCTGGAAAAAGGGCATGTTTTTTGAGCAAAAGATGTTTCAGCTCTCACAGGTGAAAAGATTTAAATAGTGAATTTGACAACAGGACAGATGGATTCAGATCACTACGTAGCAACACATGTTTTCTCTTGGGGCTTTCCATTTGTGGTTTACCAGGCATGCCACAACAAAAGTCTTTCACTTTTCTGTGAAAGTGAGTCCATTTATTAGTCTTCCTCCAAAGCTGCATCAACTGTTGCTTTCCTGTGCATGTGTTTAAGTGAGCTGCTGTCTTTAATGAAGGCAAACAGAGGGATGCTGGTGCTCATGTGCAAGACTGCTCTGGGGGAGTGCGATGAGCTGGTTTCAGTTCTGGAAGCAGGAGTTTGTGCTGTACTTTTGCTCTGCTTGGGGTTGTAAAATTGGGTGAGACATGGATGAATCAGCCCAGGCTTAGTGCTGCTTTCAGGCTACTGCCTGGCTTTCATGGAGTTTGTTGTGTGAGCCAAAATAAAACAAAGGTGGTCAGCCCTGTGTGGTGTTTGTCTCCCCTTATCTGAGGGCTTTGAAAAGGAGCACTGAGGGATGTGGCTAAAAGTAAAAGTTCCACTTTGGGTGGGGGCAATGGCTTGGATTGACTTGTCTCTGTGTGTTGATAGATTTAGCCAAACATCCAGAAGAAGGAATAGATTTTATTTAAAATATAAACATGGCATGTGAAGATAAAAACTGTCATTACAAAATTCCCAAGTCCTTTGAATGGTAACAACTGTCATCTAGGATTTACTGACCTCCAAGAATAGCTGGAACCCTAAGCTAAATTAAAGCACAGATTTTGAAAGAAAAGGCTTTGGTATTTGGGTGTATCCATGAAGTAGCCCAGAAGTAAGAAAATCCAACCAGTCTAAATTTGTTTTAATACCGTATTGCTGAGTGACTGCCAGGTCACTTCTTCCATCTCTGAACTGTTACAGTTGCAGAACACACACAAAAAAACCTGCTTCCAGGAAAGGCTCCTGTCAGGTAGAGCAGCAGCAGAGGCTGCACAAAAACACTTCATGTGACAGATCAGGAGGAAATGTTTGCAGGATGTTTTACTGAACCACTAGGAAATGGTTACCCTGCACATCTGCACAGATGTTCACATTTTGGGGGTGTCTGCAAGCTTTCCTCAGGCAAGTTGCCTTTAGGGTACACTGAAGACTGGATTTGGACTCAGAAAATATCTAATATCTGGATTCATGGACATGAGAGAAGCACAGCTACTCAGCTGGGAGCCTCTTGGGGGTATTGCTTTGACAAAAGATGACTGCTGCACTATTGCCAAATGGTCCTGGTTCCACGTGATGTGAGTGCAACAGAATTTTCACTTGGCTGGGAATTGAAAGCTGATCTTGATATGAAAAATCAGTGTCTGAGCTCAGAGTTGATACTGGAGTGCCTCTCATACACACAGTGAGAACAAACAAAAAGCTGTGACAAACAAAGCTATGACTTATTCACAAAAATGATGCAATTTTAGTTTAGCAACTGGTGCAGGAGAGGTCAAGTGTTTCCAGAGCTCAGTTTAAAACAATAATCTCCATCTCCCCGTGACAAGATGGGGAAACTGTCCCAACTGGGGCAAGAGAGCTAGTAACAATTCCACCTCCTTCAAAATTTCAGATCATCTGCAAAGTTTACTGTTTTGCTATTTTCAGCCAGTCAGTTTGGCTGACTTGGGGCTGAAGCAGCAAGGCACATGCACTGGCACAAGGAAAATGCAGTTCTTGGCTCTCTGGACACTCATGGAAAACACACTGGTAGAATTGGCTCTTTCTTTTTTGTTTTGTTGGGTGCGTGTAAGGGTGAGACACAAGCACAAGTTCAGTTTAAAAGCATGGGAACATGCTTAAATAAAGATTCAGTTGAATCAAGCAGAGCTCAACCACAGGTTTTGTTCCATCCTGAGAAGGGTAAGTCCAGGTAACATGACATTAACACAGCAGAGAGCACTATTTTTAATTGGTCAGATTTCCACAGCCTGTTTTTTCTCACAGCTGGCTCCTGTTGAAAGAGGAAGTCCCCTTTTTGGTGGAATATTTGGTAAAAACCAGAATGTTGCTATCAAGGCTGAAAGAAGGCACCTTCCTTGATGATAACACATTCAGTATTTGAGCCCATTAGAGCAACTCCTGGTTTTGGAGGACTAGGTCGAAGTGTTCTGCCTGGTTCTGTACACTGTAGCAGCTGGTGAAAACAGACAATGAAAGGATTGTACTCTAGAGAGAGAGAAACATGGAAGAGGTCATAAATCTCACTCTGTAGCATCCTTCAGTTTTCTTTCTTTGTTTTAGCTGCCTTTCTTCACATGCAGCAGCCATCCTCAGGGTAAGGTGACAGCAAGAACGTCCCATGCTCCTGAAACGTGGCTGCTTCTGCTCTTGACAGTCCTCAAGGTTTGTGATGAGAGACTGGGCAGTCACCAGCTTTCAGTGGTCTGGCACAGAGCAGCTGAGTCCCCAGGCTTCCTGCTTTCCCCAGTGCCCAAATCACTGACAATCACAGAGGACTGTCCAAAGTGCTGAGCTGGAGTGGTGACACGACTGTTCTGTGGACACAGTCAGGTGCTGGAATGAAAATCCAGCAGATTTTCTTCTCTTTTGTGCTCTAGAAGCTTTTTTTTTTTTTTTTGCCATCTCTCTTGGCCGAAATCTGTCACTTGTGTTACAAACAATGCTGCCGCTGAGGGAGTGATGCTTCTCTTGACACATCTCCAGCTGCCCAAATTGTTGGCAGACCTTCCATTTAGACAGGTGCTGTAAAAACAAAATAACTTCTTTTTATAAACAAATAGACAAAAAAAACTTCCCCAGAAATAATCGTTCCTAGCATTGCTTTTCATATGTAACCAGAGGAACGAGCTGCAAAGCCATGGAAAAGAAAAATTCATGCTGCTGAGAGAGAGAGCTGGCTGGGGAGAAGTCCTGCCTGGACACCCAGGACACTGGGGGCTCTCTGTCCTCATGCTACAGTCTGGAAATGCCTCTCTGTGCAAATGGGAAAAGTGGCCTTCCTTGTGAAGGGATATCAATGTCACCTTGGGTTCATTTAATAAGATTTCAGAGAATGACATGCACAAAGCCTCTCTGTGGCCAAGAGAAAACAGCTTCCAGGCTCCTCTCAGGAAATGGATTCCTTCAGATACTAGTTCAGAGTTGCTCCAGCTCTGAATTTCTCCTCACCAGAGCATCCTGCCCCACTGACTGGAATGGGTATCTGGAGACTCTTTTTTACAATCTGCCTTCCTCCCAGTTTCCAAACTCTTTTTTGCTTTTGTAACAGCAAAGTTAGTTTCAGTAATCTCATTTTGGTTTGCAGTATTCAGGATTCTCAGTGCCATGAAACAACCTGGCCTTCTCCATCAGGTGCCAGAAGCAGAAGTGCATTTACAGCAGTATTGAAAAGCAAAATGCTGTGGCAGAGCATCCCCCTGGATGCACCTCCCCAGGGCCATACCCCCCATTTACCACACACAACAGGATTGAAAATACCAAATAATGATTGAATTAGGCTAGAATTTCTCCTAAAGCCCATCTTTTGTAGTAAGGTAGTACCATCTTTATTTCTAAATAATTTCTGACAGATACTGGTTTTCTCTTTTGTTAAGAAAACACAAAGCACCAAACCTGGACTGATGGGGATTTTTTAACCTGGACAAACTTTGCCTCAGTGCTCAACTACCATTACCCTTACACAATTTCTTCTGACGTCTAGCTTAAATCTCCTTTGTTTAAGTCTGTTGACCCTTAAGTGCAGTGTCAGCTGGGTTAGCACAATAAATAACTTGTCCCATCCTCTCGAAAGACACTCTGAAGAGGATTGTTATTGTGTCCTTAATCAGCCTGGCCTTCTCCAGCCTAAACAGACACAACCAGTCTCTCACCAGAGATCACGTTCCCTGGACCATTTCCATTTCTCTGGTATTGATCCAAGTTGCCCTTGAATTGGGATGTCCGAGACATGGCCCTCAGAGAGGGGACAGCTTCTGTCATCAGTGAGCCACCAAAGCTGCTGTCCCACCTCCTCTGCCACAAGTGGAGAGGAGAAATGACCAGGAAAAGACAGCATCTGGAGGGTGCCTTTGCTTTGTTCCTAATGAACAAATCATGCTACAGCAGCCTTTGAGACAAGATAAATATTTACTCTTATTTATGTCACAGAGGGTTTTTTTATTAATGGGTTAAGTCCAGAGGTCTAACCAAGAAGGGCCTCGAATAAATAAGTCTGGAGAAGAAAAAGTTGGCCTTAAATGAACTGTTTGTGTTACATTAATGCAGTTCCCAGGAACAAAAGGAGAAAGATCTCTTTATTTTAGGGAGAAAATCCATCCTCCTCCACAGATTATGCTCTGCAGGAGAGAGTGCAATGCCTGTGGATGTTTAGCAAACACAAATGTTGGGGATCAGGCTGCAGTCTGGAAAATAACTGACAGTTTCCATGACTGTCAAAGAGGTTCCAGAAAAAGTTTTTTAATTTAAGGGTTATTTTGCTTCTGCTTGTTACTATGAACTGGGTACAGTCACAGAATCTGCTACAGCAAACTGTGCTTTAACTATTACAGTTTTAGTGAAACCACAGTATTTTCTGCCTGTTCTGCAGAGCCACACAGGCAACAGTCATTAGCTTCAGTAGAATCTACCAAATGAGGTATCAAAGAGGCAGGTATTTCACCCTGAACTCTTGCAAGTCCTCTGTTCAATTTTTTTTTCCCAATCTGCCTTCATTTTTTTCACCCAATTTTCATTTTTCCCCTACTATAAATAACAAACGAATTTGTAAATCAGCTGGCCTGCAATATTGCATTCTTGCTTATAAAAATATGAACATGGTGAAGGTCTGAAGAGCATGTTTTTTCTAGGAAAGGAGGGGTTTTTTTTAAAATTGGGTGTATATAGGCTCAGGTTCACAGACATGATGCAAATGATGTCCCTGTGTCCCAGTTAAAGACCACGTAGGATGTGGTGCTTCAGTTTGTATCATCCAGCAAGTCTAATCTAAAGGCTTGTGCTGAACTTGAGTTCTGAAGTCATTAAGTCACTCAAGACAAACAAAATAATATATTTTTAATACTTACAGTTGAGTCCTCCTTGGTCTTCTCTTGGTTGGACATCTGTTGAAACAAATGCATGGGTTTCAGCATGTAGGGTAGATAACTACAGTCTTCAGAAAAATGAGATTAATATTAAGCAACATCCACCAAAGCTGAGGGTTCAATTTGCTAAATATTCTGTAAAATGCAGTCCAATATTCTATTTGCTTACATTTCAGAAAGGAGAGATTTTGGGATTGAAGCAATAGCCCTGCTCCCCATCTTGGGACAGAGTCCTGCCTCACTCTTGGGTTGTTTCTGAAAGAAGGACATGACTTCTACAAGAGCTGCTGCAGATCCTGGACAAGATCACTACCCTGCTTTCCCCTGATCTTTTCTGAGTCTCCCAGGCTTGGTAGTATTGAGGAAGAGGACACGGACTGAAAACATGGGTTGTCCTTGTCCATGAAAAGTGTGGTTATCCCTGCTCTGTCCCTTAGATGTTAGCTCCTGGAGTGCTGCAAAGGGGCTTAGAGCAAGTGCTCAGCTGCATTGGCAGACTCTGTCTGGTCCACAAGACATCTTTGACAGCTTTCTTAGAGTCATGAACATGGGCAAATCCAGCTACACAAGGGTACACCTGTGACAGTGAGACCAGCTACATTTCTGCTTGATCTCAGCAGGATCCTGACCCTTAATCATCCAGCCAGTGACTCTAAAGCTCTCAGGATTGAATTATGCTCTGATTTCTGCTTCAAACTGTGCTAAGCTGAGTGAGCTACTGAGCCCAGTCCTGTTTCATGCCATCTGTCCAGAAGGAGCCTTGCAGGGATCACATGAACAGACACAAAGTCCGAGTTACTCTCACATCCAGAAATTACTTCCTGTGAGGCTCAGACACAGGAAGAGAAAACCATGAAGAATAATATATCCTGGGGCACTACATTTCCTCCCGAGGGAACCCCAAGTTTTTGGTAATGGCATGATTTCCTGCTGCCATGTGCAGGCAGCTTAGTCATCCTTTATCTTTTCCTGTTGGAAAACATTAAGTATTTTGGCAAGTGAAAAAGATTTCTTATAATTTGGTCATGCAAATGAAGTGTCTCATTACCTTTATAGGACACTAGATTAGAGGACCTCCTTCTCCACAGCCAGCAAATTGAACCTGTTAGAAGACCTATCACAAAGACAATGCCAATGATGCCAGCTGCTTGACCACCTCGTCCTTTTTTTTCTAGGTTTTCGTCACTTTCTGTGCCAAAATCACTGCTTTTCTTCTGCTGTGTGTCTAGAATAAAATAGAAGAGGATGCCATAAGGGATAAATTTTCACATTTCATACCAGGAAAATATTTTACTGTTTCACATGAATAAAAAAATTCTGAAGGACTACAGATTTGTGCTATTTATATCACTGTGATTTTGGTGATTCCTTCTGAGTGAGACACATCTCTAATTAATTATGTCTAAATACCAGTTTACCTTTCCCTGTCATCATCGTGCATCCACCCTTCTTTCTTCCTTTTCCTTCTTTCCCTCCAGCTTTGAGAGACTGTATGTTTGGGCTTGTATCTAGACTCAGTTGAAAATAAACCTATACAGAATCTATAATGTAAATCTGATGGTATTCAGAAAAATGGGTGTTTCCCTGAAGTTATTGAAGAATCTTCACTCATTGCTGCAAACTTCTGGTTTCAAATCACATCTCTTACTCTTTCAAGTGCACTTGTGAGACTTTAAAAAAAAATATCCCAAAATAATAATATGAAGATCTTTTCCCTTGGCAGACAACATGACAATGGCATTAGGAAACAAATGATGAGGTTACTTAGTTTTCCTTTAATTTGAGATGACAGCATGTTGTATTATCACGTAAACACTCTACTGTGCAACTTCTGCTCATGTGTTCAATTTTTGTTCGTGGAAATAGTTTATATCATTTGCCTGCCTTCATGGGATCAGTGTTTGGGGTGTTAAGGTGAATTAGCTGTGGGTGTCCAGCTACAGTTATGGAAACATTCCAACCTCCTTGCACCAGGGTGCAGAGACCTGTGAGAGAAAAGTGTGGCTGGAGGCAGGGCCAGGAACAGCAATGAGATCAAACAGCCACCTCCAGATCAACCTTCCCCCTCCAGACAGATTCTCTACATGGCTTTTTGGGAATAATGAACTGCAGCAGTGGTACTGTAACCATAACTTCTTAAAACCTTTTTTTTTTGAAGACCTTTCTGGTTTTGTGAAGAGTTGAGTGACTAAATACTTGCTTTTACTATTAATCATCACATCAGCAATAAATAGCCCATTGTCCTTGTGCTGTTTGGTACATTGTTCTATTGAGCTCATATTGCCCATTTGCTGCACACCTAGTTTAAGTCGTGCACTGTGTTAAATTGAGTTTTGGAGACTGAAAACTAAACTTTGGAACTAGGCAGAGTCAAAAGCAAATGTGAGTGTTGCAAGGCCATTGGGTAAGGGGCCAGAAATCATGGATCTGCTGTGTGGTGGCCCCTAAAAAACAGCCTGACTCCCTAAACCATCATGTTCCTGAGGAACTAAAAGGTTAAGCTCAGCAACTGCCTCAGATACAAGAGCTTCTGTTGTCATAACACACTTGGTGGGTTATTCACTTCAGTGTGGAAGAATTAAACATCAAGTGCAGAACTAAGCATAACTGGAGCTTGAAACAAAGCCTGAGATCTCAGAACATTTTGGAACTACTGAATTAATGCACAGCCCCTGTTAGCATGCATCTACAGACTGAGACATGCTGGTTGATAAAAGAAAACTTGAGGCAGCATGCAGGAACTTACAGTTGGCTGATAGATTTTCCTGCAGCATCTCATTTTCTATGGAGCACTCTATTTGCATGTTAGAGGTGGCTTTCAGTTTCAGTGTGCTAAAAACACTGAAAGTGCCATCGTCGTGGGGAATGATCTCCGTTTTTGATGGAGACAGGCGACTGTTGTTCACTTTGTTGATCCAGTAAACGTTGGGCTTTGGGTATCCATTGCCAGACCTGCAGTTGAAGGTCACCTCCTCTCCAGTGCTGTCACTGTTTCTTATTGGTCCACTGAGTATTGGTTGGCTGTAACTCGCTGGAGAGCAAGAAGAAAAAGGAATAGCTGTTGGCATTTTGAAACATACTGGAAAGGCAAATTTTTGAGATGGATTCTGAAGCCAAACTGCTGGATTTCACACCACTTTCGTGACTTGAAAGAGAAATGCCTGCAGGTTTGGTCTGTAAGCCAGAGAGCTGAGAGAATCACTGGGAGGGCAGAAAGCTAAAGCCAAACCCAAAGGAAGACAGGACCAACTTAAGCTGCTGTCACCCAGTCACATGCAAGAGCCCTCATATCCATGAAAAAGAAGAAGAAAAGAAACACAGACTGGCCAAACAGTTTTTACATGCAATCTCCAAGGTTTACATTCCCTGTCTGTAACACTTAAATTAAGTAGACTTCATTTCAGAAAAGGGCAGAAGTGTGTTTCAAAATTAAAGGTGTGCTTCAATGTAACATTGAAATAGCACAAATTTGAAAAGCAGAAATGAGAGTTTGGTGAAAGTGACACAAGTTCTTACCTGCTAAACTGAGAACCACTTCTGCCTGGTGAATCACTTTGGGAACTTCAGTTTTCTCCTGCACTACACATTTGTATGTATGCCCATCACTCTGGCTGACATTTAGCAATAGCAGAGAAAAATCACCATTTTCCAACCTATCCCAGAATAATCGAGTCCTGTCTTTAAAGTGAATACACTGCTTTGTGTTATCATCTTGGCCAGAGATCAGTGCATGTACAACTGAACACTTTTCTTGATAGGAATCATCAGCTATTTGCCAATATACCCGTAGATTTTTTAACTGCAAGTTTTTTTTGTTATAAATGCAACTTAGTGTGGCGTTGTCTCCAAGTTTACTGATGATGTTCTTCTCTAGTGCAATAACTACAAGATTAAAAGAGAGAGAGAGAAAAAAGGGGGTTATGTGGGGAAAAAAGTAATTATTTTCAAGTACATTCTACCACATATAGACTCCAGTATTAGTTTTATAGCAGGTGGGTGAGTGTGCTCACTTCACAGTCATTCCTACCCCTCGAATTTCCAGTGGCTAAATCTCTCCATGTCCATTTGTCTGTGCATTGTCCAAAGGGACCTTTTCTCTGAGATCCAACCAGTCTTAATCATTCCTAGCCCCATGGAAATCCACATTTCACTTTGTGCACTGACTGCAGACACATATTCAAAACCTAATGCTTTAATAATCACTTTTTTTTTTAATTAAGAAAAATGCCAAATAACTCCACTTAAATCACAAGAAGTGGAAACATTGATAAGAAAGAGTGCTGCCATTATTTCGAGACCCAAAAAATTAAGAAGGGGAATAAAACCAGTATTTCTCAAAGCTGGCATGACAAAGCAACCACGTTTCACTGCTAGTGTCAGTGACACCCTCTCAACAAATACTCTCAGCTAGCAAACCAGCACACCCAGATACCTCCAATGACACATTCATTAAACTTTTACATCTTGAGGGTCACTTGAGGTAAAGTCAGGACCGCATCTGGCTTTCAGAGCACTTTTCCCACCTTCCAGACATGAGAAAGGTGACCTCTGCTCCATGTGAGCAAGGCAAAGGCACGAGGTGGCTGAGAGCTGATGCAGAAAGCACAGCTCAGTGAGTCCCACAGGTGGGCAGCTCTGGCCACAGCCTCTCTGCTGGATCCATCACCTCCAGCCTCCCTGCTGGATCCATCACCTCCAGCCTCCCTGCTGGATCCATCACCTCCAGCCTCCCTGCTGGATCCATCACCTCCAGCCTCCCTTCTGGATCCATCACCTCCAGCCTCCCTGCTGGATCCATCACCTCCGGACCAGCAGCCAAAGCCTCGCTGGTGCAAGGTTGGTGGCACCAAGCAGTGTTTGTGTTGTGAGTGTCAGGCAAGAGGAGGTGAGGCACGGGGCTGGATGGGGGAGATTACAGCTGGGGGAAGGGATTTGGTGGGTGGAGGATTGAGGGAAAGGAAGATGACAGGAGTGGAGGTTTGGAAATGCGGAAACAGCGCGTGGTGAGGTGGGAGGGAGGTGTCAGTGTTAAAGGGGGACCTGTCTTTGTGAGGGTGGACTGGAGTGAGAAATAGCTCATCTACACACCTGAGCTGGGCACCCTGGTCTAAAAATACCACTGAGGCAGCCACAGTGCTTGCAGGGAGAAAGGCAGGATGTTTACCAGGCACTTAAACTCTGCGGGGTGGGACTGGAAGGAACAGGCTTGAACTGCAACACAATTCCTTGGCTCAGATGTTGGGAAACCCACTGGAACAGTAGGAAAAGTAATGCCCTGCACTGATGGGTGCAGCTCCATCACTGGCCAGAAACAGGCCAGCCAGCATCTATTGGGACTGAATCTGGTACACTTTCTCCTGATATTGTGGCCAGGGAGTTTCCTTGAGGACTTTATTGAAGTCCTTCTCAGTGATTAAGCAAGAACAGAGGAGAGAACTCTGAAAACATTTAAATATCACCAGGTGGTGCAATTTAATTCTATCTTTGTTTTGCAAGGGATAATTTAGAACCATAGTAAAATTACTAATAGTAGGAGTAAATTTACTACTAATAGGTAGTAGTAAAATTTCTAATATTGGCTACTTGACACCATGATGTATAATTCTACTCTTGAGTATACAGGCATGTTTGATCTGCTTATCAGCAGCTCTTATTAATCCACTTCTAAGGCCTTTTGTTGACAGAGATAAGTACACAAGGAGGTCTCTGAAGCAAGCAAAGCAATCTGAACAAGAGCATCCATAAGGTCCCTTGCTGTTCTCTGCAATGAAACTGATAGAAATTGATCATGTCATCTTCCCCTGATGCATGTCAGAGAAACATTTCACACTGAGGAATTCTTCAGTATCTTGTAGAAAACACAGAGGTGTTCATGTTGTACATTTTGCAACTACTTTGTGCATTGGCCAAACATATTAAAGGGAAAGCAGTTTAATTTTGACTGAGTTTTTCTGAACTTACCAGCTTTCAGGATATGAAGGAGCAGTAACAGAAATCCGTACCTAAAACGAAAAGGAAACGAGCGTTACAACTGACTTTGCATCTCTGTTGTTTAAAAAAGCAATAAAGCCAATTTTGATTGTTTTAATATAGTGGCAGAAGTAGGTAAATTAGGTACTGCTCCCATGTAATGCCCCATTAAGTATTTGCATTTTCGACAGCTGCAAAACTTCTGTTTATATAACTCAGCAGTGGTTTGGTGGCCAAGGCCATGAATAGCAGCAAAATGCACTAATATTGGAATCAGGGCAGAGGGCATGAAGTTGGTGTTGGGCCTGTCTTCTCTTCTGAAAGAATCGAGTGGCTTGCTGCACAAAGAGGCTCTGAAGGCTATGTGGGTCACTAGGAAGGACAGTGGCTGCACAGGTCAAACCCCAGGTTTTCCAATCTTTTCCTGAAACTCAAGGAGTTGTGGTTTTGTCTGGTTATAGAACAAACAGCAGCTGACCATGCTGCCCACCAGGTTGTGCACTCAGTAAAAATGTGTAAACAGGAAACCTGCTGATAGTGGAGAGCTGTGCAAAGGTATTTGCTAGGAAGAATTTGGTGTGTTTGATTACTCAGGAGGGGCAAATCTGTGCAGGAGCTCCCCCAAAGGAAAGGATGCCATAGGAAACCCAGTTTAACCCATCTATAAAGTCCAAGTGATTTAACTCTCATCCCACAGGAAGGAGGAAGTTTAAGGAAGATAAATGGACAGCACTTCCCTCTGAGTTACTTTAAAATAGCCTTTCACCACTGCACTTAGTTACACATTGTGCTCTCCTTCCTCCAGACTGCTGTAGGAAGGGAAGGAAAGATGATGGAAAGGTGTTGGGATGAGAACTGTGTGGCTGCAGTTGCCCACCTTGGTATTGCCCCAGGTGCAATAAGGTTGCAAAGCTGAGCTGATGGGCAGAGTGACAGGAGCACTGGCTTGTCACAAGTGTCCCCAGCTCACCCTTGCAAGCAGGACTGAAGGGCCACATTACCCAGGTACAGCTGCCTCCCTTCCACTGTTCTCAGCCCTCAGGCACCGAGCCCTGGGCTGGGGTAAAGGGACAGCTGCTCCCACCAGGCCATTTCTATCCAGGAATTAGCTCCAGAGTCTCCCACCCAGATGAGTTACTGCCTTCCCTCCAAACAAACCCTGCCCTGCCTGGCCCTCCTCCCTTCAAGCCCCAACCTAAGCTCACTCCCCAGCAGCCATTTCTCACTTTGCTGTGCTTTAGAAAATCCCCTCTCTTCCAGGCTTCCTGCCCTTTGGTCACAGCTTCTGCTCCTTTGTCCAGCCAAGCACAGGAATTCGTACATCACTTCCAGGCACAGCTTTGCTTATGCCCAGCTTTACTCTCACCACCTGCCAGGGCACAACCTGGGGCTCCTCTGCTGCAGAGGAGTGTCTCTAATTCCCACCTGCCCCCCAAGAAAATTATCATTTTCCCAAACACATGCAGCTTCCCATGCAGAAAGCAGAGGACATTCCTGACACAAAATCCACCTCTACTTGAAACCCCATTTCCAGAGACTGCAGTGGAGAAACTTTAGGGGAGAACCAGTCTGAACTGTATGATTTTTCATATAAAGAAAACACCTTATTTTCTTTTTCTGTGTCCTTTGAAATGATTTGATAGATGAGGCTTGAAAAGTTTAAGTGGATGCCCAGTGTGGAAAATTTCTGCTCTATTACTTCAGTAAATCTGCAATCAGTCTCAAAGGAAGTCCCCCAAGGAAGAACACCTAAACATTCTGTTCTGTCTCTGACAGTGGCTTTTACATGTGGATTTGTATTTTATCCCTGTTGTATTTTTTACACTGTGCAGGAGTCATCACTTTTGTGCCAGGCTTGTAGAAGTCTGTCTTGGCAAGCTCAGCTCATGTAGTCGTCAATCTTTCTTAATCCCATATCTGTGTTTGTTTTATTATTCCCCACCCAAGTTAGAAGCTATGGATATAGCAACTCATTTGAATAGAATGATAATAATAACTGACTGATCTTTTTGGGACTCTCTAGGGAATTTCCCATGGTAGGCATTTACTAATGTCAACAGACATTTAGATATTCAGCCAGAACCGGCTCTCATATGTGTGTATACAAAGAGGATCTTGATTTCTTATTTTAATAAGCAATGCCACAGTCAAGGTTGGACAGATTCAGAGATGCCTCAGCTTCCTACCTGGAGGAAGTTGCAGCTGTGGTTTGTGGGGCCAGTGTCAACCCACGATGTTCCTCCAGAATAGCTTTGATTCCAGGCTTCTACTGGAAAAAAGGAGAAATGCTCTGCCTGCAGAGAAACCTCCCTTTTGCCCTCTACATTCACTCAGCTCCTGTGTCCATCACACTAGCAGTGAGCTTAATTAAGTGCTGGCATAGCTGCACTACGTTCTTCAGGTCTTGCTCTCCTAATTTTTTAAAAAAAATTAAATTTTAATTTTTTAATTCTTTCCCACACCTTCCTCTTCTGCAAGTTTTTTTAAATGCCATGTGAAACAGGAGAAAGTTGCACTTCCCCTTTCATACATTCTTGCTGGGTGAGATGATAATTCTTCCTACCAGCACCTCCACTTTGGCACCACTACTCATCCTAATGCCACGGGATGTTGCTGCTGTGGCAGACCCTAGCCAGACAAGAGATATCCTGATGCTTGCAATAATGACTCTGGGGGCTTTGCTCCACTGCTGAGACGCACTTTGTCCCCTAACCTTGTGGCGACACGGCTCTTCTCCATCAGCAGGTGCCCTAAGCAGGTCACCTGCAGAGCTTTTCTAACATCTGCTGTAAAGCCGCGCTGCCCTGGGCAATAAAACCCAGGTGAGTCACGTCCCATCGCAACTCTTCAGCTGAAAATATCCATTAAAGGCCCATTAACTCCCTGGAGCCTTCGATGGCCGCGTACGGACAGGGGACCCCTGCCCGGCCTGACGAGGAGCAACACCCGCTGCCCGTCCGCTCCCGCGGCTCCGGGAGCGCTGCCGGCGGGCGGGACCTGCTCCGCGGCCTGTCCCGGCTCCGGGGGTCGCCCCTGACTCCAGCTGAGCAGCCCAACCCCCGCCAGCGCCTTCCCTGCCCAGCGCAGCAGCAAAACTCGCGTTTCCCTAAGGGGGATGCGCATCCCTGCCCGGGAAGCGCCCGTGTCCCCCAGCGCGCACGGAGCGGCAGCAGCGACCCTTCCCCCGCGGCCACCACTCACCCTCGCGGCTTCATCGTGTCCGAGCCGTGCCGAAGCAGCCGTGCTGAGCCGAGCCGAGCTGAGCACCAGCTGCCCGCCTTGGGCCGTTCCCTTTTCCCTCCCACGCCTCCTCCGCCGGGGATTTCCGCCTTCGAGCGCCCGGTGCGCGGCCGGCCCGGTGCGCGGTGCCAAGCGGGGACCCGGCACAGCCCGTCCCGGCGGAGTGGCGGGCTCAGGCACCCGCCCATCCCCACTGACCCCTCTCCAGAGCCTCGTCGGTGCCGCGGGATGGGGGTTCCCGGCTCCCGCAAATCCTTCTTCTCCGCAAATCCATGTCCCCTGCCGGGAGGACGCCGGTCCCCGTCAGGCGGGACGCCCCTCACCCCTGCTGGGAGCGCAGGGGAGCCAGGGCTGGGCAGTTTGTGTCACAGCACGGGGACAGCGGCGTCCTCTTGGCTCTGCCCGGCGCTGGAGATCCGTCCCCCGGCCCCGGGGGAGCGCAGAGTCTGCGCTTCAGGATCTCGAAGAATCCTGCCTGGGAACCGGGAAGGTTGCGTTTCAAAGCCCATTAGGTGTACGTTTGCATAAATAGCATATTTATTCTACATTTGTGTTTTGTAAATAGCTAAATGGGATTTGATAGAGAACGGAACCGCACCTGGAGCTTTCGTAGGTGTGCTGGTGAGGGGGTGTTTTAGCACCACCCGGATGTTTGAAAGCTGCGGTTCTCAGTCTCGGCAGTTTCATTTTTGGCTCCGCATCAGTGGCTGTGTTTGCCTTGTTTGTTGTCAGGAGCTTCAGCCCAGCTGGGACCTCTTTGCCAACGTGAGCGTTTGTGACACACAGCACAAAGCTGTCACAGCATCAATGGTTAACGTCTGCCACCTTCGTGTTTTATTTTTTTCTTGGTTTTAGTCACCCTGGGAATGCGATTACGTCGTGCACAATGAACATGAAACTGGGGTTGTGCAAGACCCGCAGGTCTCAACGCTATTTCCGCTGCCAGCCAGCGGCAAAGAAGGGGGATTTCAGTTTTGGGTCTTAAAGCTGACACTGCTTCAGCCTCTCTGTGTACCACTGATACCCGCAAATCAGTGATCCGTTTGGGAGGGTAGGCTTAAATTTGTGCTCAGTTTAAAGGAAGATAAACATTCCTGTGGAATTATGCCTCAATCAGAACATATGTGCATCAGCCAGTTCATGTCTTTCCCTGAAATATTTCCTGATGGGATATCTGAGCTTGGGAACTATTCTTTTGATATTTTAGGTGTTGTTTTTCATAACAGGCATTTGGTGAATGGGGATGCACATGGAATCAGTTCTTTGTGGCAAAAAACTTCATGACTTTAAAAGCTTGTGAGTTTATATGTGACTTTTTACGGTTCTGGGTATAAATTTTTTCTTTCTAAGATGCATAATTTGAAAGAACTCTTCTGCTGTTCTTGGCAATGGTTTCTATCCTACTTTTTTCATATATATGTACCAGTTTTTGTGGAAAGGAATTTCCCAGTAAGTGTCTCCATAGCCAGGAATCTCTTTAGGAATTGGAAGGGTCAGGTTGCAAACCTCTCTGCTGCCTGTATCAGCCTTTTTAATATGGATTGCATGATGAATTTTTAATGTATAAGGCAACCTTGTCTTCTATTTCCCTTCTAAATGGCATTCATGAAGGATCAACTAAGGCTGGTCCTGACTAACTAAGTTAGGACCTGAGGCAGGTCCTAACTTGCCTCTACCTGCAGAATTCTTCAGAGGACATGAAATATAAGGATGTTCTGCCAGTGACTCCATTCCTATGGCACACTCTGAACAAGTATCCCATCAAAAATAAGATGAACAGTAACAGACAGGCGTGTTTGAAACCCTGTGTGAAAAGTTTCCATCAAAGATGTGGCTCCTCATTCCTATTACCATACACTTATAGAAAAATTCAGACAGAGACAGCTGAGTTCCTAGAGTGATTTAAAAAACACCCTAATTTTTGACAGCTAATTTGTCCTCTCTTTAGTGTGGACACAAAGCATCTAAGGCTGTCAGGAGGAGAAAGTAACTCCTATAGCTTGTGTGTGGCAAATACGTTGCCTGTGGACTTTGAAACTAGAAACACTGGGAAGATTTGGGGAAAAAAAGAGAGGAAAACAATATTCCAGTTTTTCTGGGCTCTTGGACAGAGAAGTGAGAGGGCTGTTTGCTTTCAAATGTGTATCATGCAAAGAGAACTGGTGGATCTGCAAAACACCCATCTCATTAATACAGTTATTGAGAATCCAGAGTGACTTGGTTTTGTGAAACAGACACATACCTCTGTGCATATATAGAAGAAAAGAAGATCTCAGACAGATTGAACACCTCTGGGGACAGGAAAAAGGGGTGACGTGGCTGTGTGTGGGGAACTTCAACTGTATTTGGAGACAGCCATGAAAGAAATGCTGTGACACCTGAAATACATCACATCCTTATGGAATGGTGTCCACAAATCTCTGGCTTTTGTGCTGTGTACAAAAAGGTACATGTCAGTACATGTCAGTACATGTCAGTACATGACACTAAAGCTTTACTAAAGTAAAGTCTGACCTGCAGCTGAGAAAAAAGTCAAGAGAGAAATCACCGTAGCTTTGGCCACTTGTGCAATTTTATGTAGGGGTAAAGAACAAAAGAAGGTACAAGGCATGAATGATTTTGGAACACTTTTCTGACACTCTTTCTCTGCCTACAGAGAAGCTAGTAGAATTAGCAAATGGAAGAGGGACACTTAATAGAGGATGAGGGGAGGACAGGGCCCAAACACAATTTTTTTCCTTAACTAGTGGAGACAGTGGAGTAAGACAGCAAAGGTGACTGCTAAGAACAGTCTGGTGATGGGGGAAAAGATGCAATTGCAATTAAAGCATCTTGTGTTTCTGAGAAAATAATTTGTGAGAAGTGAATGAGCAAAGAGGAAACAATAGTCTGCCTGTTTGCTCTCTAGTTCTCATTTTGTTGTCACATCAGGCACTCATGGAATTGGCCAAAAATACCACTTTTAACACCCAAATTCCAAGATTATTCCATGCAAAAGAGGAAACCTGTAGCCCTGTAAAACACATGTTTTGGGCAAGATGTGCTCTGTGTGTGTGGCAGCAATGGCAATCCACTTATTAATATCCAGAGAAGGGAAGTACTTTGTTACATTTAGTTATGTTGTTAGAAAGGAGCACTGGTATCCACAGTTGTGCATGTTGAGATAGTTGATTTCCTGTTGTTTTAGGAATAGTAAAGGAATAACTCCCTTGGCAATACTTTTCCCAGCTCACTGTGTGTGGACATGTTAAAAAAAAAAAAGATCCACCACAGTATGTCATTGCTGAAAATGTCTCTTGAGGCTCTTGTGTTCAGGCCATATTATCCTGTGTGGAATGATTCCAAAGAGAAGAGTGCTCTTGCTGTCTGAATTGCCCTCTGCTCCTTTGCTCCATTTCATTTCTTCCAGATATCCTTTGCTCTGTACTTTTGCTCAGGACACTAGATAATGCATCAAAGAATCTGTTTGGGAATAGACTTCACAGCTTTTAGAGTGTGAAATGCCCTCTGGAGAAGGATTGCTTTCTTTTGCCCAGGTTCACTACACTGACTATAAGAATGACAAGAGATGGAGGCACAGCTGAATAAACTCAACCTCAAGCCAGATGCAGATGCCTTTAGCTGAGGAAGAGAAGGACCAAACTGGCTGAAACCATCCAGCAGAAGTTTTCCTTCTCCAACAGGAAGTTGTTAGTTTTTAGGACAACTTCTTCAGCGTGGCATTTCTGATCCCACATAACACACAGGGCATTGGAAATCCTCTGAGCAACTAAAAAATCCCATCACAGCTAAGCCTGGATCCCAGCGTCTGGCAAACTCTCTACAGAGATCATGAAGAGGGAGCCCATGGTGCATACATTGGCTGCTCTCTGGTTAAAACTAAAACATAAAGGTATTTAGAACCTACCAAAATTAATTTCAAACCTCAGCCTTCCCAAACTGTGCTAAGATGAAACCCATAAAACGCCCTACAATTAAGGTCTCTTTTTGTTTGTGATCATGGTGATCTTCTGTGAGGAGAACTAATGAAATATTCAGATAAAATGCTTAAGAGCCATTGTGGCAACATCTCCACAAGTGAAACATTTTTCAAATGCAAACACAATTATGTAAAGTCTCAAGACTAATACTTACTCAAGAGAAACAATGCAGTGCAGGTATTTGCTGTATAAATTAAAGATTTTGGTTTCATATCTCACTGAACATCAAGAATTTTGAAGAAGCAGATTAAAAGAAAAAAATATTATCCATAATTTTAGAGATATAATTGTAACTTGCTTATGATTATCATCATGTCAACATAACTATTAAAATAAATGAGCTCTGATTTGAAGTTATAAAACATATTAAGCACAGGTTTGAAAACTGATATTGTGTTCCAAGTCTAAATGGACCTGATGGAAAGCTATTTTAAGAACAGGTGTTGTAAAAAAATATCTTTACATTAGAAAGCAAATATGTATCTGTCCTGCTCTAAGCCATTGCCATGAAGTAAAGAATCTAGCAAATTCTGGAAATCAATCTCTGATATGAGAATATTCCCTCTTGAAGAAAAACAGCTGTATCCCTGGATACATTACTGTCAGAGCAAAACAGTGCCCATTACATACCAAAAAAAAAAAGTTTTAATATTTTCTTTAGAAATAAAAAAATTAGAAAAGTGTTTATTTCTTCTCATAGCACAGCCCAATAGGAAACCATGTAATGCAACAGGATATGATATGGGTGCCAAGTAGTGAGAAATGGGAACTGAAATCTGGATGACTTAATGTTGTTCATTGAATTGTTTGATAAAATATGCTACTACTACTAGGATTTGATGTGAACTGTAGTTTCATTTTATTGTAAAAAAGCTGGTTTGGCTCTTAAATAACTAAAAAAAAGTCCCTCTGATACCACTTGCTTACAAAGTGTAGACATAGTGTAGTGTGGCATTTGGGTTTTTGAAAATGTGCTTGCAGGAGAGACGAGTGTTTGGGCTGAATTCCCCTAAAAGCCCTGTGTTTCAGGAGGTTAGTGGCCAGGACAGGAAGCCTGATCCCATAGAGGGTTAGAGGCAGGTCAGTAGCTGTCAGTACAATGAGTACAGGTGGGGATCTACCTGTGGATGCTGCCTGGTTTTTTTTGTGTGTGCTGCAATGCCATGAAATGCAGCCATGGATGTGCTGCCTCTTTCTTCTCTTCACAGCAGGACAGGGCTCACCCCAGAAAGTAAAAAAGGAGCAATGTTGCATGGCTCATCAGCTGGTGATCAGCTGTCCAGCATCTTCCTCCAGCCCCTGGTGCTCAACTTCTTGCATCATTGATTGCATATATGTAATGTTTTGTAATGTTTTAATTCTGACTTTCTCGACCTTACTTCTTTTTTTTCCTGGCACTTGTCTCCAGCTAACAGTGCAATATGGCCTCTCTGTCCTTTTCCCATCACTGATGTTGGTGTGATGTAATGCAGGCAAGATTTGGGGGAGCAGCATACACTGCTGCACCAGTTACAACTCAGAGAGAGAGAAGTGAGTTTTATTTCTCACTTTTGTTTGTCAGATTACCAAATAAATTTTGGTAATTTTAATCAATGATTTTGTTGATTATCACTTTATTTTGCAGAAAGAGAGAAAGAGAGAGAGAGAGAGAGAAAGAAAAGAAAGAAAGAGAGAAAGAGAGAGAGAAAGAAAAGAAAGAAAAAGAGAAAGAAAGAAAGAGAGAGAAAGAAAGAAAGAAAAGAAAGAAAAGAAAGAGAAAGAATAAGAATCTACCTCACAGCTGTAGGTGCTGCTGTGACAGGTGAAGGCAATAATGTGATCTTTGTCTAGATACATTCCGGAGACAATACACTCTACTTTTCATTTCTGAAGGGGAAATTTTGAAGACTCTGCTCTTTTGTATGAAAAGAAGTCATGATCTGTCATAACTTGATGGTATTTAAGATGAGTTTTTGCCTTTAATGACGCAGAAATCATTTTTCCTAGGGTAAAGAAGGCTGTGATCTGGCAGGGTGTCAGCTGCTCAGTGAACACTGCCCATTCTGAAGTCACTTCCCTGAAATACTCCAGAAAGCAGTGGAAAGGAGGTGAATGTTGCCATTCGTCTACTCACTCCTGGGTGGTCATGCTGCACAGCCAGCCCTGTGAAGCAAAGATTGACCCCTGACTTTGTGACAGCTGAGGGGACCTTGCTCCAGAGACTGCTGGATGCTCCTGCTCTGCCATCTGGCTCCAGCCCTTCAGCTTCCCCAGGCATCAGCACTTCTGGGACATGCTCCTGGGGTAATTGGTTTCAGCCACAACACTCCCTTTGCCACAAAGAACAAAGAAAAAACCCCAGTTTGCTTTCTGAACATGCTGCACCAGAATGATAGGAAAGCTGGCTGGCCCCCAAGGCTGGCAGACATCCCTGCCACCTCCACCCAGGCTCCCTTAGACTCCAGCCTTCTGATCCCAAAGGCAGTAGCAGAGGAAAGAGCAGCTGGAGACTCTGGCATATTTGCTCCCACAGGTACTTCACTGACCTCCTGTCTTGCTTGGGATCTGCATTTGTTGTGGTGACTTGGCAGAGGCTGAAGGAGCATTAAACATGCTATTTTAATTCTTCTAAGCCACCAGAGTCAAAGGGCCCTGAGCTCTTCAGCAAATGCTTGGCTAGAGCATTGCCTCCAGAAAGACCTCCAGGTTTGGCCTTCAACCTCAACACAAACACATCCACAGGGATCTGTTATGTCAGTCAGTGGCTCATTTCCAGAACTTACTGTTCTTACTAACAACTTATTCTTTCACTCTCCCATGGCAGTGGCCTGGATTTGCTTCCAGTCTTTGGTTTCCCTTCTCATTTCTGTGCTGCAGTGAAGAGCCTTGCTAGAGTGCTAGCTCCTCTCTCCTCTCCCTCAGCCAGCCATTTGAAGGGCTTTGTGCCACAGCATTGCACTGAAATTAATTTCTGGTTTTTGTGAACATTGACCTTTCATTGCATTTCTTGCTTTTCTGCAGCTCGAGGAATTATCGACATGGCCTGCTGTTCTTCACCTGTCCAGCAGTGCAGCTAAAGGTGGAATGGAACCCAAATTCAAGAGCAATTCAATGAATGAGTCAGTACAACAGGACTGATGTGCTTTAAATGTGCAGAATCAGGTCCTTTGCCTCTACTCCATCAGAGGAGCCACATATCAGACAAATTTAAAGTCTATAAACACTTGTGTCTGTTCTTAGCAGGGCATTGAAAATGCTGTTTCCACTGCACTGTTAACAGACTGTTTCTTCCCAAAATGCTAAGTGAAAATGGAAAAAGAAGAGAAAGGCAGGCAGACGTACAAAATCCTGGTAAACCCACTTTTAAGGCCAGATGACTTGCATAAATAAACCCAAATTAAGCTCTGAGTTAAATGTTGTAGCAACTGATTTTGTGGGGAGGACAGGCCAGAGTTCAGCTTTTCCTCCATGGTCTTTATAGTTTTGCTGTGCGTCAGGGAAAACAGGTCCCCAGTTTTGTTATTTTAAGAATGCAAACAATTTGCTCTTCTGACCAGTAGACAATTTTTAAAGAGAGTTTTAAAATTTTTAAATATTTTTAATATTTGAAATATTCTTGGTTGTACAGGAAGTTGTTTTGTGTGTGGTTTTTTTTTGTTGTTTGTTTTTTTTTTTTTAAGTGTGCTAATTCATGCTGTAAGTGGAAACAAGGAAATGTTGCCCTTGTAAAGATAAATATTTATTTTGTTATTGAAAGCAGGGCAGCCATTCAGCCTTTGAGGGCTGAGATTGCTGAGAGATGTTTTAAGATCTTGTTCTGAATGTTTAAGAGATTGCAGGCTTAGTCTTCTAGAGCACTTGTTAAATTTCTCTGCAGTGTGAACGAGGAATTGTAATCCCTTCCATTCTGCTCTTTGACTGTGTTTATATGAGCAGGATCTGTCTAAGTCTGCTATTCTGCAACAAGTAGGATTAACAGGCTGTGTGCTCCTGCTGTACCTCAGCTGGGGTGCAGAAAGGTGCATTTCTCTTCCCCTCATGGGCACGTTTGTGTGTGTTTGGCACGCAGCAAGAGCTCAAGTGAAGGACTGCTGATGGATGTGCAGCTGTGTCCCTTCTCCGTCCTCCCTCTCAAATCCTCAGGAGATTTTTTAGGAGCAAAAAAGCTGCTGAGCAATGTTTGGACCTATGTCACTGTTGCTGCGTGGACAAACGACACCAATTCGACTTCTCTAAGGTTGAAGAACTCTAATTTTATTAAACAAACAAAGTCTCTTTTATAAAGGACAGAGCTGGACTTAATTGGTCTTTGATTAACACACTATCATTATGATTGGCTGATTAAAATCAACACTTCTCTACATGTAAACAAGGTAACAAACACTAGCTGTGGAGAATTGTTTAAATTCTTTCTTCAGATTGTTTGTGGGAAAAATCACCCTGAACACCACTGCAGCTGAGAAAATCAGCTGCAGTCTCTAGGAAAAAACAAAAATGAGACCCACAGACCTTCTCTAGCTGTTTTAGGGGCTGACTCATTTCAGCAGTGGTCATTTCCCTTATTCCAATCAGTTTTATTTCCCAAAGTAGGTCACCTCAGGGTTTGTGTTGTTGCACATCTCCTTCAAAAGTTGTGTTTGTTTAATGTCTGTTGTTAGGATTTTGTATATTTTGGTTGTGGGAGAGGAAACAACAGATGATTACAGACTTTCAGGGAGGAATTTGCAGGGCAACTTGTCTATGAACTAGAGAAAGTTTGGGATTATTTTTCTTGCCCTAGTGGTTTTCACTCCCACTCAGTGTACAATACATCAACATTGATAGAAAGGAGCATTGCCCTTATAGCTCATAAGACTGCTCTAGAGAAAATATTGTGGTTTTAAAGTTTTGTCAGTAGTTTTTTTTATTCCTTTCCTTTCCTTTCCTTNTGGGCAGTCAATTTTAGGGGAGAGAAGGAATCTCAGTTCTCTTGCATGGTACTCATATATCTACACAGCAGATGCAATCCATACTGTGCTCTGCTTTCAGAATATCAGGACCATGGCAAGGGAAATGCAGATAAGTATTCACATGTGCCTGGATCCACGAGAAATGTAAGATGACATTGTTAAAAAGCTGTATCTTTCTCTTGACCATTTCGTTTTTGAGAACTTCCACCCATGAGCACAGGAGGTCAGAATGGAAAGCAGTGGGAATGAAAACCACGTTGAATGAATACATTGGCAACGCAACAGACATCACCGAGGCGACTCAAAATTCAGCAGGTATTTATCTTTTACTTTGTTCTCTGCATCCCATACAGAGATTTTCACCCAGATTCCAAACTGCTGGAATAAGAAATGGGAGCTCATGGGAGGTGAGAGCGCTCGGTTTCCCTATTCGTGCTGATTTCCCTGCCCAAACATCTGTATTTCCACGCGGGGCCATGCAGGGTTTTCCTGGAGTCACAGCTGGAAGGGTCTCAGTGGAGCATGCAGGCAGAGCTGCTTCCTGTGCCTGCGGGCTCCTCGCATGGGCTGCCCAGGCCCGTCCACCCACACAGCCACAAAAGCAGAACGAGGTGTGAAAACACAGAAATGCTGAAGCAGCTACTCAGTGACACAACGGAAAATGTTGTACGGAGTATGGGGCACTTCTGAACAAGCACAGCCAGGACTTGCAGGCATGTGTGAAAGTGTCTGAGTGCCTGAATCATCCGTGGTGAGACTGAGGGAGGGCATCCCTTCCTAATGGGAATGTTGCTAGCAGTGGGAATCATCTAAGAATATTTGGGATAATTCTGTCCCTGAAATTTGGGGGGATTTAATTTATATCTGCTTTTAGACCCATGATACCACATATACCTCTAATATATATTACCAATGTTTTAAATTTTACTACCTCCTTGGGATTAATCAAGTCTATTAATTTCTAAAAAAGATTCCTTGCCAGTAACTTTTTTTCCAGCCAATATCAGACTCCAGTAAGTTATTTGGACTGTTTATGCCCTCGTGGCTCCTAAATATATTTGTTCCTGTATTGTTCCTGTATTGTTCCCCAACAATGTGTTTTAATTGTTTCTGAGAATCTTATCTTTTGGTTCATGACTATGGCTTTGTGTGGAGCCAGTCCAGTATGGTCTTGCCCAAGCAGAAGGCATCCATTTGGCATTCTTCTAATCCCCACTGGAAGGATCAAAATATTTGGAAAGCCATTAAAAGGAAAGCAAGTCCTGCAGGGGAGAACATCCCCTGCTCTGGTACCACAGCCATGAGCACTTTCTGAGTCATATTTTGTAGAAAATATTAACTTTCTGCTGCCCACTGGCAGCCTGAGAAGGTGTCTAAAAAGCGTGTCCCAAGGCTGCTGTAGCCATTGGTGCTGTTTCACTGGGGTTGTGTGAGCTCCAGCTGTTGAACACAGGGTTGGCAGCGTGCCTGGGCTGCCTTTGATGCTGTGTTCAGAGACAGGCAGGGGTTTTACTCTGCTGAGGGGGGCAGAGGTCTGTGAGGCTGCTCACTGCCTGCACTCACACCTCAGTGACAGGCTTTGCCAAGAGGTGATGGACTTTGAGCCAGGGACAAGGCCGTCAGGTGAATTAGTCTGGGGCCAACATTAAGAAGCAGAGGCAGAGCTCGGTCTCCTCCCAGCTGGCAGTGGTGCTTGCTTTGAGAGTGTTTGGTATGGCCTTTTCTCAAGTGCTGAAAGCAATTATCTCTAATAATTATCCAGTAAAATAATAGTGTAGCTGTAATTTAATGTGATTGCTTTGGTAGTGTGTCTGCTTCTCATCTGTTGCCAGACTGGATATGAATTGAGGTCAGAACAAAACAGTAACATACAGATGGAATTGTACCAGTTACACTGACTTTATTTGCTGTTTTCCTGTCAGCTCTCAGGAGATTATATTTTCTGATTATTATCCTGTTTCTATTCAGATGTGAAAAACCTTGCAATTACACAATTGGAAGCAAGAGAAAACACTTTTAAGCATGTTTACAGGATGATTTTTAAACTTGTGGACTAAGAAATCTGTTCTTTTCTCAGATTCACAGTCCTGTACAGTTTTCCCAAAATGAGACATATTTTACTATTCTAACCAATAAATAATAATTGTTTTGGTAAGTGTTTGAAAAGGTTAAAGAGAAAGAATATTTTTATATGTTAGAATTTATGTAAAAGACCTGGATATGATGGATACTTATGGAGGTTTCCACCCTGCAGGTAAGTAGACTTTGTAACTGAGGACACACAGAGGTCAGTGGGACTGCCTCAATAAGGGATTTACAGAATCAAGACCTCAGTGTTCTACAAAGTCCCCACAAAGGTTAGCATAAACAGTCTCTGAGTAGCTAATGAAATAAGATAAAAACAATCTCACCCTCATGTCAAATAAAGACAACAATGTGGTTGTGGAAGGGGAGAAAAAAAGCTGTGGTATGTTTACACACCATGAAAGAAATATGAATAAGAAAAGCTGCAGTCTAGATCTGAATCAAGATCATTAAGAGTCAACAAGACCTTATTTACATAAGTGAAGTCTAAACCAGGACTTAATAGGGAAATGATGCAGAAATCTCATAAATTTTGGATTGCCCCTGACCTGAGAGAAAGCCTGTTTTAGCCACTTTACATATCTACTATATATTTGCAAATGTTAATTGAGCAGTTCTTGTAGCACCAGAGGGACTATTAGTACAAGCCAGGGAAGAATTTGTTAGGTCCATATTTCAAGCATGCCAGCACACAGTGTTACCAAAACTCTATTGTATTAAGAATGTTTACTATCCTTTTAAAAGCATTTTAAAAGAGTGTTTTCATCGTGACTGTGGTAGGACTAGACAATGAAACTTAGTCACAGTTGTGCCTAAAAAAACACTGTCTGTGATTCAGCTAAATAAAAATATGCCCTTATTGTCTTAGGTCAGCTTTGAAGAATTAAAATAAACATATTTTATTTATCAAGGGAAGAGTTCAAAATGTTTTAACAGGATTTTCAACTTGCATACCAAATTTAAGGCAGTAAAGAGGAATTGCTTTGCACTTTATGTGATAATTTCATTCATCATGAGATGCAGTTAGGGGAAGACACTTGCTCTCAAAAAAACCCCCATAAATTCTGGGAATGCAGGAAATATAAGGCAGTCTTGTCTAGAATATAATTAATATCTCTGCTATCTCAAGAAATATCTTTGGTTCTTTCAGCCTGAGGACAATACTAAGAAGTTGCAGACAAGGTGAGAAAAATTTTAAAAGTCCCAAGCAAAGTCCACTGGTCAACCAGAGGATCAGATCCTAATATGGTGCTAAAGTACCTGCAGATAACAGGATAGGCTTTATTCTTCAATAGTGACCTAAGAGGATGATGGGAATAGCTGGCTCTTTCACCAGAAAAAGTTGGGCCAGAAGTAAGAACTCTCAAACCTGCATAAATTCCCTGGCTACTCACCTTTGAGCAGATGATGTAACTTCTGTAGATTATCCTGGATGTTCTGGATGTTCTCTGTGTGATATCTCTGTATGGTCAAGGTTATTGTCTTTTAAAAGAGAAAAATACACAGCTGTGTGCAACTCTTAGACTACAGTGTCAGCCAGGTTTTCATATTGTGAGGGGCATTAGACATAATCTGATAAATAATCTAATAAAAAATTAAACATATTGTGGGCTGGATAGGGCATTTCCCTTCTCTGGTGAAGAGGTTTCTGCTGAGGCCAACATGAGCACATGGCTCTCATGCTTTCTAAGAATCAGCATCCCAACTCTGTGGGGATGGGCTTCTCCAACAAATAATACTGTAATACCAGTGATAAATCTGTAATGCTTTAAATTGTGTGGATGGTTTTTGATATCCGATACAGAGCTGTTTCTGGTATTGAAGAACTATCATTAGGAACATCTATTTCCCATAAAAGCATTGAAATTCTTGAAGAAATAGGTGCTGGAAAGTGATAAACATACAGCATACTAAAATCTGAGTGTATTCTCTTTGTTAGTTCATGTTAGTGCATCAAAACTAGAAATACAGTCAGATGCCTGTGGCATGCACAGGCTCCGTGGTTGCTTTTGTGGTGTTCTAAATTCACTTAACATTAATCCAAAACAGACGTTGGCCAAGAACTTTGTCTAAGGCTTCCCACAGCCAAGGATGTTCAGATATGAATCCCAGTGTAATATGAGAACAATTTGTGCCAGATGGATTCCAGGCTTCCCACATCAGCCATTTATTTTCACTTTAATCCTTGTAGGTCCTTTGCCTCAAACTCTAGGTAGGTTCAAGCTGAGACCCTCCCTTCATTTTTAATCTGATGGGTGGTTGATGTTTTGGCTGAAGAGACACCACAGAGGCTGCTTCCCCCACCTAGACCAGGAGCTGAGAGCCTTAAAGAGCAGGTAAATAAACTGGGACAGCCCTTAAGAAAAAGAAAGCATTGTCACTCTGAAGGACAAAATGTGCTTCAGTTGGGAAGGACCCCGACTCCGAAGTATGAGCATGAGTAATAAGGGAAAGCACTGGCTTTTCTGAGGACTTTCAAGGACTTTAAAGAGGCAAGAAACTGCTTGTTTTTGCCCATTAAATCAAGATTATCCACACAGAACCACAGGACTGACCCCCCAACACTGCCAGGAGCTGGTGGACACCCCAGGCCGTGGGGAGGAAGAGGGAGAGGCAGGAAGGGCATTGGGTGCACAAGGCCTCACTGGCCCAAGGCCATGAAAAGAGGCTCCCAAATTCTCTTTTTAAAGTAAGAAAGACATGGCATTAGAAGTTGTTTGAGAAGGAATATGCTGCTTCTCACATGTATAAAGATTTCTGTAGGTTCAGCTTAATGATATGTATTGGAGAGAGAATGATGGGGGACACTCAGGGTCAGCACAAGGCCACAGCCACTTCCACCTGCTTTATTTCAGACCCTGGGTAGGATGAGATCCAGGAACAGGCCGAGAAGAATTTTGGGATGTGCTCCATACTTGTGACACGGGGTCCCTGAGGCGTGGCACTGTGGCAGAGAGCACACCCTCTCTTGAACTCTGCTTCTGTCTACAGGTACACCAAAAAAAAAAAAAAAAAAAAAAAAAAAAAGGACTTACACAAATCCAAATACAAAAAGAATGCACCAGCTAAAATTTAGCTAAAATTTGTGTGGGGTTAATCAAGTCTGTCCAGAAGTGACCCAAGAGTCACCCTGACAATAAAGTGAGGGAGAGAGGGCACTGTGTGCTGTGGCTCTGGAGTTGTTCCCACAGCTGCCAAACCATGTTTTCTGTGGCCAAGTGCCACATTCAGTCATTTCTTGAACACAAAACCACTTGTAAAACACTTGTAAAGCACTTATACCTTGTATCTCAATCTAAATTAAGCCTCTTGTAATTAAAATAAACCAAACAACCAAAAAAAGGACAGGTAGAAGGACCATCAGAAAAAAATCCCGTTACCTAGAGCCCCAGATTTTGAATTGCTGTGCCACAGAAATGCACAGGATTTGTACCACACAGCTGTTTTGGCACTGGCCCTGGCGGGGAAATGAGAATGGATAAAGTCAGACACTAAATTGCATGATGTTAACACAGCTTTCATATAGATAAGGATTTTTCCAGCAGGCATAATTAAAAAATAGTCCAACAGAATAATTTATGTTGTATTGATTTGCATTAACGTGGGAGAAAATATTCAGCAGTTCCTGTTGGGAAATGTAAGCTCCTGGAATGGAGAAAGTGGCAGTGAGTCCTGTATATCATTAAATCATGTATACTCTAAGATAACTCTTTTGCTCAAGCATTCAAACTCTTTTATTCTTCTGTACTGGAGATATAAATCACAGTGCCAGATTTTATTTACTTCTGTACAAAAATTGGTATGCACAGAATCAGTTTTCTGCTCCCTGAACATGCATACTCAATAAAGAGGTTTTTTTGTTCTAGGAGGAAACTCCAAAAATTCTGGGCCAACAATGCCGTATATTGCTTTTGTGCTTGTTTTTCCCTTAAGAACAAAAAGTCTGTGCATCATACAAATGCACAGAAAGGTGCAGCAGAGAACTAGGATGAAAAAAATATTCTCCCTTTGTCTCAAAAAAACAAAACAAAACAAAACAAAACAAACCACCAAAAAACGTCTTTTGATTTGCTTGGTTTTGGTCATTTTGAGGAAGCTGGAAAGTAAGATGATTTAAAAGTTCAGGGCTAACACATCCTATTAAAAATACTGTATTGCAGGAGAACCTATCTTTTGCTACATAGTACTGTAATAAAAAAAACAACAACTTTTTGATTTCTTGTCAAGTTTTTTAGGCTAACTGTAAGGCAGAAGGGAGACAGCTCTGTGTGCTTATCACAGGGTAGCAGGAGCAAGATCTACTTCTAATGCATGTGCTGTTTCCTCATTGAAACCAGTGGGGCAGAATTTGCTTGGTTAATTCCTGATTTCAGAGCCTGTTTGCTGACCCTAAGTCTTGCCAGGTGTGCTCACCTTTCAAAAGGGAAAGGACATAGGTTTGGGCCCTCAGGCAGAGAGAGATCTTCCAGGATGAGCCTGCTCTGAATAAAAAGATTGCTTTGAGTAATTGTCTGAGTCCTTGAAGTTATCCACCGAGGAGAATAAAATGTACTTATTTGTCGGGAGCTTTTGGTTTTTATTTCCCAGGAGGACAGGCCCGGGGCAGTGCTTGCCGTGGATGTTGCATCACTGCTTGGCAGCGGGGCTGCTGCTCTGCCTGCAGGAATCTCCCTGCCTGCAGGCATCCTCCAAGAAATGATCCACCCAACACACGTGTTCCTCTGTCACCCCAGCTCCTCGCGGCCTGGGAAGCTGATAAAACAGTTCCCTGGGCTCTGTATCCTTAGAGAGCTGAAGCTGCTGGTAATGACTCCAGAATTAATGATTTTATGTGCTGCAGAGACACACCCAGCCACCGCTTCGCTGTGGTGACGGTGCCTCACAGGAGAGTTTCGTTTTGTGTGTCCCACACTTCATCCTGCGCAGTGTTCACACCTCACACCTGCCCACAGACCAAACCCTGGCCTGTGTGGGCAGCCAGCACATCCCAGTGCAGGATTTGGTGCCCAAAGGTGGGCAGTGGTGCCAGGACAGGTGACCTTGGGCATCTGAAGGGTGCAGTGTGGAACTACAGGAAGCTTGGAACCACCTGGGGGACCACGGTGTCTCCAACGGCACAAAAGTGGTCCGGTAATTGACTCACCCTCAGCATAAAATAAACATATTTTATTTATCAAGGGAAGAGTTCAAAGTGTTTTATTTTGATTTTCATTGCATGCCAAGTTTAGAGCAGTGAAAATGGCCTTCTGTGAAAGTAGCACGAGCCTCTTCATTGGAGAGGAACCCTGGAGACAGGCTGCTGGCCCTGGATAACACAACAGTTGCATTTTGTGTTAACTGAAACTGATGCTTGGGCTCGGGACTCCGTGTTAAAGCTCTGAGCAGCACATTTGTGTGGGTGAGAGGAGAACCAGAAAGGCCGTGTGGTTCATGTCAGCTTCTTCCTATTGCTCAAGAGCAAAATTGTCTAGGAAAAAAAAAAAAGAAAAAAAAAATCCTCTTTGACCCCAAACTTAGAGCATTCTCAGTGAGGATAGAAAGAATCTTGTCCACAGTGGGGGAGCCGTGGGAGGAGACACTTGGAGCACATTGACTTCATTCCTGGGAACAAGCATAAGAATGGTTGATGTTCAGGAAAAAAAAAAAAAAAAAAAGATCCTTCCCACACTTCCCTTTAATCCGTTGAAACTTTATTCTGCAACTGGTGGAGCTCGGCTTCCCCCTCCTGGGGACGGCATGGATGGGCAGGAGCAGGCAGTGGGTTTTCCTTCTCTCGGTGCTCCAGTGTGGAACTGTTTTTACACTGCTGACTCTGGATACCTCTGGCTTTGTATTCTTGTGAAGGGACTTGGGAAGGGCAAGGTGATTTGGAAATCAAGCCTGTTGAAGCAGGATGAAATCTGCTACAGCGATGTTTTTATCTCTGCTATATTTAGTATATATTATAATATGATATGATGTGATGTGATGTGATGTGATATAATAAAATATAATGTAATATAATGTAATGTAATATAATGTAATGTAATAATATACTATACTATACTAATAACATAACATAACATAACATAACATAACATAACATAACATAACATAACATGACATAACATAATATAATATAATATATTTGGTGTCTGGTCATCAAAGCCCACAGTTGTTATTTTGAAATGTTCAGTGGTGGTAATCTGCATTGTTTCGGTGCTGTAAATAGAAACCCTGTGTGCACCTAATACAGAAGTTAAATTCTGAGTCACAAGAAAATACCTTTGCCTTCATTAACTTGAAAAATCCTTTTAGAGTTTGCAAAACAGTGATTTAAAAATTCAAGGGTAATTGGTGGTGGTTCCCTTTTAAGACAAAAGAAGGCAGTATCTGTTTTGAAAACAAAGGCATGCATTTTTGTAATGATATGGATGAAGGAAAACAGTGTAGGATTGATCAGGTTCAGTAATAATGCCACCTCTTTCAGTTAATCAATCAAAGGACAATGAAGATTTACACCTAAGCATAACAGGCCATCAGCTGTGCAGGTTATTTCTGATTTCTTTTTAGTAGCTTGTGGGTGCTCAAGCACAGATACATAAAACACAGCTGATTACTCGTGGCTTTAACACTCATGGAAGTGTCAAGGGCATCCAATCACTTAAAGCAGGAGCCCCTGTTCATATGAAACAGCAAAGTTTCAGGTTTTGAAGATGTACAGGTTCATTTTCATGAAGGTTCAACTTAATTTTTTACTCCTTCTCTTTTTAAAATCAAACATAAATGTATGATCTTTTTAACTCAGTTTTTCATTTTTTTCAAAAGAAGCTGGCAGATATCTCACCTTTGGTAAAGTGGATACATAAAAATGGACATAAGTCTGGGAAGACTTAAAAAGAAACTACTATTTGTTTATGCAAAACTTGGTGTATGGTAGTCCTGGAGGCACATGGAGGTTTGAATTTCATTAGTGGCAGCAATTCTACATATATCCAAAAATATTATATATATTATTTTATTTTTAAGGCAGCTTCCAGAAAAGCAAGATTATCACTTACTTGTGTAATTTGTGACACTTATTTGGGGAATTCCATTTTTTACTAAGAAAGGGAATAGGGGTTTTAAAGTCAAAACTTCTTCTCTATTTTTTTGCATAACTGCGGTCCCACAGGTAATTCATCGAAATATATTTGGTGAATAGCAAATACTTAAAAACCTATATTTGTATGGACCTGAATGAAAGGTTTAATTAAAAAAAAAAAAATCAGAAAATTGACCATGTATTAAGTAGGCCATTGCTGCCTGTTTCCACATGAAAGGTTTGTCTCTCATCTGGATTTGTGTCGCTTTCTCATTCTGAGCTCTACATTTTGTTGTGCTCTTGTGCCATGAGCTATGAAGAATTACAAATATTTCTATTGTATGCTCTAGTCAAATTACCTCATAATTATTCTTCCAGACTTTTAAAATGTAAACTACTTGGCCTTTTATAATTTTCTCCATAGACTCCTGAGTACCAGCAGAAAGTCTGGGTGCTCCCCCGAGGCATCATGCCAGCCAAATCACGATACACAGGAAACAAATATACAGTATCTGTTTAATAATGAATGCAGGATATGAGCCTGGAAAGTGTCAGACTAGATGCGAATTTCAATGAAAATACAAAGATATTATTTGTGTCCTATGTCTTTATCTAATCCAAAAGTAAAGATTTCTTCCTGTGGCCCCTTCCTATTTAGATATCCCATTCTTTTACTCATAGACCAAAAAGCTCATAGTTTCCCAATAAGTAGCTCTTATTAATGCATTTTCATCAGGTTGCTAGAAAAGAAAATCCAAGTCAGGGATGTACTTTAGTGTGTTAGAAGATATATTTCAAAAGATGTGAACTTGGCTGGAATATTACAAAGGTTCCAACATTAGAAATTCTCTGTTCTACACAAAGATAATCCGCTGAAAAGCACTTATTATTAATCTGTGCAAATTTCTATCTCATACAAACCATCTTAAGTTATCAGTTACAGAAATATTTGCTTCCAGAGGGGCCAGCTTTAACTCTGTTCCTAAGACTTTAATTTTCCAGTGTTACCTCATATTGACCAATCCAACAGCCAGTCCTCTGTGATTTATTTTTAAGAGTAGGATCTTCAACTTGCAGCTTTGATTTAAAGAAAAGAAAAGAAAACAAACAACCCCCCACTAAATATTTTAATGAGATTGATTTCCCCTTGTCCTTAGATAGCTTCTGTGTCCCAACACCATGGATTTGGAGGATCAGGTGGAAAATGCCCATGGATGCCCCTAAAAGGAGCCACAGGCAGCAGTGACAGATCACCCTGACCTCCATCCTTCTCCAGAGGTCCAGCTAAAACTTTGATTTCACAAAGTGTTGCAGTTCTTCATTAGGTGCTGACAATGGCATCTGAATATTTTCAATAAGATTTTCAGATGATATAATTTCCAGATTTTATAAGCTTTGAGGAATTGACAGCATGGATCAGGTTTAGAACTGATGAATTGAGTGTGAAAGTACCTGTGAGCCTAACCCTTATGCCAGCTTCTGTCTCTTACTGTACTTTTTCCTCTCTTTAGTAATCCCCTATTTTTACTTCCTTATTCAAGGAATGGAACTGAAATAAAGAGCAACACTAGTGGGAGCCCTCGACTGGCTGGACAGCACTGACACAGCCCAGTGACAGGACAAGGGGGAATGGGCTCACACTGAAAGAGAGTAGGTTTAAATTAGATATTCAAAAGAAATTCTTTACTCTGAGGGTGCTGAGGCCCTGGCACAGGTTGCCCAGAGAAGCTGTGGCTGCCCCATCCCTTGAAGTGTCCATGGCCAGGTTGGATGGAGCTCTGAGCAACCTGGACTAGTGGAAGCTGTCCCTGCCCATGGCAGGGGGGTTGGAACTGGAGGATCTTTATTTTCCCTTCCAATGCCCCAGGGCATTCTATGATTTAACTTCCCCTACTTTCATTACCCTGTTTTTTAACCCCTGCTGCGGTCTGCTGAGATTCGTGGGTGTTTTTCTCTGCAGCAAACAGGAAACTCTCTATTTCCACCACCTGAGTCCAACAGCTTTGATCCATTTGCAGGACATCTCGCTCGACCTGTGCTTCCATTTTAAGGGGTGAATGAATCTCCCAGGACTGTTCAGGCACCAAGACAGAGCCAAGGCACACAAGCTCTGCCTACACCGTGCAGTAGGACCCGACCTATCCCTCCATTTTCACTCTCCCAAAGGCTCTCCTTCCACTCCCCAAAAAGATTTGAAATGATTATTTTATAAGATAACACAACCATAAGAACGTGGCTAATGTTCTTGAAATTTCTGTTTTTCCTGAGGTATACACTATTTGATTTTTTAGTGGTAAATGGAAAAGGATTTTTAACTCCTAAAAGTGATAGCTCTTTGGTGATCTGTGTAAAACCATACATTTCTTCAAGCTAATTGAATTGTCAAGAAATGCCTATGCTAATTTTAGTGTAAATTTTTGCCTTGTTACAAGGTCCATATTCATGTCAGGATTTAATGCCGAAGATTTATTTTTATGTCTTTTACTCAGGATAGCAAACAGTTACAGTTTCAATCATCTAGACTGCACTTGATTAAAACATCTCTGAACCTGAGTGTATTAATTAACTGTTTTCCTAGTTCAAGGGGTTTTTTTTCTGTGTAAAATTTCTGCCTGAATGGCAAGTCATCTTCCTATGGAATATCAGATAAAGTTGGTTCAATAATCTTGTCACTTATTTTCCACACAATTGTTCTCTTCTGCTTTTGCGGTGTGTTTCGCTCCTCAGTGCATTGATACAAATTTGTGACACTGCTAGTCGATATGAAATCAATTATGGTTTGATGTAGTAGAGTTGCAGGTTTTTATAAATTTTCTGGTGTGAAAAAGATTATCCAGGACTGTCTTCACAGCTTATTGTGAATTTCTCCAGAAACACCACAAATGTCAAGTAATAAACGAGAAATATAGTTGTTTGTCACTGTCATGTTTTCCGCTGCAAAAACTGAAACATTACCCTCATTCATCAACCAAACCTTAATTAAATAAACCTCACAAAACCCTATCTCAGAAAGGCTTTGTGAAATTTATTTTGTGTTTTGAGGCCCTTAGCTGAAATATGCTCTGCAGCTGAAAAATGCTCCTCCTGTCTATTGAAAAAACTCTATATCCACTGCCTGCTTCTCACACTTCAGGGCTTTTTTTTCCTGATGTGGTAAAAAGTGAAATTAAACCCATCATATTCTGTATCATGTCCTGGGGAAAGTGCTGGGTTTTGTGCTGGACGGATCTGTTGGACCAGTAGAAGTTGATAGCAATGATGTCAGGAAGGACTGAAAATAAAATAAGGCTAAAGGTAGAATGTTCCAGTGGAATAAAAGAATACTTTTCTGCCGTAGATGAAGAGCTGAAAGATTGTTCATGGGGGGGAAAGGTACATATTGGGACCTCAAGGCTGATCTGTGATTCAAATACATGCCCTTGTCCAAGAAACTGAGGCAGACAGCAAATGTGAATTACTTGCATCAGCTAAAGCTGAGATAAAGTCTAATATATGCAATATTACCACATGACCTTTTATCTCTACCACTGTTCCTAGAGAAAAAAAAATGTAGACAATTAATTCGAGCGGAGATGATGGAAATATTAATCCAGGAACAGTGTCATATGATAGATCATCTGTTTTCTTCATCAAGGGAATGAAAGATTTAGGACTGACAAAGGTATTAAGCAAGGGGAACTTTCTGATTGCATGCAAATCGATGACTTGGTGGGAAAACAGTGCTTCAGTAGGAGGAAACAATCTCACGATAATTTTTGACCTTTCACTTTGAAACATATAGAAATATTTTACAGGCAATAGCATAAAAAATCTTAGGGGAAACAGCTGTGTCTCACTGCACAGTCCTTCACTAATTTAAGGTCCTGTTAAAAATCAGGCAAGGCATCAGAGAGAAGTCTAATGATAAGGGAGAGATCACAGGAACTAATGAGTACTAAATCAACACATGAATTGTTCTACTGATGCAGCAAATCAGAGTATGTTCTGGTGCAGTGAGTGAGGTATGTTCTCTGCTTCTCTTGTATTGATCACAAGTAAATAAAAAGAGAACTTACAAGTCTTTACTGTGACCCAGTGTGGGAGGCAAGGTGTGCATCCCCACTGAACAGTGCCCACGTTGCCACTGCTGCCACTGCAGCTCTTTCTCTGCCTGGAGCTAAATGCTGTGGTGAGAGAAGTGAAGTGTGAATATTCTCATTGTGAAACTGGTTGCCAAAGACAAACCTTGATGTAAAATAGCTGCCTAGCAACTGACAGGGAAATGTGCAGGGGGAAATCCATCCTTGCAGGTGTACAGCTTTGTAAGGTATGTCCTCAAAGCTGGTCTAACCTGTGTTTCAAAATGGACAGGAAAAGAGTGGACTCTTCACTTAGAGAGGAAAAATATTGCTCACTCCCTCCATATATACACAGACCACCTTAAACAGACCTGATTCTGATGAACTCTATGGGTTGGCAGTCCTTGAGGCTGAGATTCCAGTCCTGAGTGCAGGCAGTGGTGGCCTGAGCTTATCCAAACCAGCCAGAAGTGTCAAGCTCAGACTCTACACAAATAAGGTCTTTGATATCCAAGGTTGTTAATTAGGATTAATGGTGTGGTGTAATGAGTTACCTGTTTCCAGTTGTTCCCGGCTTGCATCCATCCAGGATACTGCATTCCCCTTCTCTTTCCCACCCTTCTCCCCCTCCTCCACAACTCTTCCCAGCAGGTCTGCCTTGTGTGTCAGCACCTCAGACCTGCCCCACTTCTCTTTCACCTCTCCCCTGTTTTTGTCCCTGCTGCTCCAGCCCAGCAAAGCTGCCTCTGCTCCTTCCAGGACTCAGTGCTGCCCTTCCTTCCCGACTGCTGCTGATTTATCTCCCTGCTGGCAGCTGAAGTGTCTTACCACGGGCCAAAAACCTGAGTTGGGCCAGGCAACTCAGGTCTTCCGAGTCCCCAGAGAGGCACCTAATGATTAAATATTTAATTAAACATGGCATGATTCCTAAGCCAAAGAGAGAATCACATACCTTATACCTTATTCGATGTCATTAGAAAGATTTGGCTCCCGGTTTAGCGAACATAAAATAAACTTCTGCAAACAAATAAATGTAGAAACGTATATCAAATGTCTACATTTTAACTATATATGGGGTTTGGGGTTTGTTTGTTTGTTTGTTTCCCTATTGGATCAGTAAGTATTGCCCAGGCCGACTGGAGCACGTTGGTTGGCCGTGGCAGGTTCCTGTTGTTCTGCAAGGTACAGCTCATGGCGTGGGGGTCCCTTGCCTGCTCCCACTGAGGGGATTTGCCCATCTGGGGACTTCAGGTCACATATTTTGTGGTCATTTTTCATAGAATCACAGAACGTGCTGAGTTGGGAGGGACTCATCAGGATCATTGAGGACACCCCAAGAAGCCCACCACGTGCCTGAGAATGTTGTCCAAACACTTCCTGACCTCTGTCAGACTTGAGTCCATGATCACTTTTCTATAAGTGAGATGAAATATCTTTATTTGGTTTATCACCAGTTTCTTCCTCTAGGGATCCCACTCTGGCTCTCCAATATTGAAGTCCATTTTATTAGGTGTTCCATCCTTCTGCACCTGTGTGACTGCACCTGTGTGTGCTGAAAGCCAGTCCTACTCTGGAAGCTGTCAAACAGAAAATATATGAAAAAAAATTCAAGTGTAAGATCCATTCAATAAGTGCTATTTTATGCTGCCAAGGAAAAGGAAAAGAGAAGGCACTGGAATCCTGTACCCATTTTTTTCACAATTTCTGACAGCACTGAGAATGTATTTGGTTGCGTAAATGAATGACTTGAACTGTTCTTGCCTCCAGGGCAGATCTGTGAAGTGTCAGGAGGTATACTCTGATGGGTAAGGAGGAGATTGCTGCATGATGACTGGCACTTGTGCTCTGGAAACAAAGCAGTGCTATTATAATGAAAGCAGCATCACCTGAAAGCAGATGAGTTAGGGGGGAAATTGCCTGTATATTTCTCTGAAGGAAGGAATAATTTATTATATTACTGTGATATCTTTACTGAAGATATTTTCTCGGTGGTGCTTGTCAAATTTCAATTCATAAAAGGTGATTTTTCTTAGAAACTTGCCTGCTTTCAGAGCACCATCTGCTGGTGCTTCCCGGGTCCCGTGGGCTGCTGCTGGAGAGCTGTGTTCCTTTTCATTCCCCAGAGGAGGGGAAGGGTCTGCTGGTGTTCACTGCAGCGTGGTTGTGTTGTGAACCATAACAGCATTTCTTTAGTTAAACTTCTGTTCAGAGTCCACTCATCCTGCCAGAGTCTGTTTTCTGAAAGTGATTCTTATTCACATTGCAAAAACCTTTAAAAGGAACAGGAATATTTGCATTATGGGGATAATTCTTCAGTGGTGGTTTGTGGGCTCAGCCCCTTAAGTTTTGTGTAAGCTCATCCACAGCTCTGTGGCTCTGCAGAGAAAGAGGCTGTGCTTTACCAAATGTGAGCAAATGTGTTTAACAGACTTTGTGTCGAACTTGTCAGGTTTTCAATTACGTCTTTTGTTCAATGCTTCATTGCCTCTCATCCCTGCTGAAATACCATTTATTTCTTTCATACACACGAATGAATTTGTCACATTTGAGGGAAATCAGTGATGACTGATCAAATTTTAAGAATTTATATGCATGAGATAATTTTAGGTCTGAATTGTGTTGAGGTTGTGAAAGAATATTTATGTGGGTTCTAGCCTTGGACCTCTAGATGTGTTATGAAGGTCCAGTGACTTTTTCTCAGTCAAAGTTCTTTTAAACTATAGCACAGTTTTGATGTCCTGTGTCTCAAAAAAAACTGAAGAACTCTTCTATTTCTAGCCACAAACTTATCCAAACACTTCAAAGTATTTAATACTCATATTTTAATCACGTTGATGACTTAGTTGTTTTTAGAGAGAAAACTCTAACTGAACTCTATGGTACAAAGTCATTAAAATGTCTCCTAAAAATACCTACAAAGCAGTTAATGTTCGTTCTAGCCCTTAAATGTGCCTGAAGACTTAACACTGCATTAAAGAAATGAAGTACAATTAGAGTGTAGGATTATGTGGAGATATGAAGTAAAAGAGGCTTCTGAAATAACGATTTTGCAAGCAAAATGTGAATTCTTTCTGGAAGAAGATGGTGTCAATGGTGTCTGAACCAGCAGCCTCTAAGCCAGCGGGGCATTGGAACCCCATATCCTGATTCACTTTGTCCTTTGACTCCCTGCCCCAAGAGCCCTAGAAGGGACTGGTAAATCCTAAAGGTAAATCCTAAAGGTCCCATTTCCCATGGCACTCCTTCCCTGACCCAGCCTTGCAGCAGCTCCTGCACTGAGCTGCAAGAATGGACTTAAACTCACCATCTTTGCACGGGGGTTTGGGCCTGGTTGGTCTGGACTTCCAGGGATATCCTGTTAGACTGGATTGTTCTCACACTCCAGGGGTCCTAAGAGGATTAAGCCTGAGCAACAAGATGTGGGATCTTGCACCTCCAGGAAGCTTTACCAACTGCAGAAATCCAAATCAAGAAAGAAGAAATTCAAAGGCTGAAACAGAGAATCTGTTATAGAAAGATCTGATATCTGATATCTGACTATAGAAAGCCTGTGAATCCATATGAAGTACTGTTATTGAGTCAGGTGCCCCAGTTTTGGCAGCTGCATGTTAGGTTGTATATATTTATTTTACAACACTGCTGTGAGGTGGTGTTATCATTTTAAGGATGGGGTCTGTTTAAAGGATAGAGGTGCTTGTGCAATCAGGTAGGATATCTAAAATGCAGAAGAGAATGGAATTGCTATCATCTACATCCCAGTTGCACAATAAATCCTTTGCCACAACCTCCTTCTCTTAGTACAGCGAGTTTGGTGTGCCACTTCAGCTGAGTGAAGTACAGCTGAGCTTCTCAAATACTTCATTGCACCGTGTTTTTGCAGAAATTTGTTCCCAAATGTCAGTCCCAACAGTGAATTCAGAGGGCTTGAGGTGGAACACAAGTACATTACTTATCTTTCATCCTCTGTCAAATTTTGTGTGTGTAGGTGGCAAGCTCAAGTAGCACCTGCCAACTACTTTTTGGTTATTGGCTTGGGACAGAGCTGCTTACATTTAGTGCTGAGACATCCATTTGTGTACTACTTCATATCTGCTTTCAGAATTGCACTAAAAATCATGAAATTTTAGGTTGAGCAAAGTACACAGTCTCAAAGCAGGAGCTCTAATTTAAAACCATTTTGTAATCAACAAAGAAAAATTGGTCTGAAATCAGTTACCAATGCACAGCTTGGTGGCAGGACTGTATTTAAGTTATGCAGTGTATCCGCATTGAGTGTACAGGAGATGCTAAAGAGTTGTATTAACGTTTTTCAGACTGACTTTTAGAGCAAGGGTTTAACAACTTGGGTTGTACCCCCAAGGTAATTGTTGAGACTTGAACTCTCATAAGAGTGTACAGTCCCTTATGCTTCAAGGGGGAATGAACACACAAGTGTAATATAATAATAATCTGTTTTCTGTGACATTTTTAGAGGGTGTGTCTTAGCTGATAGCTGCAGAAATGAATCTGTTAGCTGGTAACACTTTCCTTGTTCTTGCCACTTTTGGTATCACATGCACAATTATCTTATGATTCCTTTATAGTTTCATTTACGTACGTTCTGACCAGTGGATCCCTCTCGTCAGACTCTGGTGCTGATGTGCAGTTTGCAGTCACCTTCTGCACAGTCACTGTTGTCCCCAGCTTTGTTCTGAACCTTGTGTTCACCCCTATCAAGACCCATCTTCCCTCTTCTTGTTGATATATCTGTATAAAGGGTGTTTGGTATGCCATGGGTGGTTGGTCTTAATGTACATTCCATAAGTAATGCAAAAGTTCCTTTCCTACCTTCCCTGCCAGAAAAGAAGTTTGCTTTGTTTGCTTGAAGTCAAGGTGATGCCAGATTTGCTGAATCTTCCATTTGTGAATTTGCATGTTGAAAATATCTTTACTCAACAATGATCAAAACTGTCACAGAGTTTTTACATGGGGAAGATTTTAAGTTGTTTTCTTCTCTAAATCAAGTGGTATCAGATTTGACAGTTATTGGAAAGACCTTATACTACATTAAGGAGCCGTTTTTGGAAAGCTTCTTCTGAAAAAAAAGAGGTGGCTTGCCACACAATTTGATTACCATGAGTTATCCTGAGGCTTAGGTTGACTTGAGCCAGCTGAGTGGAAAACAGAAATCACCTTGGAGCCAAACCAGGTATCTGTGAGGCTGGCCCACCATAAGCCAATTTCTCTGTGTTCATCTCCAAGTGCAACACATTCCTAATACTTTGCATATTGATGTATGACAGAAAAGAATAAGTTTTGTCTCCTATTTGAGACAAAAGGTGATTTTTCAACTACTCCCTTCATAAGGGATTGGTGGAATCACTGTGGAGGTGTACAGGATCCCTTGGTGCTGAGCAGAGGAGGATTTGAGAGGGAGGGGCTGCCAGACCCTGTGCTGCCCCTGCCCTGAGCTGCAGGCTGTGAGAAGTGAAGAGTCTCCCCATCCTTGTACCCAGGATCTCTCTGGCACAGGGGAATGCAGACAGGAAGGGATTTGAGACAAAAAGTTCTGCTTAGAGCCAGGCAGATGCCATATGCCTTCCTTCCATAAACTGTGCCCAAGTAGTTGGTTTGCCACAGGGAAGGCTCAGGTTCTGCCAGAGCAGCTCTGGATCAGGGAGGGAAGGTTGATGGCTGTATCTCCTTGCTGGTGCTCTCTTGCTGCCTGGTAACCTGTCTGCTCATTTTTGCACTGTCAGATACCTTCCTTTGGGAGAAGGCCTCTCATTTTTAAATCTGTGTGGGAAACAGCCCTGTCTGTGGCAGTTTTGAAGGAGCCTTGTCACATCATAAGGTGCAGTTCTGGCTTTTGAACCAAAGCCTAATGCTCCAAGCACATACACACCATTTTACATGTCTGAAGAGCACTGTGCTTGTTAAATATGAATGTTTCCAGGCCTGTTGCCCAGTTCTGCAGATACAGCATTCTAAGATTATCCATTTGCTGTCTTTCCATCAGCTGTGTTCATTGCAGGGATAGAGATTATCTATCTGCCAACCATGGAAACTCTGAAAGTCAAGCTGTGTTCTTTCTGGCTTGTGAAACTTGTGGAACTTGTGGCTGTAACCTTGACTCAGCAATCACAGGGGAACACTTAGGCCATGGGTAACTTATAGTCTTCTGATCAACAAGATTCTCTATGGTGCTATGTTATTCGTTATTTAATATATATAAGTATTATCAAATATCTAATATTGTATATTTAATAATGCTTATGTAGAATCCTACCCACAGTCTTTCATCTATGTTAGTTCCATGGAGCTAAGGGAATAAAAAGGTGGAAAATTATTTTTAGTCCGTTCAGAGAGGCAGATCTGACATTAAATATGTTTTGAATGCAGATATATATATATATATATATATATGTTTTGAAGAAATATTACTTTTCTGGCCATATTTAACTGAAAATCAAAATAATATATTCCTTCAAGGTGTCAGCTTTTAGTTCCTGTGAGATATGATGTTCTAGATGGCTAGAGGAGGAAATGTATGAGTGTGAGATGGGTGTGAGAAGAATACTCCAAGGGATGGTTTTCTTCATTATTAATAAAGCTTTTAGACATTTTGTGATTATTTATAAGAAGTGTGGTTTCTATCAAAGGCAATTATGCCAGTTAACAGCATGTTCAGGCTATGATAATTGACTGAACAATCTTCTAATACTTTGCCCCTTTCAAACCTGTTGCTTGGATACCACTTTCTTTGAACTATTATGTACCTTGCTGAAAATTAAATGGTAAAGAAAAGGTTTTAGCAGCTCTTTCCTTTGTCTTTTCCATAAACTTTATATTATAAAATACTTTCAGAAGTGAAGACAAAAGGTTGGGGCTTTTGGGCAGGAAAGTACTGACAGAAACAGCTGGAAAATGCAACTTGTACAATCTGAATTCAAACCTCTGTTTTCTAGATGTGTTGTTTTTTTCTTCCATGCAAGCTTTTCCTTCCTTTTCCAAGGGAATTTGAACTTGAGATGCAATGGAGCAATTGTCAAATTGCAGTCATCCAGAAGTAACTGGATAATGCATCCAGGTAAGTCTCTCACTAATGAGAAGGGTTTATTCCCTGCTCAGTTTTACTTGCTCACTACAATATGTAATCTAAAATTGTGTGGTAGCATTTGTGATTTGGAGTTTTTATATAATGAAAGGTATTCTTGGTCTCCATCTAAATACCAGGTATTCTATTATATTCTGCCATGAACTGTTGTGATTTATTTAAGCTGTGAGCTGCTGCTTTATCTATATGCAAAATCCTCTCAAAGAAGAATCTGTACTGAGTCAGGTGACCTCAAAATCAAGAGGTGTCTTGTTGCAAGGGCTTAGATTTGCCTACAGGACTCATTTCCTGGAAACCTCCAGGTCTATCTACCTAGTTTTACTTCACTCTGATGCACATGAGAAGAAGGATTGGGGGTGAACGATCTGACTGGCTCAGCAGGCAGTGTCTTTAGAATCACTTTTTTCTGGGATCATTTTACCATCTGAGTTGAGCTTAAGCTGAAGACTTAAGTCATGTGACATTGTTAGCAGAAAACATGAAGGCTTTCCAGTGGGGGTCCAACCTCTGATCAGGGAAGTCACTTGTTTACAGGAAAGATGTTGACTCCAACTTAGGCATAATGTTTGGACCTAGATTAGGAGAAGAGATATTTATTAGAGATTTGTCCCAATGAGGCTGGCTTTTTCTGCCCACTGGAAGGCAAGGAAAATCTCCTGCCTGTCCCCTGTGACCCTGTGCCTGGGGGGGGCTGTCCTGCCCCAGGCCACAGACACTGTGCTCCTCCCAGAGAGGTGCAGGGATGGCTGTCAAGGACTGTCACAGGCTGGATTTTGAGAAGCAGCACCTACCACAGTGAGTGAAAAGTCAGGACTTCGGTGCAGCTCATTGCTCCAGTGGGTGATGGGGCAGAGTTGCAAACACAGCTACAGTTCAACTGTCTCATGTTTCAGCTCCTCTCTGCTTCCTGTCATCACAAAAATGAGCAGAAGCAGAGGGAAAGTTCTTATCTGGATACAGGGTTGGACCACAGACATCTCCCAGTCTGGATCTGGGGATTTGCCTGTGATCTCTAATGCAAAGGGAATGTTTTGTCGCTTTATGCTCACAGCTGAGCCATCCAGCAGCACTGTTGCAATGACTCACAGCAGCGCCGAGATTGTGACTCACTGCTGCATCCTTTCTGGAAAGACACTAATCCTCCTTTCCTGCTGCTTGGGCTGGTTTGGGAACCACAACATTAAGGACTGAAAGGCACATTTATTAAATGACACATGGCAGGACTGGGTTTTGTTTGTAACAGCGAGGAAGTACTTTGTGGTCTCTCTGCTGTCGACTAGACGCTGACACATCTGGCACCCAGGCACCAGAGGATGGAGGGATCTGGGCATTTGTTTCCCTGGTTAGAGCTGGGTGTCAAGCCTATTTCAGTCAGTGAGTCTTTGGGCTGGATTCCAGAGTTTTTCTTAACTACCAACATCTGTCAGATGTCAGCTCCCTGAATCCACCCTTCCTGGTCATGCTATTTTAAGGCGCTTGTATTTTAAATACTACTACTAATACTGCTACTACTAATTATAAGACCCTTATAGATTTTTCTCTGACTAATTTGTCCTCAGGGGACTTAGAATTCCTCAGGTTTCTTCCTGACCAGTGACAGGATGTGGTTTATCCACTAGGAGTCACCCAACCTTGTGCCACACAGGCAGTCTGGCCAAAAGCCTTTGGGGTCGCTTGTGGAGCAGCAGGAGCTGTGCCCTATGAGTGTAGTGAGTGGTAACTCTGCTTCAGTTGGTTATTGGTGCAGCTCTTGCCCTAAAGTGGGAGATTTCTGTTCTAAACCAGCACTTGTTTATGGTTGTGGTCTCTTGGAACTTCAGCTAGACCTGGAATGATTTTGCCTGCTCTTCATGTCTACAGATATTTGAAGGTGTCTCTATCAGAGCTAATCTCCCTGGGCTCCAGTTACAGTCGGTGGAGAGAACAGGCATTGCTGGGTGTGATTTACCTGACATGCTTAATCTTTCCTCCTTAGGATGAAGCAGTTGTGTTCCAGAGGTACCTGTTTCTCTCAGTAATTTGGAAAACAGCTCTTGGAAGAATCTGTACTAAGTCAGGTGACCAATCCACATTTACTTAATAACTATGTTCTCAAATGAAATTCATCCATGGAAATGCCAGTTAACTCTGTTACCACAACTCTCTCCCAGGACTTGGCCTTTGCATTTTTTTTTTTAACTAATTAGGGGTATGGTAATTTTGGGGTGTTTTTGTAACCAGCAGAGTTATGTATGTGTGGTTTCTTCTTCCTTGAGGGAGGGAGGCACATTTGTACCACTGTCCAGCACTGGTGTGGCTGCACTGATTCACTCAGCTGTGCCAGTGTTTCTAATTATAGCTGTTAAAAAGTCATAGAAGGTTTTCAAACAACTCATCTGTGCAAGTACCTACTCGCCCTAATCAATACAGTCACCTTAGCTGGAGACATGACCTCTGCCTGAAGACTCATTAGGGCACCAGAATGTTCAAGTTTCAATAATTTCTATTCTTAAAATATGCAGGGATGTGAGGCAGGGTCCTTTCTAATTAGGAGAATGTGTTTGCAATGTTTGCTTTGTATATTAAAAAGTTTAGAAGTCTTGAAAGAAAAGTTATTGCAAATCAGATACAAATTTTTCAGGGTGAGAGGTTTCTTAATTTTCTGCTTATTCCTGAAGTTTTTGAGTATTGTTTTCAGGGAGAACACTGAAAAAATGAACAACAACCATTTTTTTTTTAACAGATATGTTTAATTAAACAGAATGGTGTAAAGAAAGTGGTGGTAAGGTAAAATCACTCAACAACAGTCTCATTTTTGAAGCTTTCTGCTGTTACAAGAAAACCTGTAAAATAGAAATCAATATTAATTTAAAAATATGATCTCCCTAAAATATTAAATAATGATACAGTTTAAAGGCAGGAAAAGCATGAGGTTGGTGTTTTCCTGAAGTGCTGCTCAGCCCTGCTTCATGTGACAGGTGAAATTGGAGGCTGGGCATGTGCCAGGCAGGGATGGCCAGGGCATCCTGTGAGCCTGAAGAGGGCTCACGAGGTCCTGCTTCCTACCAGGGATTCATATGGGTTTTGTTTTCACATGAAACCCTGTGAAGGTGACGTAGCAGATGTTGGACTTCCAGCCATTAACAATTTTCACCTTTGATGGCACAAGGCTGTTCCATCCCACAGAAACACAAGTTCACTTGAATTCCCACGCTGCCCATATGCCTACATTTCAAAGTTTGCTGCCTTATTAACTGGTGAAATATGTTCATTATAACAGCAGCAGTGAGAGGTATTTAAGTGCACCTCGAGCAGTCAAACCCCAAAGATTTAAATCTGCAAACCCCATCTGCTCCTATCTCAGGAGCTCACATAAAATATGAAGGTGCAAAGGATTCCTATACTAACTTTTGCAAGCACTCACTTTCAGCCTTGGGGACATTGGAATTTCATTTGGAAGTGCAAGAGAAGCCAACTTTTTTTTTTTTTGGCCCTCAGTTTTACTGGGCATTATGAGTTCATGGGTATTGGCTGTTTTTGCTCAAGCTGATCATTCAATTCTCAAAGCACCCTAAGTGCTCTCTAAGTTCCAGAAATTTTAGGTTCAGTTCCTTTCTCTATCTCAGAATTATTGGTTGTGCCTATCCAGTCTGTGAGTCCATTTTGTGACAAAAGTGGCTATATCAATATTAACTTTAAAAATAAGGATATGGGTCTGTGACTCCCAAAGTTTGGAGATGTTTCCTTGCAGATGAGAATAATGCATCAGTCAAAACACAAGCCTTAATGACAGAGTACATTTGCTCTGCCTCAAATATGTGCAAGACTTTCAATTTTAAAGGTAAGATTTTTTTTTAAGACTGTGGGGAAATTCCTCCTTCCCTTCAAGGGGCAACCTGTCCTCTACTGGAAGATATTTTTCTTTTAAACAGCAGATTATATTTACAATAAATGTCTAGGTTTGGAGAATGCTTTGGTTGCTGGAGCTGCCACTTTTCTGAGCAATAGGAATTCTGAGCTTTTAAATAAACTGAGAATTATTTGTAAAAAAGGATTCTTCCATTGTAATCAGCTACATTTTCCTCCCTTCAATAATCTATGTTATCAACAATTAAACAAAAAAAATCCTGTTAAAAAAGTTCTAAATGCTAAGTTTCTTTTCTGATTTGTTTTTCATACAGGATATTTCTCTTGTGGCTGTAACTGCCTTTTCTGTGCAGAAAGATGCCATGATCTGGTGGCTCAGGTGTTGTCTTGGAACCAAAACCCTGGGTTCTCTTCCCACAGGCTTCCCAGCTGTTGCATCAAAGAAATGGCAGCAACAAAATCAAATAAGGATGACTCTCACTGCTGAAAAAAATCAGTACAGAAATTAATTTGCTCATCTTTGATACCAACCTTTTCCTCAACACCTACCCTAACTGCCTTTGCTGCAAGGAGGGATGGATGTGTCATGCTTGTTGCAAGGCTGTGACAAGGCAGAGTTGGTGGTTTTTTTTAAAGAGATCTGTTCTGGGAGTTTGTTTCTTACCACAGAAAATCTAATCACACTGCTTTGCACCAGTGGTTTAGAGAATCCCTCTGTATCTTTAAACATGGAAATGCAGCTTGCACTTACACTGCCTAGCAGGGGTGTAGTGCATGGTGGAAAATTCAGCAGGAGGAGCAGCCTCCTCATACCTGCCATCCTGGCCTGCTGGACTGTGATTTTTTCCCCTCCCTTTTCTATGCTTAAATCTTGTTTTTTGGTGGTTTGCAGATACTTCTCTCGCTTCCCACATAAATTCCAACGGTATGACCAGATGTCTACTTCATTTCTCTCAACACCCTTTACAGCCCTAATCCAAAATGTTAACACCAGCCACAAAAAGAGCATGTCCTTGTCATGCAAATTACCTCAAGCAGGTAGCCAAAACATTATCTCATGCTGGCCTAGATGTTACAATGCTTGCAGCTAAAATTCTCCCTCAAGATCCTGGGCAGATGTCTCTGGGCTCTTTGACTGGGATGTTCTCTGGGATGGGCAAAGTCAAGCCCCAGGCATTTCCCCATGTAGGAAATGTGTTGTTGGAAGGGAGGCTACTATAAGACCAAAAATACATTTCTTGGTTGCACCTTCACCCAGAGGGATGCACAGCCACAAAAGGTGTCCCTAAAGAGGAAGACTTCATATAAGTGGCTTACAGGAGGGACAAGGTGATCATGTGGGTATCAGTCCAGCTGACAAACTTGCTTTTTGGAGATCCTATCACCTTCGGGGGCTGTTCTGCCTGTTGGCAGTGGGAGCAGAACAGTCCAGGGCTCACAGGCAACAACTGAAGAGCACAAGGTTTATGCCCTAAGAACCTGAGTCTTTCACTCACCTTGATAAATTCTTGAAGGTTGGGTGCTGGGCTGTGAAACATGCTCTGCTCACCTATCACTGGCCTGCCCATCTTCCTTAATTTTTAAATTTTTATGTGTGTTTTTCCTATTTGTAAAACTTCCAACTTTGTTAGACTTTCTGAGATTCACAGTCAGAAAGTGCTGCTTAAATACTGAGTTGTTCTTTCTGCTACTTAATTTTTTTCCCCCAAGGCCTGGGCGAGATTAGAAGTTTGAGTTTGCGTGCTGAAGTTGTATTATTGTTTTGTTTTGTTTTCCTAACCACTTCCACATGCAATCAGGTTTTATTGCCAGCTGCTCTCTATGGTTGGTCTCTGGGGAACGTAGTTGGTTGTTAAACTCATAACAGTTGGTTAGTTTAATTTTTTTCAAATGCTCATTTGCCAGGTTTGGATTTCCACCAGTTGTCTTTACCCAGCCAGAGGTGGGCAATGGAATAAGCAATGATGTGTAAGAAGGGCTCATCAGAACCTCAAATTCCTGTAGAGGGAGAAATGGGCAAGTTTATCACTGCACTCACATCCTTTCTGTATTAAAATTAAGTATCTCGGAATTTTTCACTTCCCACAGAGCAGGAACATGAAATTTCATTTAATCCATAAAAGAAAGATTTTTATTTCACGATTTTAAACAGAAAAGGACAGGGCTCCCTGTGATGAGTGCAGCAGGGAGCCTGTGAGCCCAGACATGCTGCTCCCCAGGGAGGCTCCCAGGGAGGCCAGGAGCTAGCAGGAAACCAGCCAGGTTTCCCTAGGAAGTGTGTTTGCTCGCTGTTAGAAGATTTGATTCAATCAATCTGTTCCTGCAGAATATATATGCATATTTTTCAGGAACTGGCATTTTCCTATGGAAAAAAAAAGGAAAGGTTTTGCTGAGTTAAAATTGGAGATTAGTGAGCATGCTTTTCTAGCTGCATTGGTGAGAAAGCCACATGTACTTTGTAAATGTATGTAAATATATGACAATCTAACATACAGTTAGGTGGCTGAACCAGACTTCTAAAATGCAGCCTATGGATGACCTAAAATTATCCTTAAGGATTTTTGCACTGTTATCTGTCCACCTAAAGCTAGCACTGGAATGGGCAAACTATTGGGATGTTTTTCTACCTTGCAGGGGAAGGCTGTGTGGAAATGAGACACCAAAGAAAGCAAAAGAAGCCAAAAGCAGTTATGGTGAGAACACGTGTACCCTCTTCAACTTTGCATATTCAAAGTGATAGCTGTGAGTCCTGTGCTTTTCCCTGTGGAATTTATTCTTTTAAACCACCCCTCTGATTGTGGGCTTGATCCCATGGTGCCAACAGCTGGAAGACTTGAGGAATTGGGTGTCTGCTCTGGATTTATGCATCAGTTACTGGTACCAGCTGACAGAGCCCTGAGCACTGGGTGCTTTTTCAGCAGCCTGAGGGCTGTGCTTTCCCCAGAGAGCTGGCAATGATTTGGAGGCCAGTGGCCAAGCTGCTGTGGTGCCAGCATGGGCACCACAGGAGGGACAGAGTGGTGGTGAAAAGAAGGAGGGCTTGGGGCTGAGTGGCCCATGTTCAGCCCCTCAGGAATTCCCACTGGGTATTCCAGAGGATGGCACATGGAGAGGCTGAAGTGAAATCAGGACAGAGTGTCTGGCCCCAGGCACCAGACAAGAGCTGAAGCAATTTCTCCTGTCCTGGCAGGTATCATGGACAAATGCCTGTGTGTCCCATGTGGGTCCCATACTATTCAGTGTCTAAGAATCTAAACACCAACCAAAAAAAAGCATTTTTTTTTTCACACAGGCTGTTAAACAGAGATAAACATGCAAGGCTTTGCATATGGACACCTTTCTACCCTGTGCTTGCTCAGAAGGCTCTCTGTAGGAACAAAAACCAGTGGTAAGGAAGGAAAGGGTTTAAGTCCTGAGTGAGCTCCAGAGATCCCACAGCATTTCCTACCCTTACCTTCATAATCTTGCCCTGTTACTGTAGGGTTTTCTAGAGGAAAACTGGGTTTGCGTGGGGCCACACATCCAGTGCTTCCAGCTCCATTTCCCAGGGAGGGAAGAGGAGCTGTGGTGGTGGGGTATAAACCTGTACATGGCTCTGTTTGGTAAGGCAAATGTGGGTGGGAGGAGTCAGACTAGAGCTCTAATTCTCTGTGTGTGGAAGTGATGAGGAGACTGATCCCCTGGCAAGACAGAGCAGTGTCACTGCCTGATGTGAAGGTTTTACTATTTAATAATTAGATGAAATCATCTAGTTTCTAGATGCAGGAAATAAAAGACTGTTTGACTTTCTGAATTTTCACACATGTAAAGCTGTTGCAGTCATTGTCCTGGCTGAAGAGAGCTGTGTGTAGTCCTCAGCTGGAACTTGGTTTGTATTTTAGTGGAAACACCTTGTCCCACAGCACTGAGCCCCACCAGTGACTCAGTGCTGACTCAGAGGAGAAGGCTCCACTCACTGGATCAGCCACAGAGCTGTGGGACAAGGCCAGGTTTTCCTTGGCTCTGTCCATCCAAACAGTGATCAGACCTGTAGCTCTACTCAGCTTGCTAGGTGGATGAGGTCACAGCTCAAGAGGCTGAAGTCGCATCAGAACATATTTGTAATGAGAAAAAGAAAGACATTTTCACAGACTTGGGTGTTTGTCCAGGATGTAGAAGGAGGTGTGATGCAGGGCACCCGGATTTGAAGCTCTCTGGATGCTTCTTTTAGACCTTTCTAACATCATTCACACTTCAGAAATGAGAAGACACAAGTACTCCTTGGGGTCTTCTAACTGAAATATTATGTTAATATTCGGTCTGGTTCAGATTCTCTTTTCCCTGCATGAGTCTCCTTCACAATGGTGGGGTTTGAGTTTTGTGGACTTGTTTATTTTTTTAACTCACCATTAAATCAGCTGCAGTGCTTCTCATAGGGAGTAGTGGAAGAAGCTAAAAGTTATTTTATGGCTATGTAAGAGCTGGTATATTACTCACCTTTCTAAAGTAAAGGTTGCATAATGAATTAAGTGGAATGATACCGAAAAAGGTAATTTTAAGTTGAAACTTCACAAAGAAATTTCATCAGATCTATTATTCTGCAAAATATTTCCCTGCAGAGTTGACTGAAAGAAGATCCTAAACACAACATTTGACTGCACTTGCATGGAGTGAGCTCCTTCAGCAACAGAGCAAGTAATCCTGTCCCTCTCACTCCTGCCATCTGTGACTCAGCAAAAAGAGTTGAGTTTTTGCTCCCTATGCATTTATTGCCATGATAAATTTTCACTGGGACACTGCTGACCCTGTCAGCCATCTGTTTTTGGTACTGGGCTGCCACACAGTGGCCTCCTTCAGACACCTGGAGAGTGGGAGGAGGAAGGGGGAATATCAAGTTGATAATGAACAAATGCAAACGTCATGATTCAGTTTACAGTGTCTGTTAATTCCTTACTGGGTGGGGAAGCAGAGTTTTATTTTGTACAGTCAAAGCAACAAGAAGAAACAAACGTGAGAAGACAGAAAAGAAGAGGTAGGAAACCCCTGAGTTAAGTAACAAAAAGTTCTTTCAAGAAATTTATAAAGAAGTTTGTATAAAAGTAGAAGAGTTTTGTCTGATTTACTAATACTTGTTTTCTTTTCTTTGCTATTTCATGTTTTCTACTTGGACACAGACAACCAAAATTTGAAGCTTTTTCCTTTTAGATGAGCTCATGTTGGGAGGATGTCCAGGGTGGAGGTTTGGTTTTGTACTGCTGGTAGATTGAAGCATAGCCCCTCCTCAGGCAGTGGAGAAATCCTGTTTTGATCCAGACCTGGAACCTGTGTGATTTTAAATTTCAACTGAAGTGTTCCTTCAGGCAGGTTCTGCCTTTGTCCAGTGTCATGGAATGGTTTGGGGGTGGAAGGGACAGTAAAAACCATCTTGTTTCAAACTGCCTGTCATCAGCAGGGGTGCCACCCACCAGACCAGCTTGCTCAGAGCCCCACCCAGCCTGGCCTTGGACACTTCCAGGGATGGGGCATCCACAGCTTCTCTGGGCAGCCTGTGCCTCCAGGAGGGAGGTGGGAATGGTTCGATTTCCAAATCCTTCCTGGATTATTACTTTGTAACTCTGATAAATGCCTGGGTTTTTCTGCCCTAGAGGTTGAGATTTTGACACCCTTCACTCCCCTGTGTCTTCCTCATTCCTGTAAGAAGGTAATCCATGGCAGGTGGTCAGTCCTGGGGGCTTCTCATGCCCCTGACCCTGACAGCCTTCTGTGACAAATAATCTGAGACAACAGAAAATCTGGCAGTGTGAGACACTCTGATTTTCTTACATTCCAAATACGTACTTCAGACCATCAGGAACCCTTAAATGAAAGACAGGATTTAAGAAGTTTGGACTTCAGCGATGTTACGTGCCTACAGACAAGGCATGTTGGTTCATTAATATGAATTAATGCCGAGTAAAGAAGCAGAAAGGCAGGGAAATGAACTCAGTCTGTAAGAAAACACTGTTTAATTCTTAAAAATAGTTTCACGTGATTATATGTCAGGTCTACATCTGTTATTTTATGTAATCATCTGTGATAGGAATGTTCTGTACCTGCTTGTTCTAAGAATAAGCATCCTGTGCCCTTTGCTTTGTCATAGTGTGAAGAGTCTGATGTTGTTTACAGTAGGTGGATGTGAAGGATATTTCTGTTAAAGCTCTGGGATCTTCATTTTAACACCTGCACCTTAGTGCTATTAGAGTGGTGAGTGTTCCCTTGGTGAAATTATTGCTTGCTTTGTCATTGTGCTTATCAGGCTGGTTTTGTTTTGTCATAAGTTCCAGTGCAGGCAGAGAAGCACAAGTGACTGAGGCAGTTGTTGCAGGCAAAGCTGTCCCTGCTCGGGGGATTTTTATTTAATCTAATTTAGTGCCAATTAACACAAACTTCTGGTCACCTCGGTTCTGATGTTGAAAATAAGAGGGATAAAACTAATCAAATAAACACTTGGGTAGGAAACCTTCTTGCCCCTTCCCCAGGCTCAGCAGAAGTTTGATCAGCATTCACAGGAGCAAAAGCCTGGATGTAACAAATGAGAGCAGGAATTGAAACTGTTGTAAAGGGACGTGGTGGGGCAGCAGCTTTCCTGGATGTGTATTTTCAATAAAAGCAACCACTCTCTGCAATCTAATAGATGTCTCTTCATGGTCTGTTTTCCTCAGAAATGGAGAACAGGTTTATTTTGAAAGGAAAAGTCCATACTGGGAAAGTGTGTGCAATCAAGATCCCAAAAGGAAGTATACAGAGGAAACAAAATTCTGTATTTGACTGAGGGAGGTTTTTAGGGGCCCTCCTTATGAAAATCCCAGTGCAATTAGCCAGGAAAGAGTTTGTCAGAAAAATCTGATGAACTTTTTATGTGGAAATGTGCCCATGTGATATCTCTTTCAAGAAATTTCACAAAGAATTAAAAAAAAATTATATATATTTCCATTTTGGGAAATATTTCAAAAGAATAAGATGGTGCAAAAAGAAATGGCACATTTTGCTTAAAATTTGATTTTATCTTTTATATATGTTCTGGTAGTAAAAGTGTGATGAAACTTTCCACACAGAGAAAGAAGTTTTAAGCAGAAAGAAGAGCAAAGCCTTTAGTGTGTATTGAATTGCTACTGATAAGTAGCAAAAGTCATTAATGATTTTCACAACTAAATAAAAAATTAATGTTTTATGAATTAATGGGAGTAGTTATATTTAATTCCTGAGTAACCAATTTCCTATATTTCAATTTGTTAAATAATATAAGAACAGTGTATAAAAATGAAGCAGTAAAGCATTTCTTTAAAAGAGTTGAAAATTCTTAGTTTTTCTTTTCTAAAGAAACAAATTTCAGAGTTTTTATTCCATATGAAATTTTTCAAATCATCCTTTCCCTTGAGAGTAAAACTTCTTCGAAAAAGGTGGAATTTCCCACAAAAATAAATGCTAGACTTTGAGAAACTTTAGTTCAGAGTTTGAAGGATAATCACAGAAATGTTTAGTTTCCTGCTGGAGAATGGGAGTTGAGTCCTGAAATCTCTGGGCACTAATAAGAGAATTCTTGTCTGGCTGAAAAAGAAAAGAGAAATCCCATCACTGGAAACTGGAACATCCTTGGAGGTGTCAGTCAATGTGCCCTCTGAAATGTTCATCCCACTGGTCGTGTCTGGAGCCCAGAGTTTTTGGTGGGGTGTGTTTGGGAGGTTATGACATGCACATGGAAATCCTACTGGCTTGAGGGAGAGGGTGTTTGTGTGGGAATCCTGCTTTCCCAGCTGATTTAGGGCCCTCTCATCCTCTCCTGCCGTGGCATCACCTTCATGGGACTCTTAAAAGGTTTGGAAAACATCTGCCAGATGTGTTCTGGGCGCGAGGGATCCCTCCTCAGTGGAGGGAGAGGACACCAAATGAATTGTGAATATTCTGCCTTTATTTCCCACCCCAGGTGTCACAGTGGGGGATCTGGGGCCTCTCACTGGTGTGTGAGGTCAGGCACCATCACTTCTGTGGTGCCTGAGGCTGAGTTTGACTGCATGTGGGTTCTTTCCAGTGCTGTATTGCCAGGTTTTTGTTGGAAACATGTTCTTTCCAACCATTCTTTCATCAGTGTTCCGGGGCATTGCTCCAGTCCTGGTCCTGCCCTGTCCCCCAGGAGTTTTCCCCTGGGATGCAGAGGTTCCTCCTGGATACCTGGTCTCTGGCAGCATCTGCTGTCAGCGGTGTCTGTTCTTCAGCAAACTGCCTCCTGGAGCTGGGGTGTGGGACTGACGAGAGCACAAACCACAGAAGAATAACCTGTGGGTTAATCCAAACAGGGTGAAGTGGTGGTGGCTGCGAGTGGGCTGTAAAATCCATGTGGCAGGTCAGAAAAACAGGGAGAGCAAGACCATTTCAAACAGAGTCAGTGTGCCTGGGCTGCTGGAAGGAAGGTTGCTGCTCACAGGCTCCTGGAGAGAGAGCTGAGTTACGCTGGAGCTGGGGTGGTTTTCCCTGTATCTCCTGCAATTTAGGTAAATGCTGTGGAAAATGGGTTTGGAGAGAATTCTCCAAGCCTGACAGAAGGCTCACATAGTGTGCATCTGTATGCAAACCCTGAGATAAAAAATGCTGACTTGGAAATGCCATAGAACAGGACAGACGTTGAGAGAGAAGTGGAACTAGAAACAAGTTTCAAATGATGGCCTTGCAAATTGAGGAGATATTTTGGAGAAATAGAACAATGAAAGATGCATTGTAGTAGGACCCACCAGGGGCAATTTCAGATGATTGGCTTTAAGGCATTAGCAGCACTGTGTGGCAAAAGCTGATAGGCCAAGAAATGCTTATAATGCATTGTAATTAGGAAATAGTTTGGCTTCTGATTGTGGTGGTGTGAGTTGTGACATCTGTACTGTCTCACCCTTCACATGAGACTGAAAATGGAATGAAAGTTTTTAAAATGCCCCTCACTTGCCCCATCTCTGGGTCAGAAAAAAGGTATAATCTGACAAATTGGTGCCCCTAATGTGAAACAAATAACTCATTTATCCAATTTATCAAAACACCCCAAAATAATTTTTATAACGGAACACTAAAAAAAGCATAATCCCAAAATTATAGGGTATAATCCAACAAATGCTAACTGAAACTGTTTTGCAATTGGATGAACACTTGTATTCCTAGCTGAAAAGACTGAGAAGCAGAGGCTCCCAACTCTACTGGTTGCAGTAGATTCAGAAAACCCATATTTTCAGCATAGCAAAGCAGGGACTGTCATGAAATCAACTTCAGTAAAGGAATACTACAGATTCTGGCCCTGCAGTGCTGTACTTCCTCCCAACATTAAGTAAGTTCATGTCTGAGGAGGTTCCTTGTTTTTCTAAGTAATATATTTTTCTTGCACTTCTTATCATTCCTAGAATGGATTTTTATAACACCCAGCTTCTTTCTTCAGCTGGGGATAGGGCTGTTCTAAGTGTAATTTTGAGAACTACAATTTAAGAAATTTTAGCTGACACCACAACACAGTATGCATTCAGTGTCAGCAGTATTTGGTGTGTCACAAAATATTCCTTTGGTGAATTTTACTCTGTCTTAACTAATGTCTGTGTTGCTGTCCTAACCCCTTTGCCATCAGTCAGGTTGATTTAATCAATTTAGAAAGCAGGGGAGCACTGGAGGAGCAGTGTGTGAAACCAAGCAAAAGCATTTGGAGCTCCAAACCAAATACAACATTATAAAGATCTCCTACATGATAGATAGTGGCTCTTCATGATCCTTGTGAATTCAGAGGTGTTGGCAGCAGAATTTTAGCTTCTTCAAATTTAAGAAACAATGTCACACAATATATACAGCTTGAGAAATTTCTGAAGGAAGGAATGTAAGTGTTAGGAAGGAACTTGGGTTACTTCATTTCTATGAGGAGCATCCTGCTGTGAAGGTGCTATCCTTTCTTATATTAGTTTTTATAATAAAACCAGCATTTTTTACAGGGGGTTACTCCCACGTCCTTTTTCACCACAAAGCCTGTGCTTGATGCAATGTAGAGGATGGCTCAGAGAAATGCAGTTCAGGGTTTCTTAGCAGTGGCCTTTTTGCAGTGGTACAAAATGGACTAAACCACAAGGTTTTGTCTGCAGGTAAGTGTGTGAGACCCATTTCAATTGGCTGAATGTCATTATGGGTGCAAAAATCTAGAGTCACAACTGAATTCAGTAAATCATCTCACCACTTCTTTTGACTTTAAGCCTTAATACTTATAATTTCTAGATTTTTCCCCATCCACCACTTCCTTTAAAGACTGCAGAAGAAAGATGTCCCAGGCAGCAGTGATGGCAATCCATGGCTTTTCCTTGGACAGGTCTTCCAACCCTGGGGAATTACAGGCAATTTGTAATGTAAAATCTGAAAATGTGTAATGAAGAACAAAGTTGTCAGGTTTTTTGCTAGAGAATGCATTCGTTTGAATTTACTCAAATTTCCCTATTTTGCTGCTAATTATTATTGCCACATGTCTGAGTTGGAAATAGAAGGGTGATTTAAACACCATAATGAAAACAAAACTCTTTTTAAGTGCCAATATAGGGAGTCTTCCAGTGGAACTTCTGCTGGACTCCCTGCAAAGATGGTCCAGCCCCAGGGAGAAAATGCAGCTGAATATGATTATGCAAAAGAGTAGGTGATTTCCACCTTTGATCACTGGCTGATCATAAAATGCTGAAAAATTTATCAAAAAGAGTGGTAACAGTGGTTTCAGGAGTGCAGTTTTACAACCAGTGAGAAGCACATTGCTTTGCCATCCTGGCCAAACACAATGCATCTTTATTTTTTTCCTTCCTTAATCAAGGAATGCAGAGTGTTTGACAGCTCACAGGATGAATGGGCTTGCCTTACAGGATGAAAAAATAAAAATATGTGGGGTGTGGAGGTGGTGGTATTTTGGTTTAAATTGTGGTGGGGTGGTGTTGTTTCTACTTAATTTGTGTAAAGTTAAAAGAAGGTATTTGGGAACTTATTTGCTGTCACTTAGAAGGTGTTACAGGGAGGTCTTGAACAGGAAGTTGTGGAAAAGGAAGTTATGTGCCTTTGAATTAATCCTTTATAAACAGGTGCAACCAGAGGGGTTGAATAAAAGCTGGGATTTATTTGCATAGGAAAGTAAATTATGCATGGTATATGCATCAAAGAAGAGGAGAAGAGCTGTGTGGCAGTGAAAAAGTGAGCTGTTTCTGTAAAAGGCTCTTTTTCACTTTATAAACATGGCACAGTGCTGACAGCTTTTGTGACATCATGTGATGCATATGATGTCAGCAACTCGGTGTCATGCGATTGTGTATTTTAACTTGCATTTCAACAAGAAAAAGACAAACACTTGGGTTTTCCTTAAAATGTGAAGCAGAAAGGCTCCAAATTAAAAGCTCCAAATAAAAATAGCCCACACTCCCCACCAGAATGTCTTGCTCCAGTTGAGGGGAAGCAAGCTGGTCTCCATCACCCAGCACAGGGAGGCAGATGTAGGTGCCAAGGCAGGGATGCTCTTCTCTCTGCTTTGCTGGGACAACTTCTCTGGTTTTAATGACATTTCTCCTTCTCCTGACCAGTGAGATCAGAACCAGCATCCAGCTGTAACATGGCAACATGCTGAGGAAGTTGCAGCCTGATTGCTTGTAGTTAATCCATAAAGTAATTCTGTTTCTTAAACATTTATCTCTTCTGCAGCAGTGACTCAGTGATAATGTGAGGGAAAAAAGCAGCCCTCGAGTAAGAGAGTGAATTTTTGCATTTCACACTGCTTCTGAAGAGCTTCCTGGTGCTCTGCTGCCAACAGAATGATAATTTTCCACTCTGCTACTTCTCAATGTAAGACAAAAAATTCAGTTAATGGTGAGCTGCTATGTTAATTAGTTAATAATTTAATTGTTTATAATAGCTGTTTCTACTAGGGCAAGGTAAAGAGATATAAATCTAGCTATGCATATTTATTTATAAATCTGGAAGAGAGGAAGGTTTATACATGGATATATATTTCTGATTGGATGGATTTTCTAAAAACCTCATTTACAGACAAAAGATATTCACAACAGACTTTAAGCTTCTTCCTTTTGGGAACTCAAAATCACTAATTACTCTTCAATCTTGCCTCTTGATGTCTTTGTTTTTATTGGCCTTTTTTTGGAAGAGAACATAAAATAACTCAATTATGCTGCGATTTAGTGGTTCTAACTTATTTTAGTTCTGTACTTAATTAATAGGAAATTATGGGAAATAACTCTTACTCTTCAGCATTCATTGAAAAAAAAATATCCTGGAAGTAATGGAGGCCAGATGAGGGAAAGAGAGAGAGAACTGAAACTCTGAAAAGTGGGCTGGTGAGGCAGCTACTTTCCCAGAATCCATCTTCTATAACCCCATGTATGCTTCTCACAGGCTATTTATATGGGAAGTAGAAAATTTTGAAAGGAAAAGTCTGTTCTGGAGAGGTTTAAGTCTGATCTTACAGCCCTGTTGTATGTGACAACCCACCTTTTAGCCCCCGAAGTCTGGCAGATCTTGTGAGGTGTTTTGGAAATGGGTAGCATTATTTTGAGGTGGCAGGGGAATTCCGCTGGAGTCCAGGTGATCCCCACAGGTTGTGTGATTCCTGATGAGGGGCACGGGGTAACTGCATCCTAAAGGAGCACAAAAATGTAGGTATGTAGCTAAGAATTTTTATAGGTGGTAGGCAGAGGAGTCGTGTTAGGTTTTTAAAAACCCTGAGTGTATCCCAAGTGCCTCAGTTATAACCTGGTGCTGAACAGTTCTATCATCACAGCACCTGATGCTCCTTAGGTGTTCCAAGAAAAAATAATATCACCAAAGTATACTCCACCTTCCTTTAGTGTTTGCAACTTCACCACTGTTTTTCTTCATGAGGTTCTATTGAATTGTGCTGTGTTTGTGAACAGCACAGGTAATTAAGACATCCCTAAAGTCCCTAAAGGCTATTCTGGCTCCAGAGTAATGCTACATTCAGTAAGTTCACAGTGCATTCTTGAAGTAAATGAAGCAGTTTCTGGAGTCTACCTGCTGAAAAAATGCATTATGCACTGCCAGCTAACTCTACCAGGCAGATTTAAGCTGTTCATGTACTGTTTTATTTGTCTCACCTATGACTTTATCACTTTACAGAGTGAATTGCAGATGTCTGAAGATCAAAAACCTCCCAATTGCCTGTTGAGAAAATTTAGGATAGAAACCAACACAAGTGGGTAGTTTATGAGTTCACTCCTGTAATATCATTGAATAAAACCAATTTGATATCTTTAATGAAATGAGACAGTCTAAAGGCAGAGAATAGCTCATGTTTACACAGTGGGAGCGTTGGAGAAACTGTCTGTTCCCAAATTCAGGGTACAAATTGTTTTGTAGCTAAGGGTCAAGAAGAAAATACCCTCTTTTCCCCCTCTCCATATCCTGCAGGATGCTACAGAACAATTAAGTTCATTGGGGGTGGAGGGGCAGGATTAATCCTCTTACGGAAACATCTGGAATTGGTAAATAGCTGAGGTGGGAGACCCTCTCAGAACAGAATATGAAGGATTTCCACAATGGAACAAACCAGCTTTTATTCTTTCCTTTCTCCTGTTCTCAGCTCTTTGTTAAGTGACAGATTTTAAGACCTGAAAGGTAGAAAATGTGTGTCTGTGCTTTAGGGGGAGATCGGAAGGAAGAACTTCAGCCAAAATGAACATTATAGGCCAGACAGAGGATATGCTTATTCAGGATGGGATGAAAGAAGAAAATACTTCTCATGGCATGAGACCATTTGAACTTTTAGATACCTGGAAATAACACAGGTAATGCCAAATAATCCCTTTCTTCTAGGGAGTAGAAAAGCAGAGGAAGGATGGAAGGGGCTGGTTTGTCTCAGAAGGACATTTCCCCAAACACAAGTTAAAAATCATGAATAAATGGTAGGTACTTGCTGCTGACTAGGAACTAACACTTCTTTTTGTCTTTGTTTCTCTGTCATGGGTTTTAAAATACATGTAACAGATATATATTCAAAAGTGCTATCTTTTATAGCCCCTCATATTTCCTGGCTGAGAATTTACTTCAGAGCAGAAAACCTGAAACTTCCTGAGCCTCAGGCAAAGTGGAGCCATACATGATAAACTCCTGTGCAACTGTAATTTTACATGGCTTATTTGGTGTGTGCTCATGATGATTTCTGCCTGGTTTTCTGATAGTCCAAACAGAAGAGGCTGATTCTGTGGTAACACTCTCTTCCAGCAGAGAGTAATCAGTCCTCGTAGAGATACACCAACATAATTCTTCTGTAAGGAAAATATTTGTTTTGATGTTTTTCATCAAGGCTAAGTGGGAGGAAGCAAACCAAGTCTGTCTCAGCTGATGTTTTGAACTGACTGAGACCTGCCTACCAGACCTAGGGAATTTATTAAATGTGACTTGTGTGGTATAAACCACACTATTAAGCCTCCTGCCTGTCTCCTGCCAAAAGCAATTTCAATTAGAGCGTTTTATTTCCAGGACCTCCTCCACCCCAACCTTCTCTTCAATGTGTCTGTATTTGACAGTGGTATTGTTTTGTAAATATATGCATGTGTTTAGCACAAACTAAACCAGAACTGGCTGTGCTGGAGAAGTGAGTGTTCTCTTAAGGCATCTACTAAAATCCCATTTTTCCCCCCCAAGAAGTTATGAAAATGTTTTCTGCTGAAAACTCGCAGTATGTGGCATCAGTGATAAATTGACTTGATTTACTCTGGATTTGTTAAATAACATTTTGTTTCTATTGAAATTGTACTGTTGGATGCAACCTGATTCTTTCTAAATTATACCCCGTTCTCAAACTTCTATCAGCATGTTTAATATAAATTGCTATTATCAAATTAAGATGTTACAATTTAAGAGTGTCTAAAACGTTTTGGTTTTTTTTTTTTCCTGTCATATGTAAAGTAAATATTGTGACAGCTGTCTTACTGCAGATGTCTTCATAATCCTCCTGGTAGGATTTCATATTAATGAGATTTTTTCTGCCTATAGGTTTGATTTCATGGATGTAGGGCTGATGCTGGGTCCCTGCATTCACCACTGTTTGCTTGAGCACAACACCAGCCTATAAATGTGCTCCTCGGTCTGGAAGGTGACTCAGGTCAGGACTGAAAAGTTGTTGTGTGTCTTCAAAAGAATGTGAGGGCATAAACAGCTTCCTCATGAGCATCTGAACTGTTAGAACATCTAACACTCTGTATAAGGCACAAAACACAGCCCCAGCTGGCCCCTTGCACTGGCCCAGGGATTTCTGTTTTATTATTTTGTGAGTCACTTCAGCCAAATTTCCAACTCAGATGTTTGTCTGTGTGAGATGTGCATGTGAGGCTTGGAGTCACCTAGGACTGTGGTCTGTCTCCTTCTCCTGGAAGCTTGGCTTAAAGCACTCCAGGAAAGAAAAATAATTCTCTGAAGAGCCTTCTGATCCTCCAGAGACTGATTGGTTTGACATCAAGAAACAGCAGTTAGCTGTAGTTACTCCTTATAAATTCAGGAGAGGGTGAAGTCAGTTCTCTGTTTAATAATAATTTTATTTAATATTGCAGTAAAGTGTGCTCATTTTCGTGATGCCTGTAAAAAGTGCTATAGAAATTGAAGAGTATTTTATATTCTCAGAGATACTGCAAGATGTACAGAAACAATTTGTCTGTTTCCAGCTTTCATATCCCATTAAACGTGAAGGAGAATTAGGCTCCCTCTTTTAAGAAAACTGGGCATTTCAAAAACACTGAAGGGCCAGGAAAGGACTTCAGAATAGAGCAAACAAAAATGAAAGAATATAGCTGCTCTTTCAAAACTGCAGACAAAAGTAAATTCCTGACAGGAGTAGCCAGCCCAGTCAGCCTCAATCTGTGGGGCAAGGAAGGATGCTGAGAACTAAAACCTCCAGCAGCTGAAAACCAGAAGTAGCTAATAAAGCACAGTTATTAGCTGTGGTTTGCTACAATGCTTTAACCCCCCAAAAAAGGCTGACCCAACAAGCTAAAATTCCTTGAGACACCATCCACAATCCTTTTACATTACCACTAACACTTTAGCTCATAATTAGGAATTCCTCTGGTTTCCACTGTCACTGTATGAATCATTTAGTTTAAATGTGGGTACCTCGAGTGGGTCTGAATGATTCTGCTGGAATCAGCAAATTAAGTAGACCATTTAATCTTCTCAGCTGCATTTACCTGGATAGAGGAAATGTGGCACAGACATTTTGAATGTTAATGGGAGACTTGTAAAAATGAAGGTTCCTCTTACTTTTGTAAAGGTCAGCAGAATGAATGGCACAATTCACATCACCTGGAAAAAATGAAAACATCTTGGAAAGTGTCAGAAGTGAAAAAAAAAATCGTATTGAAGTGAATAAACATGTGAAGGAATCAAGTGAAATGGGTACAGAATTTGCTTTGGATCTAGGGATGAGCAACTCGTGGGATCTGTACAAGGAAATCAGTTGAAAGTGTGGAGATAAACCTAGATTGGGAAATCTAATTTTAGATAGACAATTGGTCTGTAATATCTCCATTTCCCCCACCCCTTTATGGAATATGTGGTCATTGATTAACCAGCATTTTAATGAGTATACATTACACACTTTAAAGAAGCAGTTGGGAGGCACTGACAAGAAAACCCTGTGAATGTGCTCTAATGGTAAAATATGTAATACTCATAATTACTAGATGTAGAAAACCCCTCTACTTTTCCATTGCTAATAAAATAGGTGAACTTGGCAACTACATAAATTAACTAAATGTGGAATGTATTGACTTTAAGTATCTCCTTTGAGGTAGTTACCAATCTTTTGTCTAATTGAAAAAAAAAGTACTTGCTCTGCTTATTTTCTGAGAGTTCCCTTTGAGTGTTGCATTTGCCATCATATTTGTGTTTTGATGATTTTTAAAAAAATATTTTCTTGAATGGTTTGTTTCTGTTTTTTTTTCTTTTAGCTTTTCTTCCATGCAACTGATTCAGTGCCCTTTTCCTGCCTCCCTGGCCCCAGGCTCAGCAGCATCTGTAGGTCAGCTTAGTTTTGTGCAGACTGGTGAGGAATTGCTGTGGGCAGCAGAGTTTTGTGTGGAAGGAAATGCTGCAACTGCTTTATGGGAGCAGATTACATTTCTCACCTAAGGGGCTACCAGTGGTTAAATTGGTTTTGTCGAGCTGTCTGTGGGTTCAGAGCCCTGAATTTATTCAGTGTCCTTAACCAAAACCAGTGTTTAACTTCCTTACATGTTGGAAGACTTTGAGCCCATTTGCTCTAAATGAATCTTTAGGTATCATTATTAAAATATCAGCAAGGGATATCACTCAAGACTGGAGTGCCCTTGGTCTGATTTCTGTGAAAACACAGAAAAGGAAATATTCCCTCCCCCAAAGAAATGAAATGGAAAAGACAAAGCAAACAGAAGCATCTGGAAGGGAATTAACTTGGTTGCAGTCACACACAGTGAATAAATCCTTGGTAGACCTCAAGGTTTCTTGAATTTTGAGTGGTTGATTTTTTTTTAAATAAATGCAATAGTGATTTGAAATGGTATCCAAAACGTCAGAAATCCCCTTTTTATCTTTTGTTATTGGTCCATAGCTGGAAATACCCTTACAGTCATAAGAAGTCATCTCCTGACCTGCTGCAGTCCATAATCCCTATCACCTGCCCCTCTTCCTTCAGCCACCCTGTGATCCAGGAAAGGTGTGAAAGAACAGAGCATTTCTTATCTTGCATCAACAGCTGCTTGTCAGGGGCAAACGAACTCCAGAGTGAGGAAAAAGGGAGATACTTCACAGCAGCCTAATATATAGAGGTGGTAGCTTCTTTTGAAGACCAGGAATTTGGCCAATTGTTTTTAATAATGAACAGATGGAGCTATAAATCAGTTTACCTAACGTCACATATTGGTGAGAGGAATAGAAACAGTGGAGACCACAGACATATTGTGTTTTTTATTGCTTTTTCACCTGGTTTCCAGTTACCTTTTCTGCATATTTGTTTCCTCACCATCTTCCTCTCTCCCATGGTGGTAATTTGAAGTGCTACTGTAAACCTTTCTATGGGAGGTCTCCACTGAGGCAACTGAGTGAAGCTGTAGAAGAAGTGCCACCAGCTCTGCTTTCTGATGGGACACAAAGATCCCTCTGCTTTCAACCCAGCTGCCCTCCTCTCTCTTTCATACTTGTCACCTTATCTCCTGCAATTCTGTGGAAAAAAGAATAATTAGTACTGACAGAAATGCACACACACACACACATACATATATGTATATATACAAATATATATATATGTATATATATGTATATATAAAGATTTGGGTCAAGATTTACACAAATAGATTTTAAAAGCATTTTTCTTTATAGTGATTGGGTCCCTGTTTCAAAAGGCACTTTTGGGTCTCACTCATGCAGAGTGTCACGAGAAACCACCACAACATGAAATGACAGCAGTCACTGGCAAAGCTCAAGGCAGTGGTGTGGATTCAGGGACTGAATTTGTGTCCACACACCATAAAACCAATCCTGCTGGGTGTAGTCAGGATAGTCCCCATGTTGGGGTGTTCTCTCACATCAGCTGAAATGTGGTTCTGCCTGGTTTACAAAGAATGTTTCTTTGGTAAAATGAACTACATTTTCTACATTAATATAAAACACCCTCAGCAGCACTGGATTCGTTCAGGCATTGTAAAATGTGTAAGTGACCATTTTCAAATTTAGTAGCACCTTGAGGTATAAGTTAGGGTTAAGGTCCTATTATACCAGGCACTGTAAAAAGTCACAGGAGTTTTTCCCTGACAGGAAATTGCTCTTATCTAAGTATTCAAGAATAGACAAATTTAGGAGGTAAAGTAGTGATGCAGAGAAGAAAATAATCTGCCAACGTTGTATTGCAAGACAGTAGAAAAGATAAGAAATTAAACCATAGACCTGATTCAGTGCCTTATCCAGAACCACTGTTGTGTTCCAAAATTAAACAGTAAGACTTAAAATTATATTTAGTAGAAGACAAGGAATAAAGTAGAACTATCCCCCTTAAATTACCTTTCTGCTTTTTGTGGTGCTCTGGACTTTCCTTTCCTGCTTTTTGCCTGATATTTGGGCACAGTGTTGAGGAACATGGACTTTCACTCTGCCCCAGTTATGTGCTTTTAAATTTTCCTATCCTTTCCAGCATGGAGACTTTTGATTTTATGCCTGACTCTGCTCCTTCTGACCAGAGAAGGCCATTTAGGCTCCCTGTCCCTGTTCTTTTGGGCAGGGTATTTTTCACCTTCCTTTTTGTATTGCCTTGTGTGGATGGTGCTTTGTATTGCAACACCTCCACTCTGAGCCAGCTGCTGGTCCTTGACCTTGGTCTGTGCAAGGGTCTGTGCTCAGAGCATGATTTTTTTTCTTGCAACTTTATCTCCTCTTGCTCCCTGCATGCCTTTTCCTGGGTTGGATCTTGCCTGTCTGCTTTACAAACCAGAACCTCTCCTGTTGGCTGGAGTAAGTGAGGCACAAATGTGCCTTTAATTAAGGAACTTTTTAATACAAGTTATGTGTTGATGTGTGGGTTCTTGGGTCAATAACATGAGCGTGCAGCTCATGTTTTGCTGCTTAACTTCTAGTCCAAGTCTCTATTCTGTCACAGGAGTCACGGCAGTTCATGGTTGGCCCTGTGTTAACTCCTGGCAAGAGTGAGAGTCTTCTATGTCCTTTCTTCCCAACAAGAGAGCAAAAGCTCCACCTTTCTTCTGCCCTGCTCCCTGTGAACGGGTTTGTTTATGGGCTTCATTGTCATTACTCTTGCTCCAGTGCTTGACCAGATTTGTAGACTCAGAAATATAAAATGCTGCTCTTTTTGCCTGTTCAGTCATAAAATCTGTTCTGGTGTGTGTTCTGCCTGGCTGACCACTGGTGCTGTGCTTCTCATACATTTATTAGGGAATAGCAAAAGAGCTAAAGTCTCTGAAACTATATTCACTCCTTGCCAGGGACATTATTTGCAGACATGCTGCAAGTTCTGCTCCTCTCCATCTAAGCACGCACACAAGCTGGTTTCTTGGCCTCTTCCATCAAACTGTTCCATTTAGGGCTTTTCAGTTTTACAGTGTAGCAGGAAAAAATTAGAGTCGTGGTGAGTGGAGTCCTTCCTTGCTGTTTTCTGTAGCTCCTTCCTTGCTAAAACAGAAGAAGGGTGAAACAACACAGGAATGAATTAATGCTGGGGGGATGGCAAAACCAGGAGCAGGACTACAAAGCAGTGAGTGCCATGCAGTGCAGGGTGCAGAATTTCAGAGTAACAGCATTGACAATGCCTGAATTAGGAACTAGAGGATTTAGGAGGAGAAATGTTCCTCTGTAGAAGGTCAAGATTTCCCTGTGTATTCTGTTTTTTCTCCTGTGCTTAACATTGATAACACCAGGAGGACATCCCTATTTTCTCCTTCATCCTCTATTAGACATGCTGTATTTCACTTGCAAGTACTAAAGCAAAACAAACCACTCTGTAATTACTCCTTTCTTTAAATGCAGATTTTTTTTTTTGTTCAGATAGAGTAGGATGACACAGACATCTCCATGAGCACTGTCCTTACACTTGTGAATCCTCAGGGCTTTTTTGCAAGAAAACAGCTTTGGAGATAAGATTTTCCTGTTTCAGGCTCATAAACTCAACTATGCTGATCTTTCAACTGGTGGCATTTTAGATTCTTCTCCTGGTACATATGTTTTGATATTTGCATGACATCTGCTAGTACAGAAAACCAGGTGTGGTGTGACGAAGATAAGGTCTATGTTATTTGGCAAGTTATATAATCTTGAAATCTGTCCTAGAAACATAAAGTATTGGAGTTTAAAGATGGAGTACTTGTAAGTCTAGAGTAGGTATTTGCTTTTGTTTAGAATAAATGCTTGGATGTTTTCACAAAACGACTGGAATTACAGTCATTCTGTTAAAGCCTTCAGCTTTCCCTCTTGGTTGCTTCATGAAATTCCCCAAAGTTTTCCCATCACATAACGTGGTGGGCTTTTCTATTGCAGCTCTGTTGTGCTGCACTTTTCCCCAGACAACTGAAGTCTTTGGGAAATGGTATCCAGGCAGGATGCAGGGAAGTAGGAGATCTCTGTAGCTTCTCTTCCTGGTGGAACCCAAAACCTAGGCTTCATTACTGCCCCTTTGAAGAAATGTCAGAGAAGCAGTTGCTAAAATTGCCAAAGTGTCATTGCTGCGACGTTGGACTTGGTCAGCTGTGAAAGCAAGCATTGAGACTGGACGTGTGCTCCCGCATGGATTAGGGAACAGGTACAAAAGATGGCATTGTTTCACAAACTGAGAGGAAAAGGAGCTCTGTAAAAAGCAGACAAGCCCACCCACCAGGCTGAAATCTGGGCTCTGAGGGGTGAGGCAGGTGAGGGGGCAGCTGAGGTTCTCAGCTTGCAGCACCAGCAGCAGTGGCACATTAACGAAACGTTTTGCTCCGTGTGTTGTGCTGGCTGTGTCAGGCTCTGCAGCTCCTGCTGGTTCCCCCAAAAAGGCAGAGACACCTCCCCGGCATTGCCTTGGCACCAGCCAAGCTCCCAGCATCCCTGAGGGGCAGGGTTGTCCAGGTGGCAGCCCAAGAGGATGCGGCTTTCCTAGTTCAGGGTATGTATGATCTAAGAAGAAAATAGAAAATCTGCTTTTTTACCGTCCTTTTTCCCTTTCCATTCCTTTTTTCCTTTTAGTATGTGCAATATACATCTCCTTTGGAATCTGTCCCAAATGATGGTGTATAGCCTCTTCGTGTCATGCCCACCTGCTATTTTTCAGACATTTCAGAAAATTACTGGTTTCACAATAAGATTGCAACATATGTCAGAGGGACAGGGACATTAGGACAAAATTGGAGAGGGAGGAAAATATAAATGTATCCAGAGTGGTTATTTCATGTTAATATGCAGATGTTTTTTATTGCATAAAGGCATGGAGAACCATGTGGAACTTGCTCTCCTCACTCCTTTTGTCCCAGTCCTATTCCCCAGTTTTGCACTATGTTTGATTGTTGCATTTCCTTGTAACCAAGAGTGTGTATTATCCTTGAGGCACCATCTGTTTGCTTTGTGCCTGTCTGAACTCCACCCTGGGACCTGGCACACACGGCCCCTGAATGCTCTGAGGACACACATTACCAGCCTGATGAAGAGGGCAGTTCTGCACTTCCTTGATGCTCCTGGATTCAGAGTGTGAATAAAACAAGCTCCAGCCCAGGGAGCTCTTGAACTCACTACAATCAATAGGAATTGGTGCTGGTTTGGGAATGTAGGTGAAGATTGCCACAAGGCATGTGTGTTGTTACAGAAGGTTTCTGTTTGGAGTATATTTGGCAAAAGTGTATTTTCTCTTGTAATGCAGTGTGAAGACACAATTCTTATTGCTCATTTCGGCTGAGTTAGAATCTGACCCAGCTGTCTTTGAGCTGCAGCTGAATTAGCTCCTGAGTCAGTTATAATCCACTTCTGAAGTGTGATAGGAATCCCATTTTCCCTGACTCATTTTTAGCCCATTGTCAGTAATTCAACATGATCTTCAATAAAGATACGACAAACTCAATTTTTCCCCACTACGATTGCCTTTTTAAGCAATAACATTTTTTTTCAGACGGTATTTTTCAGTTTGTTTTGTATAGCCCAAAACTGAAAGCCACAAAAGAATAATCAACGACATTTGGGTCTTTTGGAGTCCACACGTTGTGTGGTTGTGTATGTCAGCATCCTTTTCTGCAATGCAGTAGAGCAGAGCTGAAGCATATCCAAAATAAGGCCAAAGATTTCTCTAATATTTAAAGAGAAAAAACCTCAACATTTTAAACCACATGTTTTGGGAATCAAAGTTGAATTTTCTTTGCTCCAAGATTTCCATTTTCTTTCAAAAAACCCCAGCTCTGAACTTGAGCTATAAAAAGGATGAAGCATCATTGTGAATGCCTGTAGGAAGAAAAAATAGGACACCACTTGAGGGCAGCAAATGCTCAGCTTCTCCCTGGCAATATAGCAAGGTATCATGAGGAGGCAGGAGACTGTACTTTTATTTTCCATTCATTTATTGTGTAATTTTTGACTTGTTTTACAAAGAGCATTGTTTCCAAATAATTACACAGATAGAAAGAATTTTTATTTTATTGCTACGAAAGTGAAAAAGGGAAATTTTGTTCTGGGTTTTTATTTTTGCTTTGGAATTCAGCAAACATATGAAGGTGCATGGAAGTTTTTTGAAGGCGAAAGAGAAGGGATCCAGCAGTAGAAGCTAATTTTCGCCAAATATGTCCTGGGAATTTGATGTGCCATTTGTGCCAAGTCTTCACACTAGAAAATACAGAAAAAAACCATATGAACCTGGAAAGAAAAAAATTCAGTATAAATGATAATGTGAGATGATGTAACTTTCAGATACCTAAAGAATGAAGACAGTGTCAAAATACACATTTGACATGTCAGATTAAATCTGCACAAGAACCTCTAATTCTAGCACAGACTAAATTCTTATAGAACTTGATTTCACAACCTTATCTTTTCCCCAAAATATCCTCAGTTTTAAAATGCAGCAAAACGATAAAACTCAATCCATCATCTGAAGCTAAATTTATGCCTTTGTGCTCCCTTAACAGTTTTAGAATTTAGATGCCAAGTAGAGATCTTTACCAATTAGGGTAACAGGCTGATCAGCCAGGAGGTTATTTGGGAACTCGATGGAGAAGCCCATGGGGGTTTTTTGTGATTCATGGTGATGATGGAGAAGTGCAGGTTTCAGTTTAGTTTTTTACTTTCTTCCCCGTGCCATCTTTCCTCTGCTGACTCATTTTGCACCTTTTCTTGTACCAGTTGCTGCCTTCTCTGCCTTTGGCCTCATTGAAGGTTTCCATTCCTCTGCTCTGCAGTCTGAACTGCTCCCCCTCAGCCCCTCGCTTCCTCATCCTCTCCCGAGCTCCTTTTCCATGTCAGCTGGAGTTCTCCTCCTCCCCCTCGCTGAACCACCAGGGTGGGAGCAACCAGAGTGCCTCAGAAATCACTTTCACCTCCTCTGCTGGTGCTGCAGCATCCTCAGCTTGCTGGAAGATACCAGGGCAGGGAGGTCCTGCTCAGCCCCATCAGCTGTGTCTGTGTGTGAGTATTTTGGGACCTCTGAGTCTCGTACAGGACAACCTGAGCAGATTTTCACAGAGGCTGCAAATATCAGCACTGTTTTCATCCACATTTTTGCTAAACTTTAATTTCTGGTCAAAAGCATGGCATTGCTGGAGAGTTCTAGTTTTATGGTGGTATTTCTTTTAAGGTTAGAGAAAAAAGTGAAGTCAATTTACCATTTTCAGAAACGAGTGAAAAGCATAAGCCAACTAAAAATATATCTGCATACAGAAATAAAATTCAAATTCAACGCTTAATGCAATTCAGCACCATAATAGGCAATTTCAGTTCATGTGAACAAAGTTGATGAGGTTTAATTGAAGGCAGGCTTATGTAATTGAAAATGTAAAAGGTGTCTTACCTGTAGGTATTGACATGGGTATTACCTCTGCTCTGTTTCTCTTGTCTGAGGTCATCTTTTCCTGTGGGTGCACAGGAATTTGAAAAGGGGATAAATGTCTCTATTTCACAGATGTAAACCCAACACTCAGAAACACTGTTGGTCAGAGTTTTCAAGATTTGGCACTGCTTTTGCATTTTTTAAATTTTCAGCTTTTTAAATCCAATCTGTGAGAAAGAAGTTGTCTTTTCCACAGTGCCTTTACATTGTCCCTCCCACTGAAAATAAACTGGGGCTTGCAGACCACTCTTCTAAAAATCAGGGTTTATCTGTTTCAGATGAAGTCTGCAGAAGCTGGCCATTACTGAAATGCTGCTTTTTTACCTTATCTTGCACAGGAAATCTGTTTCAGAGCCAGAAATACAGATTGCATCTCAGGACTTCTACACCTTTGGTTTAGCAGCAAGACCATCTGTCACTTCTAATTCCTGCTATGAAAAAGATGATCTAGTTATCTTTGATGGAATAGTTCTGAATTCGCAAGCTACATTCTTCTCCTTTTCCTCAATTAGATTTTCCTCCCCTCCTACATACTGGAATCTCTGTTTGAAGGTTCAGCCTTGGATAAAGCTAAACCCCAAAAGTAAAGAGACTTTTTAATCACTGGCTCCCCACTGGATATGATATAAACTTGAAAAACATGCTAGCTCCTCTCACCAAAGCAGTCTTGGCTTGGTTCCAAAGGGGAGAGAAAACAGGTGAATTTCTTGTCATTTTAGATTTCACTAAGAATATGCAGAACTTTTACTCCATCTTGATACATGTTTTGGAAGGTAGAAGATTTATAAGGAGGGGCTGGATAATTTTTCAGGCATGTCTACATCTTAACCAGCATCTGCATATCATTCCAAGGTTACTTTTAAATCTTCTGGATTCTCACTCAGCTTTGTTTGACTCTCAAAGGCAAAGCAGTCTTTCTCATAGGACCATTAAATCCTGATGAGGTTCTCTTTCATAATGAGGAAAAAAAATCCATTTTTTTTTCCTTTGGAGAAAACCATCCTCATCTTCATCTGGGTAAAGAGATGCTTCCTGAATCATAATGTGTTCAATCTTTCACACGTGTTTTCTTGGTGTAAACTACAGATAAAAAGCACATGGTGTAATTTCATCCTTTTGCACCGCAGGTGAGGGAATGTCTCAGGCTGTTCCATCCAGCTGTTGGTTTTTCCCACCCATGTACACATAAACACATTCCTGAAGCTCAAACTCAGCTGTGTTTCTGTAGTCCAGGGCAGGTCTCTGCTGTTAAATTTTAATGAAAATAAGATTGAAATTTTAGGGATTAATGACCACTTGGCAAAAATTCAGCTGATATCTACTTTATCTGCACCACTTCTTCCAACCTCCCTTCTACAATGAATAACTGAAAAGGACCGAGGAACTGAAAGCTGTTTCTAGGATACAATGTGCAGCACTTCCTACTCTTGGCTCACTCTAACTTCAACCTCTCAGCTCTGTCATTTTTTTCTGTCTATGCATTTAAAATAGCTTTTACCACCAGATAGTGAAGTGGAAGCAATAGCATTTGTCCCAGCTGTGAGTGAGATCACCTTGCTACTGTGGTAAAATCGAAGGGGCTGATCTTCACATGGATTTTGCATTAAGGTAATTTCCTCACCTTACTTATTCTGCTGTTGGGTTAAAACCTTTCCTGCAATGAGTTCAGAGGCTTTCTGTATGTGTGTGAGAGCACATATGTCTCTGTGCAAAGCATGGCTTCTCTGCATTGGCATTACTGGCTCCCGTTCCTGGAAAGCTGTCTGGAAAGCCACCCTGCAGCTCCAAAATCTTCTGCAAAAGGGAAATCATGAAAGATGTGGCTCCTGCCACTCATACCTGTGCTGTCCTTTCTGTGCTGCAGCACATGGGCAGAATGGGAAAGAGATGGTTGCTTTTTTCGTAATCCCTCTTTGAAGGGAGAACAGATGCTCTGGGTTTTTTTGGCCATTCCAGATGAGGGAAAGAAAAGCCTTTTGAACTGGGTTGCCCCAGGTTCATCTGGGTATAAACACGTTGGGTACATTGATCCATTGTAAACTCCTGGAACGGGAACAGGATGCAGGTATGGTGGACAATTAGTATAAAACAATTGCTGCTCTATAGCCAGCCACTTTACAGCTTTCTGGTGTCCCCAAGATATAGGTGTTGGTTTCATGTTCTTGGCAGCCCTCCATGCCCATAAAGTCAAGGTCCCCCTTTTTGACCAGGAGCTGGCAGGAGGCTCACAGATCAATGGTGAGGGGCTCTGGAGGAAAGCTTCCCTCAAACTGGAAAACTGAAGAGATTCTTTTGTCATTTTAAGCTTGGGAGACAAACCTCCTCACCAGCATTTTCCACTTGCAGTACATGATTACTCTGAGATTTAGGAAGTAAACAAACAGTAATCATTAAGAGCAGTTTATTAAACAAAATAAATTTCTCCTTTTGCCATTGACTAAAGAGTGGGCAATTTAGCTCTTCCTAATTATGAGGTTATGCCTAGATTTTTCTAAACTGAAATGACGGTTTATACACACTTTTTGTTTTTTCTAGGAATGCAGTCGCTTTTTGAGGTTTTGCACAGATGAACTCTTTGATATCTCCTCTGTCCACAAGTACTGCCATGTGCAAGAGATTGAAAATGGTGATGGAAGTGATTGAAAATTGTGTTGTAAATCTTGGTGCTGCTTTAGCAAATTGCAGAGCCTTGAATACGTGGCACATACCCACAGTATTTTATACCTGCCCTGATGTTTAACAGAGCAATGTTTCTTCTCAGCCAGTGCAGTCAGATACACCCATTCATTCCAGGCCCATGGTTGGGATGGTGAAATGAAATAGTTCCCATAGTTATTCCTAGAAGTTAATTAGCTGTGACAGTGGGAAAGTGACCACCTCATGATTCTTGGATATTTATAACAAGGCTGTCACTTGCTAGGTTAGTCAGGTCATAGAGGAGACAAGAGTGTGAAGTCAGGTTTCTGGCAGCACACAGAGCTGAACCTGCATCATTGCTCTTCCTTGCCATGGCTTAGATGTTGGCAGGAAGGATCTCTGGGTGCAGAGTTTGACACACGACACCAGCTGTGATCCCTATCTTTGGGAAACACGGCTTCGCTGTGCCGCAGAGCCCTGTAGGTTCATCTGCCTTTCCTTCATCACATCTGCATTTCCTTCATCACATGCCTTCAGTCTGGCCTGGGATTAATGAAATGGAGATGTCTTTTCTGCTCCTGCTTTCCTGAGCTCAAGGTCAGACTTGCAGGGGCAGAGCAGAGCTGTGGCAGAGGATGGAGAAATCTCACGGTGCCATCCCTCAGCTGCAGTGACTGCACCACCCTGCTGCCCATCTCCACCATGTGCTGGTTGCTCCATGGGGGACTCAGAGAGAGGTTTGGGGGTTTTTTTGCCTCTACTTTATGTATTTAGCAAGTGGAACTTCCTGTCATGACTCAGGACTTACTGTATCTGTGCAGTTCCCTAATGCATGAGATGTTTGTTTGACTCTCCAATTTTGCCATGTAATCAAGACTTAATGGCTAAATGTGTTCGCTGTAAAATGGTATCAGCACAGCTGAGCATGACCTGAGCAGCTGGGAATATTTCTGAGAGCATCTTTTGTGGTTTTGAGAGTTAAAAGAGCAAAGGAGTTACACCAGCAGGGGAAAAACCCCTCTCAAATTACATGTTTTGTGCAAATCAGGGGTATTTTATTGGTAGTGATAGGCTAACCTGGAACAGATGATTCCAAAGATCTTTCTCATTTAGAGTACCATTTGTAAATGTTGTCACTGCTCAGAAAAAGAGATAGCTCACACTAAGAAAACTATGAGTTACCATCATGACAGGGAGAAAGCACAGAAGTTCATTTTTGTCTGTCTGTCATGATGGTCCTTCAGTTTTAGCAGGAAAAAACTTTCATAGAACTTTAGCACGATTTGCAGAGTGTCATTTCTCATTTCTCTGTTAAAATTTCCTGCCCATAAATAGTGTGCCAAATGTTGTAGTGGGTTTGTCATCTGCCCAATATTCTTCAGAGAAAGCAGCTGACTGTTGGCTTCCCTAATTATTTCTTCTTCTAATATTGTTTCCTCTGAGCTAGCTTGAAGGGGGAACAAACCCCAACTATATATGTATGTATATAATCAAGTAAAACCAGACATTTCTGGTCCAAAAAAAAGAAAAAAAAGGTTAAGCTTTGGAACAAACAATAAGTTTCATGCAAATGACTCTCTCAAAACTGGCAAGATTTCAGTAAGCGTTTTCTGAGAAGCATTTAATTTTATTTTACTGAAAGGTGGGACGCTGCTTTTTGCATTGCTATGAACCTCCACTGGAAAGCCAAGCTGGGAAATTGCCAAACCCCTCATACCTGCAGTGACAATGGGGAGCCATATCAAAACACACAAACCCATATTTAACTAAACTGTTCAATTGAATTCTAATCTCCAGCTAATCGCTAAGGTTGAAAAAAAAAAAATCTCCCTATTCATGTTTTATTTCTAAAAAATACCTTTATGAGGTAATACAAGTGCATGAATGGATGAGAGACTCAAGCACAATACACTGTCTACAAAGCTAAATGAGCTGGGGGGGTCACATTCTATTAAATATCTCACCCATGAAACTCTCAGTTAAAAAGAAACTTTAAATGGAGTTTGGAAAGTCATTGAAGGGCCTTTTTGGGGGGGTTCTCAGGGTAGAAGGTGATACAGAGGTGTGTTTCTGTTTTGCTTCATTCCAAGTCTCCCTGAGCCACACAAATCAATGAGATTACAATAGAAGGACCAGCGGACACCAATTTATGTGTAGCTGGGCAGGTTTTGTGTTCAAAACAGAGCTGCAGCCTCCTGAACAGAGCATTTATGTGTGTGGTAGGGCATAGGGAGACCTTTCACCCCTCCTGCTGCAGGACTATGTGCAGGAGAAAGCATGTCAGCTCTGAGTCTGCCCATCAGGCTTGATGTCTCCGGTGTGACTGCCACTATCCAAGTTAAATTCTTCTCAGTATTTGTAAGTGGGAGAGAGCACAAAAGAAAAGAGGTGCTCCTTGACTTCTTTGGGGGCATATTTGAGGTTAATAATGGGAGCAATGTCAGATTTAAACACACAATCCTTAAGTCAGGACTTGTAACACAGCCCCTTATCGTTCTTTGCAAGGTAATGGGTGCCTTCCCCTGGTTTTACCAAGGCAGGACTGATGTTCCTGGTAAAAGCCACATCTGGAGAAGGTATCCACCTGCTACAGAACCAAAATATAATTTCAGATGGGGATGCTGTGGAGCAATTGTGAAGAACAAGACATTGGGTACAGCTGGTTCTCAAGCACAGCTGCTCAACTCTCTTGTTCTCCAGAAAACTGTTTGCAAAACAGAAAGGTCTCCCCTGGACCGCCTGCTCACAGTTTCAGGTGCTTACTCTCTGGGTCTGGGTTTCTATCTTTTTTTGCAGACTCTGAAGGCCAATCTGATCTGTGCTAATGGTTGGCTGGAGAATCCCACAAAACTCTCTGTGGGCATGATGGCTCCTCTTTGCCGATTTCAAGAAATTCCTTGCAAGTAGCTCATTCTCCTTCAGGCTCTCCTCCCCGCACAGCAAGGCTGGGCGTATCCTTGATTTAACCTGGCAGTGAGAAGTACTGGCACTCACTTTAAACTCAAAGGGCCCTCCCTGACCCAGGTTTTATGTTTATGTGGAAACCCTGGCAGCAAAAATAATTTTCCAGTGTCTTCCCATTCGTCCTGTTACTTTACCGTGTCTCCAAATCTCACCTTTCTCAGTGTGAATAGGCCAATGTGACCTTCTTGGCAAACACTTGTTGAAGATTAGAGCCAACAAAGTGGTGTGGGGGGCTATCGAATGTCTCCGAGCTAAGGCACGCATAAAACATGAGCACAGAGTCGTAAATAACTCGGCTCCTCTTCATTTATTTTAAAATAATGACGGTTGTTTAACTGGCTTAAAAGGGTTACTCTTTCACCCCTAGCTTGTTCTGAGCACCGTGGGAAAATGACATGAGCAGTGTTTAGTTTAAGGGATGTAGTCATGCAAAACCTTTGCTGTACCTTCTGGAGGAAGCTGGAGTGTTTCAAGAAATAATGAAGGTGTGAATCATCACAATTCTGAGTTGTCTGATAAGAAAATCTTTTAATCTCTTGTAGCACTGCAAGGGCTCTGATTGCTGCAATTCTCTTTTATAAATTGTGCAATAAAATATGGAATAAATCATTGCAAGTGAATCCAGGATTATCAGCAGTCTTTTCCTTTGATATCAGTATTTCTGACCGGTGTTCTTTAAAGGCTTTTACTTGTTAGTTTAGTTCGAGGAGACAAATAAAGTAATTAGTGCTCTTTCTTTTTTTCCCATTTTATGGTCTGTTCTTGGCACACTCAGAAAACATTTCAGCTTGAACAGTTAATTTTCAGTTGTGCCTGTTAGCAGGAATTATTTCCATTATTCAAAAACAACATAAGAAAACAACCAGGATGAGATACTGGTTTCATTAAAAGTATATGCAAAAGATGAGGTGTTTTGTTGCTTCTGTCCTTTTTTCTTTTCTTATTTTCCTTAATTTTAATATATTTTAAGTATTCAAAATGTACTAAAAATATTCAGTTTTATATGTGTGTGTTTAGTCAACAAAACCCTCAGGAGTTCCATTTTGAAAAATATTGTCACTGTTTCTGGAATTTGGCTGCACACACTCTGTGTGTTTTTACAGGACAACATCTCTGGTCTTTTACCAAGATTTTATGTTTTTATTTATATAAAAACCACACGATGTCATAGGATGTCAAGAAAGCAAACAGCTTGGTAAGATTTAGGCTTTTTGGGAGTCCTTTCAAGATCAAGAAAGATATACAATCAAGTAAATAACTCAAACTGGAAACCTCAGAACTCAGCTTTGATATGTGACTCTTCTCATAATATACAATGCAACTCTGATTAAGCTTTATCACTTCATTGATCACTTCCTAGGCAGCAGATGCCCATTGGCTAGAGAGAAAATCAAATATTATTCACTACTTTTTTGACTGTGGATGGCAAACATATATTTATAATATAAGACAATGTCCTGCTGTAAGAGACTGGAATAGTGGAGCTGAAGAGGAAGAATGAGCTACAGCCATAAAAAAAATACAGCTTGAAGTGTTTGGGTTGGATTCTGTTGTGATTTCTTCACCAGCTCCTTGCTCAGGTTGCTGCATGTCCCCTCAGCCTGCTCTGGGTGGGAGCTCCAGGCAAGGGGCAGCTCTGCTGGGTGTCCATGAGCATCCTCCATGCACTCTGGTTTCTAAAGGCTGAAAGAAGGTGGAAAAGTGCTTTTTGGAAACAGAGTGTCCACTTACCTTTTGGTAGTTTGTTGGTTTTTTTATTGCTGGAATACCTTTTCTTAATACTTGATGAGTGTGTGAAAAAAATGTGAAAAATGTCATCAATAGTAAGATTGCTCATGGTGCTTTAATTATTTGGTCCATTTGCTTCACGCAGGAAGTTAAGTAAAATACCTTTGTGTGCAGATTAGAGATGTGTGACACACTCTGGCTAATTGTCTGGTTGTGCAGCTCAGATGAGGGTCAGGCTGCCTGGCCTCTGTCACCTCCCTCCCTTCACACAGCTGTTTATAGCCAGCGACTGGCTTGGGAAACAGCACGCTGTTCAACCTCTCCTCATGTGTCAATCATGAGTGACTTCTTCCTACAAATAATTGCCAAACGGGGTTAGGAAACTGTTTTGGATGCTGGAGGGACGAAGCCAAGTGACTGTGAGCTGCGGGGGATGAGGGAATAGCTGAGGATGAGGTCAGTGGTGGAATGGGAAGGCCATCTCTGCCAGGCCTGGTTATGTCTCCTGGGGCTCAGAGGTGTGGTTGACAGTAAAATGCCCCTGGGAGGGCAAGAGAGGTCCTGAAGATGAGCTGAGACCCCATTGCAGCTGAATAAGGGGATCTCAGTTGGTGGTGGAGGTGCATTTGTGGAAGAGGACAGACTGAGGAGAACACAAGAAGTAACCGAATCACAGCTTCTGTGATTATGTTTATATGCAGATTAGGTTTATGTGCAGTCCATGGGCTAACCATGACTTGACAGGCCTGAGCTCTTCTCAGGGGTCCTGAATTGTTGAGATGGTGAAGGATCTGTGAGGAGAAGGGAGTTCCCTCTGAGCAGCTCTGTCTTGTGGTGAGGGCCAGCTGGCCCTTCCTGGAGCTCTGTGCTGCTGGGGTGAGGTCACCCTGCTGTTCTCCTACTCTGAGTGCATTTGTGGGCTCATGAACCCTCTCATGTTGCTGCACAAGTGATATGGATGCCTGAGCATGTGTGATCATACTCTGTCTATAATGGGCTTTAAACACCACCTGATTCAGATACAATCTCATGCAGCATTTGGGACTATGTGTGAATTGCTTGATTTCCTCACGGGTTTCTTTAAACCTGAGGCAATGGCACAGCAATCTAGAGATAACCTGGTGTAGAAAAATAATAGAGATGCTTCTGTCGTTCCCTTGCCATTTTCACTTCCTTTCTTTTTCTTAGAAAACCCGTTTATTTCCCTGTAGAGCTATGAAATAACAGGAAACAAGGACATCCCAGCTAGGCAACATCTCTTCAGCAGAACGACAGGAGATCACATCCTGTAAAAAGGTTAATGAGGAACTGAGACTTTTTTTCGGTCAGGATAAAGAGAATTATTCGCTTCCTGGTGCACTAGAAGCATTCGTGAAACCCTTTAGGAAATGGCATAATGTATTTTTAGTGCAAAATGAGGCTAGAAAGAAGTTGCAAAAAGCTGTACCATCAGTCCTGGATTTGATACATCCAACATTCAGGTGCTGCAGGTTTTCTTGCTTCCTTTTTTCATTGAAAATGGATGCAGAGGACTTTAGAAAAAATATCCTTTTTTTCTCATATCCTCATCAAACTTTCCCTAGAAAATGCACACCAGCCAGTGTGCGTGAGCCAAGCTGGTGCTGGACACTGATCCTGCTGGACACCAGGCAGAGTGCACAGCTCAACCCTCACTTTCCACCTCTGAGAGGATTTTTTGTGGCTCTGTGCCCATTGCCATTTCCCTGCCTTCCTCTCCTGGCCCATGGAAGCTGCTTCCAGGGCTGCTACTATGCATACTCAGAGACTTTTTTTTCAATCTCTGCATTTTAATTACACGTCCTCCTTTTCAAAAGGCTGGATGCTTTGAGATAATGAAATCTTTCCACAGGTCATGCTGCTTTCTCTTCCTCTGGATTCCTCTATTAACAGAAAGCTACCGGTTTCCAGAAGGAAATTGTCTTGATTTCTTTATAGCCTCAATCTGTTCTCACCAAAGCCACTGGCAAACCTTCTGTTTATTTTTCAGGGATACAAAAACTAAGCCAAATGCCATCAGGCAGAGATCAGCACATTTACTGAACCACGAGCAAGGCCTGGGGAGCCTAGTTAAGTAATTCATTACAGCTTCTTTGAAATTCCTCACTAAATAGGTTTGGGGTTGTTTTTTTTTTTTGCCAGAAATGCTAGCTTGCTGAACTGGAAACGTTTTGTGGCAATCTACCAATTTCTGTTATCCGGAAGGTTATTTTTGAGTCCCAGGTGAAATTTTATGGGGAGAAAAGGAGGCAGAAAAGGATTTTTTATCTGTAATACCATGCTAAACAGATGTAGCTACCACAGCTTCTGGGCTAGAATTGCTTGCAATTGCCTGAACACATCTGGACAGATGGATTTAGCCCTTGATTTCAGGTGTCTAAATTAAAAGGCATTTGAAGGAGGATTGAAATGGCGTTGGACTGCATGATCTTGAAAACCCAACCAAGCCAAACCATTCTGCGCCTCTGTGAAGTCTATATGTTTGTGATGTGCAATTGCTAAATATTCCTATTTACATCCGGTTATGAAAAATGATGTTGGAATTGAGAAGGCCATCAACCTGAGGAAAGTAGAAGCATCATTTAAGCCAAATATTTTCATAAGGATTTGAATCGCATGTAATGATGAAGTGTGACATTCCCTGTCACAGGGCACAATGTTAATTCAATGCTCAGAAGGCACTTAGAGACATCATAGAAGAAGATCTTGTCAAGAAGCATCAGCAAAAGCTGTTTCTAGTTCAAGAAATCACTAGAAACTAGGCAAGTGTGTTGAATTAATGCCATCTTTACCTTGTCCCTACACCTTTCTCTGGCTGTGTGGTCACTGTCCAAGACAGAACTCTGGGCTAATGAATATTTAGTTCAGTCTGATGCAGCAGGGCATTTTATGTTATTTTAAAGAAATTTTGCATGAAGGCTCCAGAAAAAATGATTCCTGCCCCCTTCAGCTGTGCCTGCTCTCTGCAATTAGCACTGTGTGTCTGTAGCAGCACTGGCTCTTGCAGCTGACATCTTCCACAGGGTTCTGGAGGTGTCAGTGAAGGAAAAATGATAATCGAGTCATGAGGAGTGCTGAGGGTGGAACAAGACCAAATACCCACCAGCACTCCACTGGTTTTGATCCATCAGTGACAGTAAACCAAAGTCAGGGATCCACAATAATAAAGGCATTCAAATACCTAAAGCTCACCAAAATCTCTGTGAGTAAAGTGTCTAATATTTTTATAATCTGGATCCTAACAAAGTTAATGGATAATGCTTGTGTTAAATCAGTGTTGATTTGGCTGATTCAGGCTTGATGGGAATACAGGAAAATTAAAGTTATGCCCAACTAGTTTAAAGTATCACATTCATGGTTATCTTTGAAACACAACTATCAGCTTGCCTCACTGTTGTGCTCTGTTGATGTCACAGGCAGTACCCAAGCAAAAAAAAATGAAATAAGTAATGATGAATGCTTGTACTCCAACAAAGAACAAATCAAGATTTGCTTTGTATGTTGATTACCATTTTATTTATAAGCAGGACATACTCTAAATATTTATATTAAGTGGTCTACGTTGCCCAACACCACAAGTATGAAGGGTTTTTGCTTAAATGCTGAGTTCTCATCTGTTGTATCCATGGTAATAGCAAGACTTTTGTTCTGATTCCTTTTCAAATCAGTGTTGTGATTCCTAGTGATTTTGAAACTGCTTTCCAGTGACTCTAAAAATTAATGATTAATCAAATAATCTCAGCTTTGGCTTGGTTATCTGTGTGCATGCACCCATTATTAAGTAGCAATCCACCTCCAGCAGCAAAACACTTCATTGTGGTTTGAGTTCTTGTGTTGTGTCTGTAGGGATAGGATAATCTATTTGAAGAAAATCTGATGAATTTGCACCAAAGTTTTTTGCATCCTTTATTGGGAAATATAAAGGTCAAGCTCTTTCTTTGTAGGGATTACTGGGTCCCTACAGCCTCAGTAGTAGGAGTGAGCAATGGGAATGAGGGAGTGGGATGATAAATCAGAGGAACATTTGCTTCAGTAGGTATCTCTCTCACAGCAATTTGCTCTTGGAAAGATAGTTAGAATTTGTCTATCATCCAATCTTTTCTGGAAGTTTTTGGGTATAAAACCCTAAACATAACATTAAAAGATGTGACTATAGGGATTAGAGAGATTATAAAGGAAGGGTGTCCCCATGTGCATGTTTCAGAGGGAAGGAGCGAGGAAGGTGGGAGGTACAGCAGGGTGTACAGAAGAAATACCTTGGAAAGCAAGTGAGAAATATTCTCAATTTTGACAGCTGTGGAGTGGGAAAACTTTGGTTTTCCACGCCACATGAGGGATGACATGGAGCACTATGCCAGTGGATTAGCCCAGAGTGTGGGACATGCCAGTGGGAAAATCAGTGCATGACAGCTACAGCTCCTCCTCTTCTGTCTAGAGACTTTCCCCCAAGCTTGGATTGAATCAAATTAATACATACCTGATAAGAAACTTGAAAATCTTCCTGGTATTCATCAGGATCTGCAGGTTTCCAGTAACTGTATTGCCAAGCTCAGGCTGAACACAATGAGGAAGTACTCCAGAGATTTGCTGTGCTGTAATTTGCCCTTGAACAAAAATAAAGCTTAAAAAAGGTTTAACAAACATTCACGCTTTTCAAATACTTCTCTGGTGTTCTGGCCTCCCACTTGGCTGTATACACTGAAGATGAGGGGGGAGAAGGCTGCACTGTGATTAATCCCCCTGACAAGGTCACCTGGATAAAACGTTCTTGACTGGAAAAAGCCAGTGAAGGGTCTGCACTGATGCTACATATGTAGTTTGTCATTAACATACATTATTAGTGATTGACAGGTAATCTGGAGTCTTGTTTCTGTGACTGTGCAGGGCTTTCATAGTTTCAAATAAACAGCTGAAGGTTTTCTCTGTTTCCTCCTCAAGTGAATGTACAAAACATTTGGCTCTGGCCGTTCCTCACACTTGCCATGAGAGAGCTCTTCCCTGAGCCAGTGATGACAGAATGTGGCCCATTTTTTAAATGGGGATTTGCAAACTCAAACACATTCACAAATCAAGTTCAGTCAGGAGATTCCTCACATTCCTGCCCTGAATGGTCTCCAGACTCCATGAAAAATACAACTGGTCTGCGCTCCATATGACCATGTTTTTTTTTTATTATGCTCAAGGGGATGTCAAATGATAATCACTGTCAGCCAGTTTCACAAATTACTAGAAATTATCCTTAAAGTCAGTGCTATCAAGATTGAAAGTTTCTAATATATCTTATGCTACTTCTGATGTACAATAAGATGCAAAAATATCTCTATTTTTTACAAACAATTTGACTGATGGAAGAGATGTTTTGAAAATTTGACACTTCAATTGGTGGAGTTGCAAGATGTTCTGGAGGACACGATCAGAGTTCAAAATGAACTTGGTCAGACAGACAGATGAATAGAGAACTTGTCAGAGAGATGAATAGGTGAATAAGCAAAAGGATGTTCAGTGTACTGACTGTGACATTTAGGAAGGAGAGTACAAATGCCAGGTGGGTACTGTCTGCTAAGCAGCAGTATGGGAGAGGAAGGTTTAGATGAGAGTGGAGCAACACTGTTTTAGTCAGCAGCATGGTATTGAAAAAAATGGGAATGTCACCCTAGGCTGAAGTAGAGTTTTAAATAGTTAGGTAGTCTTAAAAGTTCTTTACCAGTACTTCTGTGATAAATGCCTCGTTTAGGTCTGATGGCCATTTATCCTCTGTGTAGCTGCTCCATTTATTTTTGCAAAGCTAACTCATTCATTATAGCTAGCTCTTATTAAAGTGAAGCATTCAACTGGGAAGGTTGGCTTATGGAAGTCAGCCTAAAGATATCTCCAAATTTGTTTTGAATTAATTGATACAGGCCTGGTGTAACAGCTCTTAAAGTCCATGTGCAATGTGGGGTGCCTTCTCTCCTTGGACTTGCTTTGTGAGAGTGAATTGTTCTGTGGAAAGAGACAAGGTGCTGCAGAGGACATCCCAGGGAGTCTTCATGGGACTCCCATTGTCTGGAGGAGTCTAAGGAAATCCACCCAGGCTAGGGTAACATTTTGTGGTTTCATCCATTCATATGACTTGGCTGACATGGATTGATGATAAGCACATGATTCTTATATTGAATTAATCTGAATTCTGCAATTTATTAAAAGCAATGGGGACTAAGCTAAAAATGGTCTTGCACACAGACTCTGATTTTCTCTTTTATTAAAGCACAAGCAATACAGAAATACAGACATCTTCCTTAGTTTCCCTGTGCTTTCCTTATCTCTACATAACTATTTAGCCAATACACACTTAAACAGAAAAAGCTTCTTACCTGGGTGTCATCTGTTGCACAAATTTGACAATAGTTTAGCTATCCATCTTAGCTGCTCAGTTTGGTTTAAAGCTTTACAGCAAAAGGAAATTTCAGGTGGTTTTCAGTGGAGGCAGAAGAGACTGTATGATGGAAGACTGGAATGAGTTTTAACTGAGCAGTCTGGGGTCCCTCTCAACGCTACCCTCTTCCTCTAGAAGTTTCATAAACTCCTTTTATATATAACCCATTAATATTTATTCCTGACTCATGAAAGAAGGGCTGGGCTAGATGACAGCCTTGAAGTGGCCTTTAATTTCTATGACAACTTCATTTCTTGCATAATGCTGTATGACTTCAAACTGCTTGTAGATAAGTGCACACTGAAAAATATTTCCTTTGCCTTCCTGAGGGCACCATCACAATGAAGCAAAGCATGGAGAAATAGGATAGCTGAATGAGGCTCTCAAAATCTAGAAGACACTACATCTTTTCTGTCTGCAGATACCCTCTGTCCTGCAGCCTCTGCTCAGTGCTTTGTTTGCAGAGATAAGTTGGTCTTATCTGGAAATATCTCTGTACTTGAAACTTCAAAGCAGAGCAGATGTACACACCTTCTCACACAGTGGAGTAACCTGTGAGGTTGGACTATCTGGTCTCATAAACCAGACTGTCATCAATAGTCTGCTTTTTGAAGTTTCTGCATGGGTTAACTGTAGAGTGCATCTCCCTCTGAAGATCAGAGATTGGATCTTCTCTGCAGCAGTGGCGAAATGTGCCTGGCAATGTTTCCCTTTTTTTGTTCTTTCTCTCTCTCTCATGCAAACAGATACACAGCTAAAGAAAACACAAGAAAACAAGTGGAAATAATTGGGATAAACCAATCTAATACAAAATCTGTATCGCCAGCCTCAGCCTCTGCAAAGCTTTAAAAGCATTTCTGACTGACTTGGCTGACAAACCCCCATCACTCTAAATCTTGTTCCTGGTGTTTCTACCTGAGTAACCAGGAAGATGCCTCCCAGAGAGACTATTGCTCCTGTTCTTCCTACCAGCAGTGCACAAGTTACACAGACCTACAGCACTGCTGTTCCAGGCTCCTGCCTGAAGTCAGAAACAGAATGTAGTATACAGTCCCCAGGGAAGGTCAGAGGCAGCAGTGGCAGCTCTTGAGATGTGTTGGGTCCATGGGCATAGATGTTGTTCTGTCTCCAAGGCTGTGCTGTGGGGTGAAACCCACGCTCAGTTCTGGGGCAAGGGAGCCAAGCTGAGGCCAGCATCCCTGTCTGTCCTTGAGCCCCATCTCACAACGGAACAGCAAACCCTCCAGGAGCTGCTCTCATTTCCTGTCTCCAAGCCATTCACAGGGTTTCCCAGACTTACCAAGGTATAAGAGGTGTGTCTTGGGCTTTTATTCCTTGCAAGATAAACATGAGATTTTCTTTAGAGAAAATTATGGCTTCTTTCCTCAGTGTGTAGCGATTTGGAACAGTCAAGCTCTGTCTTTTGGATTGATCTTCCCAAGATCAATCAAATCTGCAAGATTCCTGGCCAATTAATTCTTGAGCACTTTATTATTACACTCATCTGAGCTAAAATAGCTATAGAAAATTCTCTTGATATTTTGGATAAATTACAAATACTTTTTCCTTATACTCTGGAATAACCATGCATCATCCCTACAACCAAGTTTTCTCATATTCTCCCTAAATGAAAGTTTAATATTTATTAAAATCTTCTGTTGATTAAAAGCTCTGAATAGTGTATCCAGAAGACTAATCGATATTTTAAATGCACTCAGACATATTAGCTGCTCACTGTTACATAGACAAATAATGAACTTGCTATATGAGAAGGTAAAATTCATGAATAATTCATAGATGCATTAATTTATTCAGTTTTGCCTTTTGAATTGATTTGGCAATTATTCTTGTACTGCACATCATTTACAAATGCTTAGATATAAATATTTACAGTTGCAAATTTGCGGTCAAATCATTTCTGTTCTCTGATTGAATGGCTTCTGTAGCACACTAAGCAGTGCAAATTGTGAATTTTACTGTTAAATATACAGCTCTGTGGAATGTGGGTGCTGGAATGATCAAGTAAAGTGGATACATACTGACTGCAAATATGGCCAAACTAATGTATTTTAAAGATAAATAAATATTTGCAGGCAGGTTTCCTTCATTTCTTATTGCAATAGGAACAAGGGAAAGACCTCATGTGTTGTGCTGCCCCAGACAACAAAGACTAATATCCTTTGGCACTGATATTTTTATTGTTTATTCAGCTCTTCTCACTTTTTCCTTTGTTTGCGTTTTTTTTCTGCTGATTGTGTTTTACATCTTTCAAGGATGATTACAACATTCAGGAAAATGAGAATTCCCTCTAAATTAAGGATGACTTAACCCTACAGTGAAGCTATGTAAAGAGAGGATCCAGAAGCCGAACATTATGGATCTGTGAAGAAAATGATGGTCTGAGTGAAAGGGTTAATTCACAGTGGCTTATTTCGGCCAAAGGAGACTTGCCTCCTAAACTCCCCTGTACTTATCGGAGAAGGAGAGACTTCTCTAGAGGATGATTCAGAACAGGAGTCTAGTTTTAAATGCTCTGAATCACTCTGCTAGTCTGCTTATTTTGAACAGTGCAGTTTATCTTCCCTTCATTTCCTACTTGTTGCCCTGATTGATGAGTAAGGATTTATGCAGAATGAATGAATTTCACCTTTTATGAATAAAGCATATCATTGTAAGCATTTAGAGAACTTGATTTGAGACTAAAGAACAAGTGAAAGCATTAAGAAGTATTATTTTATATATTTCTCTCTGAACAGTTTAGAAGAACCTTAAAAATTCCAGCTTTAAGCATTTAAGTCACTTAATACAGTGCAATAATTCAAAGTCACTTGCTGTGATTTTTTGTTTTCTTGAAGCACTCCAGAAAATTGTTTTTCCAAAGTTCTTTCACTTTGAAATGCCTGCACAGAAGCACTTGAGGCTGAAAGGAAAGCTAATCCATTTGCAGATAGAACGTTCAGAAAAGAACAAAACCTGTGAAATTACGAACTGTTTGTTCTGAAGAAATAAAGATGAACACATTAGCATTCAAAGCAATCCTAAAGCAAAAGTAGGTATTTCAACGAAAATGCATTTGGGAAAAGAGAGTGGATGCTCAGTTGGTCTTAAGGTCAGACCAGTGGTAGCCTGGTAGGAATGCAAGGGATGGTCAAAGGAAATTTGTCACTTTGTGTAGCTCATGAAAGGGCGTGAAACCACGTTCAAACTGTTTGTGACCGTTCCCCTCCTGGGATGAAGTGCTTGTGCTCAGAGAAGAGCTTCACCATCACAGCAAACCAAACTGCTGGAGCTTCTGCTCTTGGGGAAGCAGCACCACGGGGCTGCTGGAGCACCTCATGTCTGAGCAAGTTCTGGGTCAACATGCTGAGCTGCAGCTGATGCCCAGGAAAGAAACTCCTGACCAGCAGCCTCCTCAGGGCCTGTTCTGTGTTGTCCACAGCCTTTCTCTCCTTGGTGGACTCTCTGTCCTTTTCTGTGTGGCACTGGGGATGCACAGGACTGTGGATGGCATCCTTCTGCCACACCAGCATCTCAGGACAACCACTGCTGATGCCTCTGAGCTGAAACTGGGTCACTTAACCAATGCTTTTGCAGATGTTGAATAGTGCATCTCTGTAAGGTGGCCTCCAGTAGGACACTCAGGACATCCAGCTGCCAAGGGCTGTTCTGCAGGGACCTGCTGTCCCAGGCACCCACTGGTGGTCCCACTTGTGACACTGACTCCCTGCTGACATCTGCTGCTCTTTCTCTGTGCCTTTGTCACCTCTGTGCTTGCTGAGGGCTTAGGAAGGCCTCCAAGCACCCCCACAAATGATTTATCATTAAAAGACTGTTTTAAATACAATTTGGATTATGGGCAAGGTCTGCATGGGGTTTTGTCCAGTTCAGAAATGCTGTAGGAGGTGAGTGATGAGCGAGCTCCTAAGGGCTCTGCCAGGTGCCTGTAGCATGTGTGTGCTTAACAGTCACAAACATGAATTGAGAAGAGCGAAGGCGACAGGGCCATTGCACAGAGGTGAGAAACTCTGTGCTGGTGAATTCAACGACGGTGTAAAGGATGCTTGAACCTGGCTTCCTGCTCATGATATAATACATTGTGGAGCAGTGTGCCTGCAGTTAACTCTTCCTGTCATGGGTGAACAGACAGAAATTATATTTGCCTTTTTTGTGCAGTGCTAAAACACTCTTGTAGTCTCTTCACGTCTTTATGTGAAAAGCAGGAACAAAATTCTGCTGTCACTAAAATGAGTTGTCAGAACAACTGCATGTATGAGTTTAATTTCACTTAATATTTAATAACTAGCTAGCTTTTCCTGGGATAATGATTTCACAAGAAGAGAAAGATCAGAGCAGACCTCCTGCTAGTGTAGCACAGATAGAGCAGGAACTGCAGAATTGCAGGGTGAATACAGCAGAATTAATCCTGCCATCTGTAGTCATTGTGGGTAGCACTCCACTCCTTGAGAGTGTGCACTGGGGTCAGTAGGACTGTGTAAAGGGAAGGACACACTCAGTGTCTATTGAAGAACAGTTTGACCCTAACTGCAAAATACTCCTTCCCTTGCAAAGAATAAATTGGGCATGGCTTAAGGCATTCCTCAGTATCTGCTGCCTTTTGTGAGAGGGGTGAGATGTCTCCTCACAGATCTCGCATGTTTTAAATCTCTGCTGTCCAGCCCTTTCCACAGCCACATAAATTCCTCACTCGGCCATGTCATGGATATGTTATTTTATATAAAGTGGACTTTTATGCAGCAATTTCTACAACATATTTGCAACAGCAAACACTTCTGTATGGCAAATAATGCTAGAAACACCCAACCATAAAACAGTAGCTCTATGGTTTTGACATCAATGTCAAAAGTAATATTTCTACTCTCAGCAGGTTAGTAGATATAGGTGATTGTGGTCCACAGAGAAGAATAGGTGCTGGTTTGTTTCCTCACAACTGTATTGGCTCTGCAGTGCTAAAAGTCTTGTTAGTTCTTGCCCTTGGCATGGTCAGATGCATTACTCTGGATTTTGAGAGTTAGAAGAACCATTAGGTACAAAGGAGGGAACAAGAAGACCCACAGCATATGTTCAGTCTGCAGGCAAACAACACTGCCTGTGCTAACCCCGATCCATGTGCATAAAGATGGTCTGGGAAGTTAATTATGACAGGCAAAAAAAAGAGAAAAGGGCTGTAGGAATTTGCTCCAAATGACAGCAAATGCAGTTGGCAGGATGACTGAAACTCAGTCCCTGAAGAATCCCTCCAGGATATGTAGCTTCCCCGACACAAAGTAAGTGGGCTTATTAGCCGGATTTGATGATAGATATTGCTACCCATAGCCAGACTAGCATGTGTAATTCTTCCTCTTTCTAATTTTTTTCTGACATTGGATAGGGGCCAGCTCCATAGATCAATTTGTTTATTTGTGGTGGGTTTTTTTTCTGATGATGGATGAACCAACTGATAGTGCCATCACTGCCTTGTGAACCCAAGGATAAGTTCACAGGCTGGTAGCCAAAGCACTGCCTGATACCTGTGATCTCCACTGAGCAGGCACTGCTCTCTTCTCCCCAAACTCTCAGGATGGCTGGAGGCACCTTTTCCTTCAATGCTTTATTTTTCACTGAGCTTCACCCTGTGGTTAATTTTCCTTCCTACTTTGCAGCTTCTGCTCACCAGCCTGCTCTGTTACGTGGGTTTATTCCACTTTCAGATCTCACAGCTCGCCAAGCGCGAGGCACAGGGATGAGCAGTGGCACAGATTTCAGAGGATCTAGCTAATTTCTCTCCTGGCTGGCATTAAGGAGCAAATAACTGAGGATTTGTACCTATTCATTCGAAAAGAATCCCCAAACATTTGTGAAGGCAGAGGAAAAATGGTTTCCAGGCATGGCCTGCCAGATGCCAACAGGGGGAGTTTCAGCTCTGCCTCAGATTTAGGCCTCTGACGGTTTCCTCACCTTTGCTGATATTGATCATGAGGGATAAAAGTTATATATTTTCCCACATTTCAATAACTTTTCTTAACACCTCTTTCCTCTAAAGAAACACTTCCGTAACTCTTCTACAGATTGAAAATTAATGTGCTGTTCATATCTCTTGTTGGAATCCTTTTAAAAAGAGACCACTGATGGAATGGTTCTACACCTTGCTTTGCTAGAAGGAAAGAAAGCCAATTTGCCTCTGGGACAAATCAAAACCAGATTTTAGAAAGTAATCTCCATTTCTCTCTCCTCCCTGAAAACTCTGATGATGAGGCACAGTTGCCTTCTCTTGCTCATTTTGCATAAACTAAGATTTGAGTGGTAAGATATTAGAAAAGCAAAAATCTACTTCTGGCCGATCAGTTTAAATCAATTAATTCATAGCCAGATAGAAAACAAATGTAAAAAAAAAAAAAACCTCTTTGATACGTTTGTTTGTTTAAGGAGGTAATAATTGGGAAGGACTTCCATTGTGAGGAGGCAGAAAAACATCTTGTGAAAATGAAGCTCAGTCCTTAGAGTGGAGGTGTAAACCATGCTTGTGTAGAAATGAATGGAGGAAGGTTTTTTGGAGAGACATTTTGTCTCTTTATACACAGAATGGATTACGTCTGTGCAATGCTGCAGTCAGTTCTGCCAGGCCCCAGCGAATTGCAGTTTCTTTTCTTTTCACAAAATTTCTCTTTTCTTATTTGAAAAAAATGTTTTGGAAATCGGCTTCAAAGAAAAAGGACTGTGTGTTTTTCGTAACAGAAGCATGATATTTCCAGTTGCTACTGAAGAGGGTATCTTCCATATAATGAGCCTCTAGGGTTCACTCAAGTTGCATTTCAGTCATTTTTTTGCAGCCATCCAGACCAGACTTCAGCTGCTGAATCTACTTCATTTCTGGGTGTGAAAACACAAACAGATTAAATCCAAAGCTCTTCAGGAGAAAGCTGAAATGTCCTGAGTCATCCAGTGAGAGTTAACACTAGCTCCTCTTTTCAGAGGCTTTTTACCTCAGGCTCTGAGCATCAAAACTACAGCTACTTTCAACTATGATGTCTCAGCTGAGACGGTCCAGAGCTGTGATCTTGTCCATAGAGAACAGGATGGAAGAAATCAGCCTTTGATAGAATTGGGCAAATCTTGGAAAATGGACTTCCTACTTTGTGGAATGAGCATTTTTACGGGATAAAAATTCTTCATTTTACACTTGGCATATGAAATTTGAATTCACAAGCTTTGTCTTTTTCTTCATACCCACCCATGGGAGGACCATCTTCTGTTTAATACACAAAAACATATAAGTAAGGATGTCTTAAGGATGTCTGTGTATGTATGTATACATGTATGTATAAACTGTAGTTGCCTATTTCAGAAATCCAAATTAAAATTCACATCTATAGCGATATTCATCATTTCACTCAGTCCAGTTTTGCAGTCATTTAAAAACCTTTTTAATTAGTAGCTATCAGCAATCCTGTGAGTGGGTTGCTGAGAAGGTTAATGCTGTATCTGAGGGGGAAGGGAGACCACTTACTGCTGTAGAAATTAGGACATTTTTCTTGATTTGACGAAATTGTGTTGGAGAGAAATCCGCTGTGTCTTGATATTGACATAATTGCATTGCATATGCTGAAACATCCCTCTGTAATGGGCTGATCCAAAGGGCAAGGATGGCCTGGTGAGGTTTGCCGAGATGCTCTGTCTATTCCCGTGCCAGCAGACCAGCCAGGAGGGGTGAATGGTTCCAGGGGTATTAGGAGGGAAGCCAAGATCAGTCAGGGCTGGCAGGTTTCACTAGGACAGTTGCAATATTGTGGTAATACATCTGTCTGGGCATGGCTCTTGAGTCAGAAATGGAGAGTAAAAGTAATTCCCAAGGATACTGAAGTAGGTCACTCCATCCGTGACTGTGACCCAAATATCTCCCTCGAGAACGAAGCCTCATTTCACACCCCAGCCAAGCAGTGTGAAGACAGGGCTGGAAACCATTCCAGTTCTCCTGTGTCTGAACTGGTTGGAGCCCAGACTGGTTGTTGAGGCCACTGGCAGAGAGTGAAGAGAGGAAAGGCATATGGATGTTCGGGGGGTGTTCAGACCAAGAACTGAGAGAGGCTGTGTCACAGCCTTAATGTGAGGATCAGAGGATTAATCAGAGGATTAAGGCAGCTATGCAAGCTTCACAGGTATTTCCACTCGCGCTGTCCTCACACCTTCTCTGAGGGGCGATTTTCGTCCTGGACACAAGGGCTGTTTGTACCTTGCAGGATGCATTGCCATGCACCACACAGACACAGCCCCTGGCCACGTCTGTGTGTTTGGACACGCCAGTGTGCACCGTGCCAGACCAGTGTGTACCCTGCCTGCCTGGAGAAGGGAACAGACAGGGCAGGAGCTGTGGAGCAGCGAACACCAGCTGGGATGGCTGTGGGAGCAGGCCCCTCAGAGCACAGCCAGAGGCCATGCTGGGGACCAGGCCTGTGTCTGAGCAGGCCTACTGCTCAGGCCTCTCATCTGTGCCCTACTGGGCTCTGAGGCAGCACTCTTTGGGTTGCAGCAATGAGGATCCCGAGGCTATATTCTCTAACTGTGGGGTCTGCTCCATGTTTGGGAAGTGTACAAAATGTTGATTGGTGTCCTGGTTAAGGGCAAATATGGGGGAAGACCTCGAAATGGGGTCCCTCCAGAATAGCAAATTCAAGCGGTCGCTCCCCCAACCGGTTCGGGAAAAGATTTCCTTGGAAAAAAATGGAGAAAACTATTTATTTAACAAGCAAAGTATCCACAAGCATAAAAAATGAATAATATGAAACAACAAAACCTCCCGCTGTTCAAAGAGATGGCAAATTCAGAAGTCCTGTTGTGGAGTGTAGCTCAGCTCACTTAGTCTCCCATCAGTCCCTCCAGCACTGGAAAATGCCAAGGCCCAGGCCCCAGTGGGCCACAGGTATCAGCTCCCAGTGCTCTTCTGGGTTTTCAGTTCAGAGCAGGTTTGAACAGTTGCAAGAAAAAGGAAAGAAACAAAATAGACCAAGGAACGTCTCTGCCTTAGCTAGCTAATACCAACTAAAAGCAAAGGAGATCTGTGTCCCACTGTCTGTCCATGCTGCAGACAACACAGCCCTGGATCAGAATGTGGAGGAGTGAGTGCAGTTTCTGAAAACAAACTCGGCGCTTCTCCTTCTCCCTGCTTTGCTCTCGGAACCAGTCTTAAAGGTATAAAATATAAAATCCAACGTAAACAGAACAGATGATTGGGGATACAAGCATCACAAAGTCACCCTGGGACACTAGGGAAGCACGTAAAATGGCAGCGGCAGGACATGGGGTACATCTTTCTGTGCCTTTGGCCAAGAGGAAAAAACTGCTGCTGTCACAACACCATGAAAAGCACCAAGGGTCATGATGGTGTTTTAAACAGGATGACCCAGTCAGTGGGGAGGTAGGTGGTGCATGCACCATGTGCACAGCTGGCTTTGCAAACCACAAAATCAGAAGCCTTCAGAAAGAGTAAGTAGGAAAGCATCAGTTAACTTGTAGAATGAAGGTGGACATTTGATGGAAGTACATTAAAATTTTTCAATGCTAAATGAAATATCATCACAAACTGCCTTCTATCTCTATCTCTAACTCCCAGGCAGGCTTACATGGACAGTAAATAAAACAGTGTGCTTTTATGGAGTAAGGCCAAGATGCTGTCAAGGATCACATACCTTTTAGTCAAAAGTGATATAGGATCACGCTGTCTCTAAAGAGAAAAGGGACAGCAACAGAGGGGAAATATCTGTAGAAGAATTGTTGGTTCTGAGACCTGTCTGTTTAAAGCACAAAATCCTATGTAACACTGCCAGGAATTAGAGAGGAATGAGAGGCAATTCTTTAGAACAAAATGAAACAACAAAATGGGAAGCAAGTAAGTTGTGTCTACCATGTGCCTAAGAACAATAGTGCTGAGTCAAAACCTGCTGGATTTGGTTGGGAATGCTGTGGTTTAGCAAGCCCAACTGAGTTGAACTGGAATGCTCTTTTTGTCTTTCAGCAAGCCTATAAAGGCTGGCAGAGATCTGGTCAGCTGTTCAAGCCCTGCTGAAGAGTTCAGTTTTTATATCTGGTTAGGGGCCCAGTAGAAAAATTAAGGGTCAAGCAGGTTGTGTTTGAGCAGTGTGTGGAATGGGTTTATTCTGCGTGGAAGAAAAACATTTGTTGCTTCAGAAAGATGTGTCCTTGTGCACTCTTCTGAAGCAGGGGATTGCTGTGTAAATAGGAATGTGAGCAGCAGTTTGGGGAGTTATTTCATGCTTGTGACGTTACACAGACTAGTTTCACTCTTTGTTTAAGGGCTCATGTCCAAATTGATTCAGGTCCAAGTCAGAGCTTTGGTCCTGCACCTTGATCCCTCTCTTCTTGCCAGCACTGATATTTGTATGGTCATGTCATGAGCCAGTTCAGGGAACTAACCATCTTAAAGGCTTCAGCTTTTTCCTGCAGAGTTACTTTTTACCTGATTTGACTCCCTGAACCAGCTCATAGCAGGGTCATAGCAAGACCTGGTACTGGCACACAACATCTTGCTGGAATTTGTGGCTGGGGTGAGAAGGAAATTGCAGGACTTGGAATGGTTGAGTTTTTGGGGAACCTCAACTTACAGCAATTCACCCTTCCTTCTGCTCCACTGCATCCACTTACAGACCTTCAGTCCCCTTGGATATTTTATATCCACATTAAACTGACTGTGGACTCTTTAACTGGATTCCTGCACTCATCAGCATGTGTCCATTTGGGTCTGTGAAATGCTGTGGATTCCCAACTTGGAAGGCTTAAATCTCACCACCCTGATGCCGCTTTCTCAGGTCAAGGCAACATGGACATATAGAGAGGTACAAAGACTCCCTGCCATGTAACTGAGGTAACACTGACTTGTTTCGGGCACATCTTGGGAAGAAAAATAGGTTGGTCTCAATGTCTTGGCCTCATCCAATGCTGGTGAATCTTAAGATCATCACTCATCCTCAGGGCATAGGAAGGCTATGCAGTCACATCCATTTAATGTTGGGAAGATATCTATGTATGAAAAGAAATAGACTTCAAGATGATAATGATTTGGTCCCATCTTCTTTACAGGGAACAGAGGTATCAACAGAAATGTGCACTTTGGTATAACTGGTAGAAAACAGGGCTTCAGAACATGGTCTCAAAAAGCGTCACCCGGGAACTTGCCTTATCAAACAACGACATCTCCTTCAGTTCAAAGAAAGTCAAAGTATTTTCAAAATTTGGCGTGTAAGTAACAGTTGCAGTCATTGCAGAGATATTGAGCAATTGTGCCTGAGCGTGGGAAGTGGCCTGTGAAATCAGGAGACGTGGGGAAAAGTCTCAAGGTACAATTTCTCTCCTAAGTGTGGGTTCTACATTTTGTGAAGGCCTGAGAGCCTGACTGTAATTTCACCTTTCTTGACAGTTTGACTTCTATTTCCATTTGCCAGCCGTTGTCATTATTTTATGCCTCCATCGCTCATCTATTTGCCGTAGGAATTTCTGCTCTCTCCAAGCTTATGTGTTTTAACTACTAATGACTTCAGGTGGAGGGACTTGACCTTCCTTCCTTAACATTTCCTCAGTGTTCCTCTGTTGCTGGGTATGGGATGCAAGAATTTTTTTCCACCTAGAATGAGGCTGTAGTTACCTGAAGGTTGAAAAAATGAACACTGTAATTCAAAGCCATAGCACACAGCAGTGAAGAATGTAAATGGTGCTTTTCACTTAGCCTCATTTCCTACAATCCCTTTTTTTTTTTCACCAGGAGCAGACGAGTGACTATTCCAATAATTAAAAGGAATACACCTGGAGAATAAGCTGCATAATGAGTGCCCCAGATGTTGAAACTTCAGCTCTCTGATTGTGCTTTCGGTCCCCACAGATCTAAAGCACAGAAGCCAAATTCCAGTTTAGAGCTGCTGCTTTCAATTGGTAGCATGAGCTCTGGTATCAGCACCAGTTAAAGAACATATTATTCTTATATTAATAATCCTTTTCCCTTGCATACCTCAAAGTGACACTTAACAGGAGGAAGACTAGGGAAGAAATAAATACTGAAATGTGATAACATGGATTTCGTGGGATTTACCCATGGTCAGAAATGAAAGCAGTGACCTGATAAGTGTTTCTAGTTTTAATATACCTGAAGAGGGGAGAGAATTACTCTCACTATGGAGCTATCTATGGTTGGTTTTGATCATAGGGAAATATGTAGCTTCTATGCCCAGGAGTGATGGGACAAAAATCTAGAGTAGCTGTACTCCTCTATGTATGAGTAAACTGGCTGTATTTCTCTCTAATTCCGAGCCTATTCATCTTGCTTTTTAATCTTAGAATATAAGCAGGGCCGAATCTCAGAGAAAAAGCTTGGAAAAAAACCCAGTAAATTTCTTTTTCTTGTTATACTGCTTTGGACACCCTTTTATGAATAAAATGGCACAGCCAAGCATGAAGTAACAAAGGAATTGTAAGCAGTGGCCAGCATGTGGGAAGTCAAAACTATCTACAGCTGAATAACGTTCTTATTAGAAATGAAGGGCAAACAGGAATATAATTTATTATTGCCTTTCTATGTGGCTTCAGAGATCACATAATCCAAAGTAAAAAATGGCATGCATATGTTCACCAAGATATTCTGCACCATAGACGGGCTATATATCAAAACCTTATTTCCTGGTAATGAATTTTAAATAAGTGCCCAGAGCATCAGGTCACTGATGTTTCCACTTTACAAACTGGGTGGGCTAAGAAAGCCCCTAGAGCCCTTCAAAGGCGCCTTAAAAAAAGATCTCTAGCTTTAACTGACCAAACTTTTCAAGAAAAATACCTGAAACAATTAGGAGAATGAAAACCAGGAGGTCAGATTACTTGGCCCATGGCTGAGGATTTACATAAATAGGCCTAACCTTTGACTAGAAAATAAAAGGTAAGTACAGAGCCCTGACAGAACAGCAGGTCATTGGTATTTACTCTGCAAAGTACTGCCTCTGATGGTATGACAAAAATGCCAGGAATTCCACTGATCACTGTGTGCTGATAGGGCTCAAAGGTATGCAGGCAGCTAACAGAAACCCAGCCTACCTGACTGATCGAAACTGCATTACTCCCACGCATTTATAACCCGCAATCTGCGAGCGTGGGAAAGCGTGCGAGGCCTCAGACTCATTCCTCAGGAAAGAAGAAAGGAGAAAGTTGCTGTCTTTAACCAGTTTTGTGAGGGTTTTTTGTTTTGTTTGTTTGTTTGTGGGTTTTGTTTTGTTTATGGTAGTTTGGGCAACATATAATAAAAATAACAAAAATTCTCTGAGTGAGCATCTTGAGATTTTCTTCACAGTGTGTGCTGCTGTTCAAGAGACTCCAGAGCTGGCGTTGCCCATGCAGGCTGAGATTGGTACCACATTCAGCATCGTGGGGCTTTGTCAAAAATGAGTTGTGCTTCAAGTGTTGAGCTGGTAACCAGCTGTAGGAAGCCAGTCCCTGGCTCAGTTTTTAACAGAGGAAATTCTAGACAGCAAACCTGCAGGAGAAATGCCATGCTGTGTGTTTGTGCTACATTTTGTCAAGCAATGGCTGTGTGCTCACAGGTGAGAGAGTGAAAGGTGAGCAAAACAAATCTTTTTTTCCATTTTTAGTTCTACTACAATAGCAAAGATGCTTTAGATTTTTTTTCTTTTCTACATGGATAGCAGAGAAAGGAGGACCCCTGTGAAAGTGGAAACAATAAGGACAGAGTTTTTATGTTCATGTTTTATAGAGAGAGATTTAGTTTCCTGTTCCAGTTTGAGACACAAGCACACACCAAGTAGCCTGCAGGCTGTTTCCAAGTTGTTTCACTAATTAATCAAAAGTGATCCATTACAGAAAACCTGCAGGAATGTCAGAGATGGATGCTTCTGCTCTACTGCTTTTGACTTGCTTGTTGCAACAGAGGGGGAAGCTGTTAGTGCCTGTCTAGTAAATTATTGAAGGATGGTGTAAGAGAGCCTGCTGCCTTCTTCTTGAAGGGCTGGGGAGCCTGGAGCTAGCCAACCACATGCTGCTTTCCCTGTCTGCTAGACCACTGTGTTGTTTTGGAGGGAATTGGAAGGACACCCCACAGCTGGGTATGGATCAGAGAAGACAGGCTGGCCCCTGCCCCTGGGCACTGCTTGGCCAAGCCCTGGGATTGGAAAGCTGGGCAGGCAGTGCTGAAGCAGAAGGAGACAGTGACCACCTGAGGATGGTCAAGTGGGGTGTCCTGGTGAGGAGATGGGTGTCTGGCAGGTTTGAGCACTGTAGGAAGAGAAGCCCAGCCCAGCCCCCATGTCTGACCAGCACGGCCAGGGTACTTCTGGGCATGACTTCCTTTCCTCTCTGGCTAACAGGCATGAACTCACTTAAACCCTTTGAGGGACATCCAGTCTGGAGGGTGTTCACGGTGACTACAGTTCTTTTGATGTTAGTCCTGGTGCCTCCCCTCGCCAGCCTCAAAGTCGATCCCACTGGCTCTGGTCTTCCTAGACAGAGCAGTAGCCAAGTGGCCCCTCTTCTGAGTCAGTTCTGTGATCCCCTCATGCTAAGAATGCCAGACTGCTTTGGTGTCTGTGTGTAGGCGTGCTGTGCTGGCACTGTGTCACTGTGTCACTGGTGCACTAGGCTTGGAGGCCACAGGGCAGAGGTGTTACCTATCCAGTCCCTCTACTGTGCTACCACGTGCTTGATCTCTTGCATGCTGAGCTGTGTTCCCTGCCCTGCTCTCATCATCTGCTTCTGTTTTGCAGGCAGGCTGTTAAGGGCTGCATCCTTTGTGGAGTGCTATCCCTGCACAGTCCACTCAGAAACTGCTTTTGAGTGCTCTCAGACTAGATTTTGGCCAGTGAGATAGACTTTGTGGAATGCTGAACTTTGTACCCTTACCTTGACCAGTGGAGCAGCAGATGCTGGCTGTACTCTTCTTCTGATTCCCTTTTTACTAAAATGTCTGGTACGTAAATCCTCTAACCCCATTTTACCATCCAAAACCTGTTCTGGCTTCCTGTGAAATGCCTAAGGGCAGTATTGAATTCATCCTTATATGGTCTCTGATGGTAGGGGGCTTTTTATTAATGGGACTTGTGCCACTCCATTCTTGCAAAACCACAGGAAGATATTTAGGTTGACAGGACTTTCAAAACATTATGCTGCCATTTGCTTTCTTCAGATAATTATTTGCTTTTTTTAGGATCACTGTTAAATGTGACATTTACCCTGACATTCTCTAGTGGCTGTTCAGTTTGTGCACATGGTGGCTTTTCCTTCAGTCTCTGTATCTAATGGAGTAATTCACCTTTCCAGCCCCTCTTTTAGCTTCTGCCTTGGAGGTAGAACTAAACTTTCACTCCCTACAAAAGATGAATGGAATTTGTTTGGGGAGACTGTTGGGGTTGGACCTTGTTCCCAAAAAATCATCATCAGCCCTTTTAGTCTGGGTTAATGTTGTTTTGTCCCCAACCAATAAGTGCCTCTCTCAGCAGATAAAAGCAAGAATTTTGTAAAATTTTAACCACAAGGAGATTTTTTCTTCCCCAGCTCTGTATTGGTTGAACATACTATTTATTCCTCCACTCATCCACTTCCTGTGCTGCCTAATTAAGCTAAGACTGGCCCTGTAAAACCCAGATCAGCCCAGCTTGCCTTCTTTTGCCTATAGATTTTCCCTCAGACCTAACAAGACCACAACCTAGACCAGAGATTTGGGTACCTACATTCAACTGGAGATCGAGATGCCCTCTTTTTTTTTTCTCAGGTTGGTTGTCTGCTCCACTCCAGGCACACTGCTGTCCCCAGCTGTCAGAGGACTCCCTTGAATGGGATCCCCTGGGTTGCTCATCACATGCTCTCCACACATTTGTAAACTCCTCCAGTGCCCTTGAGTAGCTCAGGCTCGTTGGGTTGCTTCCCAGGGCACAGAAGAGCTATTTCATATATTCACTCATAGCTGGGTAGAACAAACATTCAGAAGCAAAACATTACTCAAAGTCATAAGAATGGAAGGCTGCAGTTGTAAAATCTTGTGTGGAGAAGCCCATTTTCTCTTCTGAAGAGCTCTCAGGCACCATATCAAGCTTGTGTTTTGCTAGAGGAGGCATCAGCTGAAACAGCAGCAGCCAAAAGGCATTGATTCACTTCATTTATTTTTAACTTTCCCATTGAAATGCCTGAGGGGGGGGAAAAAAAGGGAAATCGCTCCCTTGGAGAACCCTTCAGCTCTGGGAAAGATACCTACTGCAATCTAGAAACAAGCTTGTTCAGGGAACAGCCAGGCCAAGCACTGCCCAGGGGGCTGCAGTTTGTTCTGTCCTAATTCATTTATTTTGAACACAGCCACCTCTTTCAAAGGCTGTTGCCGTGGGTTTGGTTTTTGGTTTGGTTGGTTTTTTGGGTTTTTTCTTTGTGGAGAGCTGAGCAGACTCCAGTCATGGGGGTGGAACACAGCGAGAGCAGGGACACCCGAGCCTGGGCAGCCTGGGCTGCGTCAGCCAGCCGGTCACAAGGATGTCTGTCATGTGCTGCTGCTCCTCACACAAAGATCCCTTTCTTCCCATGCCTGGTGGGTTCTCCATCAATGAGAGGACCTTGTCCTATGAACAGAAATCAAACGTCCGTAATTGCAGTGTCACTGATAAAACGTGATTTCTTTACCAATTTGTGTGAGCACTTTGACCTCCTGCCTCGGTGCAGCAGACTTCGAAGATTTTATTTTTGTCTCTGGCTCGTTTTAAGGCTATGCTGGAAATACTGTAGGCAAGTTTATTTGGGGAGTATTTTTGATCTAGCTCAAGCTAAGCTCGTGCACTTACAGTCAAAATTGTGCAGAATTGTCTGGAGTGATTGCTAGCTTTAAAAAAAAATGGATTTCAGGTTATGGTTTATTTGTATTTAAATTTAGAACTGCTTTTGCATGAATAAATAGTATTATGTGTTTTCAACAAAAATGAGAACAAAATTTCTGCTCCACACAGCTTCCATTTCTAAAAAAATGTGAAAAACTTAAGAAGGTTGAAGAGAAAAAAATTCAATGCTGAATAGCATGGCTGAGCAGCTGTCTTATTTTTTTCTTCTCTAAATTGAATTATTGCTATAACTGTTCTTTCTAAGTTAAGATCTCACTGGGGAAAGGAAGAAAGTTTCTAGGTTTCCCAGCAGGAAAGTCTTTAACAAGAAATTAATGTAGGACAATGAAGGGGTCAGGAAAACCCTAAGCATGAAGGGATAGTCCAGAAGGCTGTGAATAGAGGGGTGCAAATAAAGATACTAAATAGGAGAGGAAACGTGCAGCAACCCTTTTGAATTTTAACCAAGCTGTTCAGCCACTGCACATCACCCTGGGCAGAGCAATCAGCAGCACCCATGGTCAGTGTCCCAAGTTGTCACAGATAAGGGAAATTACTTATTTGTTCACATTTCTTCTTTAAAGGGAAATACCTTATAAGTGACAGGATTTAAAGGCTGGAAGATACGCAGGAAGACGATGTTGTTTAAACACAAAGTTAAACTGAAAATGGAGAGAAGTAGGTACTTTTGGGATTCAGAGAATATGCTTGAAGCTTCTAACATTTAACTCCAACAGCAGGAAAATATAACAGAACAAATTAACTAGGCTAGCAGACCACTTAGATTTGCTGTTGTTTTTCGGTCAATAGGTCACTTCCCTGGGCTAGGGGTTGTGCTCTGCCAAACAGCAGGATTTTCTAGCTGGTCCTCTATTGATGAGAAAATAACTCTCAAATTCTATGATGCCATAGGTCATCAATAAAATAAGAAATGATTATGTTCTTCAATACTGCAAAATTTCTGCCTTTAATATTCTTAGAGCATGATGTTATTTTTCAAATATGATAGAAGTTTTTCAAATATAAGAAACCCATCTCAGTCATTTTATTTTGCAAGGGATTTTATAGACGTTATCTTCTGAATTCCTCTTGAGATGCTGTGTACTAATTGTGCTGGTAGTTAACTCAGATTTAGTAACTAGAGTGGGATTTTGCCAGTTAGATCCCTTTAGGGTCAGGCTTGGACACTCATAAATGTTATGGCCATGGAGACTATTTCATCATGCAGATGTAGGCATCTCCCTGGTCTGTATAGTTGTGTTTGCATTGATACCCCTAACAGTGAAATAGCTTGCCAGCTTTAAACACTGTGTGTGGTGGATGAGAGACAGCATGAGTAGCACTGAGTTCCATGAACAGATCTGTGTTGCTGAACAGCATTACTAGCAACAGAAAAAATGCTATCTCATCTACGAATTTTAGGAGATTTCATTGTTCCCTGATAGAATAAGAAGATTCCATGTTCCTTCTTTCAGAGAGAAGTGGTTTTTATCTGTGAAATGTCCTCACTTCTCAAAAACAGATGTCACAGGCTAAAATACTTAAACACTGAGGAAAATGACAGTTCTCCTTTCCTTTTGCCCTCAGCAAAAATGAAGTCTTGGCTAGCTACTGGCATTTTTTTAGGAATTATGCCTGCTCAGTTATTTATTTTTATATTGCTGCAACTTTTTTCCTGATTCCTGCAGAAATGAGGCTTATGCAATCCTGCTGTGTGCGCTTGTATCTTCGTCACTTCCACACCCCCGAAATCTTTTGAACCTATTGACAAATTTCAACCCATTGATCTCTCAAAGAAAATTAAGCTCCTACAAGCTTTGTAAAAATAACCTGCTCACAGAGAGGTTGGCTGCAGTGCAAACAGGCACCATTTCAGACAGAGGAAAACCCACTTTTAGGAAAAGTGTTTATTTATAAACACCTGTCCATGGGGAGCATTTCAGGGAAAGCTGTTTCCTTCTTTGAACTGAAGTCAATTGAGTTTGAGGCTCTGGTCTTTCAGCAGCCAGACTTCAATGTACTGTCTCCACAGCATGTGGAGATACTGATTTGAAGTAATGATTTACCACCTTAACCGCATTTAAAGCAAATTATTTTAAAAACCACTTAATTTTCGATTTCCTCTCCTTTTTTTTTCTTTCTTTTTGTTAAGAACCAAAAACTGCCCAATAGCCTGTCTCTTAAGACCAAGACTTTATGTCCATCACCCTAGAAGTCAACCCTTGACCTTTAACACTGTCACTTTTCTCTGTGGATTCTCTGAGGTTAAAGTTACCGAATTGCTGAAACAGATAACAGAGTGCAGAAGGCTGAAAAGTGACTGGGACAAACCTCCAGGGACAAAGTTAATCTGTTGGAGCATTTCCTGTGTGTACTTTGAAACCTCTCAATTTAACTTGATCAAAGCACGAGCCGACACATTTCAGCTCCCTACTGAACAAACAAATTTGCTGCTTATCGTTGTTGCCACCTCAGCCTTTAATTTACTTTACTTAGTAAGCCAGTACATGTTAAATGAACAGCCTGGTTACTACAAATGGTGGGTGCTGGTCTCCAAAAAAGGCTGCAGTTTCCCTGACATTATTTAGCTCAGCATATCACAGACCCTGTTTTTCACCACAATCTCAATGTAAAAGGAAGCTTAAGCCATACACAGCTAGTGTGGTCAACAGTGGTCTCTTAGGGACCACTAGATCCATCAGCATTCATTGGCTTATATTTCAATATCTTGGGATTCTGCCTTTCTTTTTCATTAATTCCCACAGGACATATGTGGACCAAGAAAATAAATGGTGGTACTTTCAAAACGCATTGGCTAATTCACATCAACACCTTTCAAAGCACATATGGAATAACAGATCATTTAGGCATCACTTTTTTTTAATCGAAAGGAGTAACTGATACTTTTTTTTTAATGTTCTGGTAGTTGGGATGTTTTTCCCCCCGAGAAATAGCTTCAGTCAAGTTAATAATAACAATAGTAAAGACTAGTGTGAGGTGTTGCATGAAGGGAGCACGGCCAGCCTAGCTTGTGTACAATAATCAGCTAAAGTGGCTGCTTTCTCTTTTTAAACCAAAACAACTTGGCAAAGTGTTTTTAAACCAAGTCTAAAATATATTCATTATTTTCCACTTTCTTAAAACCATTGGCCCATATTTTCCAGCATATTTGCCTTTCCTTATTCTCAGAGAAATGGAGTCCAATGATTTTATTTCTGTGTCAACTGTTCTTCAGTGCTTCTCTCTAGCTGCAGCACCCCTGAACTAGGAGATTACTCCTGTCCCTCCAGGGTGTAGGTTTCTGGGTCCATCATGCAAATATTGAAATATCCTGGGCCAGAGGAAACAATCAGTCAATAAACCAAGCTCTTAAACCAACCTTCCTCCCAGAGCAATTCTAGAAGGGGATTTCATTTGATATGGGTAGGTACAGATATAACCTACTCTTCATCCAAGCCATGGCTGCCTTTGGCAGTTACTTTCCTTCTTTCAAGTAAAACTGACTTCTTAAAACATTCTGCAAGCTCAGATATTAACCATAATCAGTTTCTATTCTACTACTGTGTTCATCACTCATTGAAAATGCAAAATACTTAGACAATGTAAGTAATGATGGAAAATTTCTAAAAAAGTGCAGTGCAGTGACACGTCTCCTCTTGGAATTAATGGGACACGTGTGACACTCTCCTCAACAATTCCCTGAGTGTCATTCAGAGACTTGTGAGCATTGCTGTAGGAAATGACAGGGCAGCCAGCCACATATGGCAGTGTCTGCTGGCACAGATCAGCCTCCACAAGCAACTCAATAATAAATATATCATGTCTTTCACCATAATAACCACAGACTAGTTGAGTTTAGGGGTTTGTGAAGCTTGCAGGTCATCTTTTGGTTTTGCTGGCATGTAAGACTCTCTCAATTCCACAAGATTCCTTCCCAATGTGGACTTGCACTGATTACTTTCTTTCTCCATGTTATTAATTTAAACAAGTTAAGCAACTTATTTTTCCACCTAAATGAAAACTGTGCCAGACATAGAAAACTCCTTGCCCAAAAGAGAAGTTATCACAAATAAATGACCTGCATTTTGGGGTTAGCTTTAATGAACTAGCTGTAATTATTGCAAGATAATGCAAGATCTATCATGTTGCCAACCTGGTTTCAAATTTGTCTAAAGAAATCTAAGTGTAACTAGTTGCCATTTTCAAGAACAAATTTAGGCAGCAGAGTTGGCTGGGTAACGTTCCCATGCTGCTCTGGCATGAAGCAGAACTCTAAAAGTATTCTCCAACTAGGGAAAAGAGCAAGTTTGTTCTGGGCTAGGTGCTAGCCTGGTGCTTGTTTTTCACATTGTGATTATTGGAGAAACAGATTTAAACCCTTCATTGGCTTGATCTGGGTTTCTCATGCCAGGAGGGATTCCCGTGACACCACTCCATCAGCTGCTCTGTGATGGGTCTCCTTAAATGGCTCTGGCCATATAAGCTGCATGTGCTTCTCCAAGAGATGTTGTCTGTGCGAGTTTGAGCACTACTCTAGGATGAGGGACACTCAGATGCTTGCTCCTGAGCCAAGTATTTTTTATTTGTAAAAAGTGGAAACTTCTCCAGTGGGTGGGCTTGGAGAACATGCCTTTTCCTTTCTATCAAACGACACTGGTGAGGAGAGCACCTAACGCTGAAATTGAAATCCCTGCATCAGCTCCAGCAGCCTTAACACATATTTTGCCTAGAGTGACACAAGCTGGTTTTTATACCAAAAGTTTCACTTTAACATCTATATTTCCATAAGATTCCCTATTTTTTAACAAGTCCACATTTTGTAAAAAAAAAGATATTTTCTAGAAATTTCCATAGCAGAAATTTCCTAAATTAGCAGGGCTGCATGAGGCCAGCAGCCCAGAGGTGACGTGTTCCGTGTGTGGAGCCCTTACACAGCTAGTAATGGTTTTTAAAAGCAGAATGAAAAGAAAATATTTAAAATCCCCCACAAAGGAGTCACCATCACCTGCTCAGCTGTACTGGATGCCCTGTCTCAATGGAAGTCTGGTTGGATGGTTGGGAAGTAAATTCCACACACCCTTGGTTACTAACAGGATAGGAGCCAGGATTTGTGAGCCTTGCATGCTCCTTAGTCCTCCTCTTCTGGATGAATATTAGTTATACTTTTCTAGACAGTTTTGTGGGTGGGTAGAGACAAAGGAGAAAATAGACAGGAGAAAAAAAAAAATCTCTGTTTCTGTGACAGGGCCACCTGCTCGTGTCTTCTCAGGATGGTGCCCTCGTTGTACTGCTTCTCTTTTCCTCTACAGACAGCCAGTGTTTCACACATCTGCAATTTTCCAACCATGCGTTATTTTAAATTCAGACACCAGTTTTAACCTTCAAAAAATTAATCTTGGCACAGCATTTCTATGTGAGGAAAACTGCTGTCCATTAGTAGGAAATTATTCAGAAAAAGGAAGACTATTTGCTTATTTATGTAAGAAACTACTGTACAACTAAATACAGATATAGGTCAGTAAAATAAGTTCTTTGATCTACTGCTACAAGGAATCAGTGTAAATATGTTTCCTGATAAGAGTTGCTACAGCATAATTGCATTTTACAAACTGTGTAGTGTGCTATTACTCAGGAAATGTGTTCACTGATATACGTCTCCACTCAGCCTCATGGCTGAAAGGTTTGCTTTTTCTCTTATTTATAGTTCTTGCACATTTTTTAATAAGGTGATTAAACTCATGAAGGCACAGAAGAGAGTACAAACAGGGAAAATTGATTCTAGAGCATACACAACCGCTATTGAAATAGACACCAGTTGATTGTTTTCAAATAAATGTGGGTTAGTGGCTTTTGAGATTAAAATGCAAGGCAAATATTAAGAGGGAAATATTTATCCTGTCAACTATGACTGTTCTGGGCTTCATCCTTTTGCTAGAATAGATGAGAGCACTACTCCATCACAGCTGTAAAAAGGCTTGTTCTTCAGGGAGTTTTGTCCTGTTTTAGGGGTAACAGTGCTCACTGTAGAATTTGAGCCCCCCAGAGCTTGCACAAGTTGCTCACTGAATGCTGGTGGTATTGAATGCTCACCAGTTCCTCTCCTTAGGGCAGATTTACCCTGGGCTTTAGTGGGATTGCTGATACAGGAAGATGGGAATGGTCATAGCACTGTTAGAACTCCAACTGTGATTCCCTACGAAGTAGGGATGCTGCCATAATAATGAAAGTTACCCAGGGAACTCCTTTCAAGATTTGTGAACCTACCTGAGCAATGCCTGCTGGATAGAAATTGTTCGGCTGGGCAGGACTGAGCTTATTAAGCATTGTCTCAGCATGAAAATATGTATGTGAGTGTACAGGTTTAAGCAAAGCCATCTAATCAGATTTAATATGGGGGATATGAAAAGACCATTGTTAAAAACAACTGTGTCAGGGAAGTGGTTGCAGTAGTATTTTTTAGTTCTGGAGAGCACGTGGTTGAGCTACAAGAAGCAGAACACTGCAGCAGGATGGGAAGAGCAGGAGTGCATCTCTGCACTCTGATTACAGAGGCTGGGATTTGACTACTTGTGGGCTGCTAAAAAGTTCCATTTTACCCAGGCATGATATCCATGACAGGGTAAACAATGCCCTTCAGGCTCGAGTGGGATGTCCACCATCCTCATGGTCTGTAGTAGGCAGCAGAGGAAAAAACAGTGGGTCATTCCCAAGAGAGAGGATGTGGTTCTGGGTTCATGGCCAGAGTGGGAGGCGATTCCCGCATCCTGCCTTTTCACTGGGTTCTGGAGCCAAACGTGCTGCTCTGCACATCGTGTGCTTGTCATAGAAAAACAATTTCTACAGCTGTCTTGCCTGAAACAACTTCAGGACAAGGCCTTCCTGGGACAGTCTGAGGGAAGCTCTTGCTTTTTCTTACAGGAGGTACAATATGCAGTCACATGGAGGACAGCCTGAAATCAAAATGAAACTGAAATCTGATGTGTCATTGTCTGGTCATTTTGGAGTAGTAATGGGAGCCATCACCATAGTTTGGGATTTAAGTGAGCCTTGTGCTGTTCCATCACTTTACTGCTCCTGACCTCTCTCCTCAAGGTATCACCCTTCAGTTTTTTGGGAACCAGTACGTTTGTGTGATTGTGAGATGGGTCAGTAATTCTTGTCTTCCTTCTTAGTTCACTTGGAGATTGACTGGTAGAAAGCTTTTGGTGAGCCAATCTAAGTTCCTGATGGCAGCTCAGACTGTGATCAGGTTCTGCAAAGCTAGAAATGGTTGTTGCTGATGTTGTCTTGTTGTGGTTGTAACTCCCAGATTATGCAGAAAAAAACCTTCTCCTAAGAGATTGTCATTGCCACAGTTGTTAGAAATTTAGCTTTATCTTTTTCTCTATCCATTTTTTTTAACATTTTAAAATATGTTGCAATATTGAATAAAATGGGGGAAATAAACCTATAAAAGAATGCATTAGGAATATATTTTAAGCAGATACCAGGAAACAACAACAGTCATGTTCCACACAGAGTCTCAGTTTGGCTGCTTTGGGACACTATAGTCTCTAATTACATGAACAAATATCATTTTTGAAGTCATATGATATAAAAATATGGACTATTTAAAACCTTAGACAAACATGAGAGTCCCACCAGTTATGTTACACTTACTCTGCTTTGTTGCCCTTGTGGGTATGACACTCATTTTCTGCAAAAGTTCACTGACAGTACAGGGGATTTGCAAGCAAATTCAAATGTTCCTGACTCCAGTGCTTTCCTGAACAGGGATAGATGTATTAAAATTTTGAAAGGCTTTCCTCACTCAAGTCCATGAATATTGCTAGCAGGGGCCATAGCTGGAGAGCAGAGGCCCTTGGCTGGGAGGAGGATGTCCCATCACTATTAGAAGAGCAGGACTTATCTTTTTCAGATTTCTGAAGAGAAATCTGAAGAGAAGTCCGGAGGGATTTCAGAAGAGAAATATGTAGAGGAGGAATAGTCTGACCCAGACAGAAAATTGTTTTTGTGCCCTGTGTGAGGGCATCTAACTTGAGTCATCCTACTTAGGGATTAGAAATTTAAAGTAAGGCTCTGGATACCAAAAGATAAGGCTATTGATAAGATACCTGGAAAGTATGAAAAGAAATTAGGTGTCTCCTTCAGACATGCATCAGGCTTTTTCTCAATCTCTTCCCCAGCAGTATTACATGGAGAAATGTTTCCTTCTATACAAGAACATTTCTAGTGGTTTAAGACATTAATGAAGTCTGAGATAGACCTTTAAGTCCTGTTTCTTGACTGCTCCTAATAGGCTGCATGAACTCAATCACACAGTTTTGCACCCCTGAACTTCACCTTATTTCTCTGTAAGACAGCCTTCTGCTTTCAGTGTTAGATACCTCACACAGCCTTGTGGGGACAGATTTTATGTAAAGCCAGCAAAGATTTGCTGGGGAAAAAAAAAAGTGTGGTGTAATCATAACATCTTAGAGTTATTATCTTTTGCCATTAAAAGAATTGTACTTTTGCACGTGAGAAAGGGAAGAAGGAAAGATGCTCATTAGCAGCTTCCTTCCTCAGGCTCTGAGCTTCCAGGGGCTCCTCTCTGAGAAGTGTGAGCACAGCTGCAGTCCCACAGCAGCCTCAGCTGATGGAACAGCTGCCTCTGTGGTGCAGTGCCATCATCTGCCCCTCTCCCGCAGCCTCACTCTATTCCCTCCCTCCCCTGCACTGGCCTAGATGTTCTCTGGTGCTTTTTAGAGCCATTTTAAGGTGTTAACATGGAAGAAAGCTACCTGTGACCTTTTGTTTGTGCAGATAAGAAGGCTCTGAAGTGTGACAGGACAATCGAGGTCCCCCAAGGTGCTGCAGGAGATGAGCAGGGTGGTGGGACAGGACAGCAGAAGCGTCTATGATGGACAGAAGACACAGTGACTGAGGTTGCCAAGGAGCCACAGACTTTCCCTTCAAGCCACAGCTTCCTGGTGTGATGGAAGCTCCTGCTGAGACTGCCTGGCTTCCCTAGAGCCCCACAAACACCAGTGTTGCCCTGACTGCTGGGCAAGTGCAAGAATGAAGAGGAGAAAGGAGAGGAGTGAGGATGGTGTAAGATGGGTCTACAATCAAGAATTACTTTAGGAGAGAGAAATAGGAGTCTGAGAGTACCGTGGAGAAAATGCTGTTTCACGGCTCTGCAAAGATGACCAGGCTGGGGTTATTAGGAGAAGTTTATCAAATAATCTGGATATACCATTTTCCCACAGTAGAAAGTGCAGGATTTGCTCACCTCTTAAACTCTGCAAGGAGTTCTAGTCCTTCCGCCCTCCCTCAGAAGAGATGAAGTTGAATCAATAAAGGTTGAGAGAAGGGCAGCAAGGATGAGTGAAGGTACAGGGCACCTCACCCTTTTATAAGGGGAGAGGCAAAACAGAATAATCACCCTGGAGTCTGGAAAAGAGACCTGGCAAGGGCAGAGAGGGGCTGTTGGTTTGTTTGGGATCATCAATGATGTGGTTGATGGGTAAGAAGAAAGTGAAGAAAGAGGTGTTTCACTATTACTTGCTAAAAAGGGAGGTGAACACCCTGAAAAGTTACAAAGATGGGATGATTTAGGTTGAAAGGAATCCCTGGACATAATCTGGTCCCAACCTCTCTCTAAGCATGGCCAGCTTAGCTCAGGATTAGTCTTCCTTGGTTTTGAATGTAGGATACAAATCCTACAGCCTCTCTGGGCAACCTCTTGTAGTGCTATCGGACAAAAGATCTGAAGCATATTAAGAAAGTGATTTATGCATTGATAGATCATTGGATATGTTTTACTCATAGGATGCTATGGAGTGGAAAGTCTGAATTGCTTCAGAAGATGACCAAAACACAAAAAAGAAAAATACTTCCCGAGCTACTAAAACTGTGAGCACAACACATGGCTTGAGGCAGCAGGTTGATGACTCAACATGATTCCCACCACAATTTATTTGTCCTCCTCTGCCCTGACACACCTACTGCTGACCACTGTCAAAGGTCAAGTACTGGTTTTGAAGGGCCTCTGGTCCACCCAGCATGATGGTCTTTGGTCTGATCAGTGGATGACCCAAGCCTGGCAACACATCAAGCAGGTGAAAATGGACTGAAGCTCTTAATGCTGCCTTCAGTTTTCACAGGACAGCTGCCCAGGCAGGTTTGGACCTATTTCCATCAAGCATTAAAAGTTGGTTTCATAACACGTATTTTTCTGTCAAACTTTGTGAATAAAACAGTGCAGGAAGATGTCGTGACTAACGTGAAGCTTTTTATTCAGGCAGCAGATGAAGTGGGTTAGTTTTAGAAAGGAGTAGGAGTCAGAAGAACATTCAGCTTAAGCAGACAGACCAACCCTGGTTAAACTGAAGGGAAAAGCAGTGACACGAGGCCCTGCATATCTGATGTGAAAGACTAGGAATACAATACTGGATTTATTGTTCGGGTTATACATTATCTCAGAAAACTGTGGTTTTACAGTGGTGACATCTGACCGCTTGCTATCAAGAGATAACTTGAAAGTGCTGCACGATAGGAAGGCTGTTCTTTTCTTGTTACAGTTATTTTTATTGACAAGCTTTCAGACACCATGAAAGAATCCACTGGTACTCAGCAGCAAAATACTGTTCACAACCAGCCAGAGGAAGATTGAAGGCATGAACAACGAAGAAAATGAATACCCTGCTGCCTCTCTGTACACATAGCTGCTTGTTCAGCCTTCAAAAAAAAAAGTAAATAAAATTCACAGATGTTTGGATTCAGACATAAGATGATTCCTCAGTGCAGGAATGTCTTCCATTTGTTGGATGCAATGTGCTGCATGTTGCAGGAGAGGTGCTTCTTTCTGCAGTGTGTCATCTGCAGCAGAGCCTCCTCACTCTCACATCACAACCCTCCTTTCCCACTCATAGGAGTTGATAATCTCTTTGTTGCAGAAACATTAATTGATTGCTCGGGGGAAAGATACACTGAGAAGGAATGCAATGCTTTATTTAGAGCTTAGTTGTTGCTTTTCCTCCTGTGAAGTGCTTTCACTTCTGGTGGTTGGTTGTTAAGGAGAGCAATGCTGTGATCACAGGCAAAGGCTTTCTGGTGTCTCTGTCTTCTTGCTCTAATTTCTGCTGTTCCCCATGATGAGCTTAGCTGCAAAAGATAGTTCTGCAGCAGCTGGGGTGGTGTCCAGGGCTCAGGATGGCACAAACCAGGGGTTCTGTGGGCCACAAGGGCCCAGCAGGCAGGTCCCAGGCAGGGGATGAGCCAAGGGACTTGTGACAGGCACAGTGCCTGGGTCTGCAGCTCCAGCTCCAGAGGCTCGGTGTTCCCAGGAGTGTCAGGACTGAGATGTGGTGGATGGGCAGGTGGAGTGAGCTCAGCCAGGTGTCATCATGGACACCAGCTACACCAGATCACCCAGTGTCTGAGTCTATAAGCAAAAAGATACCCCCATTTCCCCTCCACACGCACTTGCAGGAAAGGAGGAAGCTTTATCTGTGTCCAGAGGGGCTCCACCTCAGATGAGCAACTCTGGAGCCAGGTTTTGTCCTGCATGGCAAAGGGCAAGCTGGATGCCCAAGCTTGCACATTGCAAAGATGGGGAGACAATGAATGTGGACATGATTTTTTTTTGCAGCTTGTGTCTTACCCAAGCCTTTATTTTCAAGGATATCAGTTAGAACAAGAGAAATAGCAAAGCTTTTAGTAAGATCAGTTTCTCTAATGACTCACCAAGTTCTACAAAGTCAAAACAGGTTGCTTGTGCTTGAAAGGTATAAAACATGCCATTTTTATGGTTACTGTACAAAACACTGCATATATGCATGCAAGGGAACATTTAAAAATCTCGTAGAGCTTTTTTGTTATGCAGCTAGAGGCTCCTTTCTCCTGTTCTTTTATTCGTGTGTCATGATTTGTATTAAGCATTATTGCTTTAGCAATTAAGCAAATTTCCTCACTGCACTCTGCCAGTCAGAGTGTTGCTCCTTTATACTCCCAAAAGAAAGGAGAAGTTGATGTACCAGTGTCCCAAAACATTTCCCTTTGCAGTCCACTTGAGTCTTTTTGTTGGTGTCAGAAGGGGCATCAAGTTCTGTGAGCACTGGGGAATGAGTAATACCTGCATTTGACCTCCAATAAAGACCTGCAAGTCCATCAAATGTCTGTTACATAATGCTATTTTCAACAACATTAATACACCTACATTTCTTTAATGTCTTTCATTCCAAATGAAATTTCACCACCATAGTGGAAAATGTGCCTTTACTTTTGTAATTACACAAGATTTGACAAGAAAAATATCCCTTTCAGCAAAGTCTGACAGAAAAACAAAATTCCAAGGAAATAGAATATCTTGTAATGCAATTAGAGATTTTTGCAAAAAACTTTTGAGGGAAATACTCTGATTTCTTCAGAACAAGACAGACATCTTAGGATTTTCTGTTAGTTTCTAAATTTCAACCCCATTTTAATTTTTTTTAAATTTTATTTTATGGAACAGGAAGCATCCAGAATTACCCAAGTTCCTAGAGGGTAGAAAAGAATATAAACAGTATCCTGTGATATTTCCTTGGGTGGAAAATAATTCTTGTACATCACATTCCTTTTGCAAGTTAGGGGATGTCTCTGCTACAGCACCTGGGTGAGTCCTGTGGTGGCGGATCCACACCAAAGTCCCATTTCCACAGCAGCACCTCTACCCAGACCCCCACAGCTGGCATGGAGCTCACCTGGGTGTCAGCTGCAGACAAAGGATGCTCAAGACATCCCTGTACTGTTTTTAGAGCTGCCTGAAATGGACTCTGAAAGGAGTTTATCTGATGAGTTAAAGCAGCAATGCATACAAGAAATAGCTCACATCCTTGAGATCCTTGGTTTCTTTGTACAAAGGTAAGTTACCAAATCCCTGGTAGGACTCTGTAGGTGAAATGGCCTTTTTCCTCCTCTTCCTTCATGCTGGGGAACTGTGCCAACTGGTTACTGAGGGAATTTGTCCTTCTTGCCATGCTGGTTACAGGATGATGATTTCTTGATGAAGACTGTCTTGAGGATGGGGATGCAGTCAAAATTTAACCACACTCTTCCCTCTGGCTCCACAAGAGCACTTTCCCTCCCTGGGCCATGGAGAGATGTTATAAAAACAGGTGGAGGTGCATCACTGCCATATAGAACTGTGGAGAAAGCCAGATTCTGTGGGTTTTTTTCTACACTGTTGTTTTGTGACCTGCATACACTGTTAGAAAAATGGAAAGAGTTAAATGTGATGGCCTTTGGGAGTGCCTTCCCAGCCTGGTGCAGGTATTTCCTACCTGACAGCTCAAAAATGGTAATTCATGGAATAGGATGCACATTTCTTTCTGCTCTCTGCTAATTAAAAAATCAGTGATGACAGACATGATCTCCAGAGTGGCTGTTCTGTGCCATGGCTCTGGCCTTCCCCCAAGCAGGAGGGCTTGGTGCTGGTGGGTACCAGGACACATCTCCAGGGAAGGAAGATCTCTGAATGGCCTTTTGACCCTCCAGTCCCTAATCCTATTTACATCCTCATGTGGTCAGAGAAACCTTAAACTAAAACAGTCTTCAAGTTCTGGGAGAAATAAGCTGATCTATGTCTTGTGCAATGCCACAGACTGGGGACAACCCCAGCAGGGAGGAGTTTTACAGCAGGGTGATGGAAAGGGGGGCTTGTTGCCCATGGATGGCTGACCTGCACCCCAAACTTCCCAGGACTGGCCCAGTAACTGCTCTAGGCTCTTGCAAATGTGGCTTGCATGTCCTCCTCCAGGACTACTGAGCTGCTCTGCTTCTTCAAGATCTTTAAATTTGGGTTTCCCCACAGCCAGACCTTTCTCAAGCTGCTTCGCTTTTTTTTTCCTAGTACACCCACATAATTACTCCAGCACAAAGAGTGGGCTTGTGAAGCAGCAGCATTTTTAAAAACCACAAACTCTGATCTCAAGGCAATCTTTCCCTCCCACTTCCTCCCCCTTCAAGCAGGGGTGTCAGCCGTGCTGTTTCTTTCAAACTTTCTCTGAGTCATCTCATCAGGCAGCTTGTAAATACTTGAATGCATCCATCAATGTCAAGCCAAAGTAGGTAGCAGCACATGCTGTGCAATGGACTTTCCCTTGCTCACATTTCTCTCATTTTCAGGATGCAGGGAATTTAAGGGTGACCCTATCTTCCTGTACCATCAGCATACATAAAGAGATGTCATCAAAGAGGTTGACTCATCATGAGAACAAGACACCAGAAATAAGGTGAGCTGCTTAAAGTCAAGAAGGCTTCAACTCTTCTGAAACTACCACTACTGTATTATCCAGAGTAGAATGCCTTCAAGTAAGATGTTCCATTCATTTCATCCTAAACCTAAGAAATTTGAGGAGCTGCATTACCAGCATGCCTTTGAGAATTTGAGAATGTGTTATTGCTAACCATTTTGGACCAGCTGGTCACAGCATTATGAACTGGTGCTAGAAGAATATTATGTTTTCATATTACAAGGGTGTAATTTGCTGTGTCATCATTGCATACTAAAATCTAAAAGGCAGAATGTGATTCAGAGGGTGCATGGAACACAAACCACCTCCTCAGAAGGCAAAAATCTCTGCTGAAGAGCAGCAATACTCCCAAGTATGACTGATAAACATGTGAGTCTTGTCATGAGCTAAATGGCAAAATATGGACCCTGCACCAAGGCTTTGCTCAGCATGGTGCATAATTCCCTGGTTTGTCTGCTGGTAGGCTGGTTTATGGTAATGAAATCATGACAGTGGGAAGAAAGGAAAAGTCTTGCAAAATTTCTGAGTTATTCCCTCCAGATGGCTTGGAAGGAAGGTCTGGTGTCATCGTGATATTTGCTTAATAACTCTGAAATGATCAGTTGAGGTGGATGAGTGTACTCTCAAATAAGTATATGTGTGGAAATATGCTCCTCCCCAACCCTTCCACCCAGACAGGTTGGTTATGTGTGAAAATCACGTTGTGAGCCAGGAACTCAAGCTCAGTGCTACCTTCTGGAGTAGTCTGGGGGAAAATTGGCTGAGTAAGAAGAACGTTATACTGCAAAATGGAAGGGAAGATGTTCCGAATGCTGTTCCTCCTCTCTGCTCCAGCCCACAGTGAGAGCTGAGCACAAGTCCTGCTGTGAGGGGCATCTCACTCGTATCTGCTACGCTTTTAAAACATAAGGCATTGAGATCTCTCTCTAAATTCAGTGGCATGTCAGAGTAAGATACTGGTTGAGTACAGATGGTAGAACTGATCTACAAGCAATTTTTCCCTGCCGCGACCAAGGGACATTTCAAGGGTTGCCCTTTCCTCTTTTTTCTCAGGGAGTGCAAGCTGAAAATCAGGATAATTTCACAGCAAAAATGCTTTCCATCTCACTCCTTTATTTACTTTTTTTTTCATTATTTTCTTCCACTCCCAGGTGAAGGAATGTAGGCTGTTTGAAGAGCTGATCTGCTTGGGTGGGGCACTAACTTAATTTGAAGCATTGCTGAATATTTAGTCATGTTCTGTAGGAGTACTAGAATCAGAAAATTCTTGGATTCCTAACAAACTCTGCACGTGTACACGATCTCCAGAAAGAGAACAAGTGTTTAAAAACAAGGCTCTGTACACAATTCTGAAGTAATTTAAATATAAGATATATACATATATATATATAATTTAAGTTAAAAACATCTTGCAGTACTACATTACTGACAGCTGAAAGTCAGACACCAACTGTGATGGCATAGATCTGTAAAGTGCTTTAGGGAAAAATTGCTAACTGGTATAAATCTGATTTTAAAATAAAGATAGCACAAAGAAAAGTTTGAGTTAATTTAAATAGGAACATGCCATTTACAAACAGAAACCTCCTTCCAGTGGTCAAACTGGTCAACCAACAGTGGTTTATGAAGGTAACTCTCTTATTTTAAAATCCATTAACTTGTGCTGTGGCATGTGACACCTTGTTTTTGTGACTTACATCTTCAAATCAGGACACTTCCCAAGTCTGCTAAGGGCTATAGTTGCATCAGAACCAAGTTTCTCTTCTCTAAAAGATTTTGTGTTTTCAAAAAAAAAAATTCCCATTTTGGATAAGGATGAACATGAGCGCTTAAGTGTTTATTTAATCCAGGGTTTACAGAAGTGTTTTCAGTATGGAACCGTTTTGTCTCCCATTTTCTCAGAGTAATGGAAGTACACCTTCTTTTTAGAAAAGCATGAGTACCTGATTAAGTGATGGCTTTCTAAACAGGCCCATTTCTGATCCTGCAGACTTAGACTAGAGATGGAAGTCACACAATGCATACCGGAGTGCTGTGCAACAAGAACTGGACTCAGAGTTTTCAAACCAGATCTACTCATAGGTCACACACAGTGGCTTCTGGCTCTTTTGGTATCACATTTCAGAGGAAGGTAGAAATTGTTTGTAAAGCACAAATACTTAATAGTGAATACACTTTCACTGTGTGAAAAATGTGCTCAAAGCTAATGGTGGATGACAGATCGGCTGATTTATCCAACTTCCATGGATAGTTTTCCATCTGTGGCTCCAGAGCCATAGTCAATATGTAGTCATCTAACTACTTCCTGGAGAGGCATAACGAAGTAATTAGCTGCCTAAGCTCTATCAGATATACTTGCCCCTGTGTGCCCACAAAACTGGTCCTGTGAAAGTCGAAACACAAATAGGGGAGGGACTCCAGGCCCTAATGTTGTGTTCACAATCAAAGTGAGGCCAAGGTAGCCAGCTGCTGTATCAAAGAACACCCCCCATCCTCCATTGTCAAAGGCAAACTGGCTTTCAGGTCTTGATGGTCATTACCCCATCCCTCACCATTCCCAGGGGCTGAGAGCAGGTCCCCCACAAAGCCACACAAACACCATTCTCTCTCACACACCATGTTGACTTCAGCACAGAGGTGCATCTCATGCCCTGACTTATCTTGGTAACGTGTTCCTATGAATAATTCAGGACGTCTCCAGACAAGTTTACTGTTTCCGTCCAAGTGAATAAGCAGCAGTAACAAATGTGATGCAAAAGTGTAGCAACAGACTGCCTAGCTAGTGCAAAGCAAGGAAGGTTTCCATGGACACACTTCTGCTCTGTTAGGAGGCTTTAAGAGAGAAATGCAGCGTGAGTGGAGCAGGCTAAGGACATAAGAGAGGATGGACTGTTCCAGAGAGCAGCACAAGTTGTGTTTGCCTGGCCAGTGGGGCAGGAATGTGTGATGAGGGTTGGAGGCAGCTGGCAGGATGAAGGCTGTGCAATGTGCCCATCCCTGCGATCCGGGGCTGCTCCGAGTTTTGCCAGCATGCTGTGCTTATTAATCACTGCTGGTGTGACAATGGGCTGCACTCCTGGCACTGCAGCTGTGCCAGATGCTCAGAGCTCAGGTGCCAAGTCACACCGTGCAGGACATGGTCACACGCAGACAGACCTGTGCACATGAATCCTTTGGGAGTGTAGACACTTTGTTATAATATTGCATTGTTTTTGGGTACATAGCTTCCTGGTTTTAACTTTTTTAGCCAGAAATTGTACCAACCAGCTCAGAGGCTTATGTTAGAAACAGGCAGAATTCTTGTGACAATGTGTTTGGCAAGGATAACACTCAGCAGATTTCAAGGACATTTTGACAGGAAACTTTAAGAAACATTGTCAGTGCTGTAACAAGAAAGAATATCCTCCTATTAACATGTACCTAGATTTTCTCCTTGATTGTTTGGTTAATGATCCCAGCCTTATTAGCTGCTACCAGGGAAGATCCAGCAGCTAGAGGTCTGAGATGAAGAAGATGAAGAATCATGGATTTCTAAATTAGAGAAGTTCAAAGGTAGAAATGGGTAATAAGGAAATGAAAAGAAAAATCTTTGTGATCATCATCCAAACTCTAGGGGGAAAAAAGGAAATCTGGTATGGATAGGAGGTACTCTCCATTCAGCCCTTCAGGTCAAAGGGTTTTCTGAAGTTTCTTTCTTTGAAGAGAGAAGGTAAAATGAGCATGGATTTAGGAATATGGGGTAATGTGGAATGTGGAATACAAATAGGAAGACTTGGAAATGTTGTGGTATTTGGGTCCCTGTTGGTCTTAATCAGTGGGGAGGAGAATGCAGTTCTTTGAGAAGAATGACTTTACCCTGCCAAAACTTGTCACACCTAAATTACTTAACTATTCCTGTTATGCTTGTCTCTTGCAATATTTGAGTAGCTGAAAGCTGCCCCAGCTTTATTGGTGGATTTGGGAATTTGTTGGAGTTCGGGGTTTGGACTTGCAAAATTGTTTATTTTTGTGTTTTTCACCACAGCTTATCTCTTCATTCCAATGTTTCCTTCAAATTCTCTGAGCAGGGATTTTCTTTTGCTTTATTAACATATCTACCTTCTGGTATGAGGGTCCGGCTATGGGGCAGGGGTGCCTCTCCTGCACGAAGTATATCTAACTTTAAGCTGTACAACTAGCTTCTAAAGCTCTTGGTTATCTTTTATCTGCTATTTAGGTAAAGAATCTACAGCAAAGAATCCTATAAGTCTTTCCAGCTATCTGCCAAACTAATTGAAAAAAGTCCCATTAATTTCTTTTGGGCAATTACTACGTAGTGAATAATGCAATAAGTCACTCCAAGCTCCTGTGTAACGTTTCCTTGCTTTATGGATTGTTTCCTAGCATGCCTGCAGCAGAGCTGTTTATGTTGTTTTCACTTTGTAATTTTGTGCATGAAGAACTACAATAAACATAATTAAAACCAAATTTCCTTATCTCTCCTCCTATATTTCTTCTCGTGATTCTTCCCTTCTCTTAATCTTCTTCATTCTCTTGCTTCTTTCCTCTCAAATTTATTCTTCTTTCTTTACTCTTTTCTGTTTGCTCTCCATTCCCAGTTCTTTTCTGCCCTTTTTTTGTATTCCATGTGTTTTCAGAGCCCTCAAAGGGCCTACACCTAGCATAAGCTGGGGTTTCCAGAGATGACATGTTTGGGGTAGATGCCAATAAGATTTGAAGCTGAAACACAATCATAAAAAAGATCTACAAACTCTTGTGAAACTGGCTTGTATAGACTCATACCTATGAATGACTTATGAGCAGACTGTCTGCTTTGCTTGTATTTTCCATTTAAGGTGACCAAATGTCATCTTTCCACCATTCATCCAGCTGCCTGATTTTGTCTCTATCAGTAATTTTCTTTTTAAGGAGATAGCTGCTACAATATTGAAAGCACAGCTGGATTTTTTTTCCTAAAACGTCCCTTCTGCATCTAAGTTTGTGAATGTAGACCCTATTTTAGGGGTCAAGATTTTAGGGCTCTCCAGGCCTTGTTTCTGCGTGACCGTGGGTTGACCAGCTTATCCTTGATCTGATACTTTCCATCTGCGAGATGGAGATATTGACTTCTCTGTAAGTTACTTGGAGTTTTACAGGTCTTTACTGTAAAAAATGCTTTTTTCTTTTATTTATACCAAGAGAGCACTAAACAGTTCTTAATGAGTGTTCAGCCTTTGCATGTAGGGCAGATGAACGCTGACCACTGGGATGAGGGGGGTGAAGTTTTCCACAAAATTTAGCAGTGCATCCGAAAACTGTGTAGAAGCTGATGAGCATTACCCAGTGGGATTTTTTAAATTACTTCTTCCTCTGCATCTCAGGAAAAGCCATCACATCTCATTATGCAGATTCTGCTCACTAAGTGGGAATAATTGGCTACTGGAATGACACTACTTTAGGTAGGCACTGTCTATGACATTATTACAAAAAGTATATCCCTTTTGAAAGAGATGCCACCCTGACTGTGCTGAACACCAATACCAGTTTGCATTTTGCTATCTTTTCTAAGTGTCCCTGTAGCACTTGCTCAGAAATTTTGTTGGCCATCGATAAGGACTGTAGGATTTGGCTTTTAATAAAGATGATACAAATTTCACCTTGCCATCTTTCAGATATGTCATACTTGAGTTATAGGAAAATGCTCCTGCTCAGCACAGAATCCTGTTCTGACAGACATAATGAAACATAGATTAATGCTTTCATGCTAAAATGTTCTCTCATGCACCTTTGCTAAGTTTACATTGAGAAAACATGTCCCAAGGTGTGGAATAGGATCATATTTTTTTCTTATGACTACATAGCTTCCAAGTTGCACTGAATGTTATTTACCAATGAGAGAAAAGAAAGTGAGAAGGTTTTCCCCACCCCTTCACCCCCTCCTCTATGCTTACTGCTATTACAAAATACCCAAATGAAGAAATGAAGCAAAGATGAAGAGGAATTAACATTAAGTGCTTTTGGACACACCTATGAGAAGGACTTAGGAAGTTCCAAGACAGCTGGGAAGATGAAATCCTCTGTTTGTCAACAGCTGAAATGGGAAAACTTGGAGGAATTACCACCAAAAGTCACCATGTTTTGTCAAGTCCAGAATACCTGCACTTGTAAAATACACAATACAGTTGCCTCAGGGTAAATACAGATGCCATTATTTCTTTAATGCTGAAGTGTTAGAAGATTCTTGGTGCCTCAAATACAGCAGTGACCATCACCTAACAAACCTTTGTAACCAATTAATTCAAAGGTTCCTTGCTCACTAGAAGGTAAGAGATAGGGCTTGATCCAGATTTTGTGGGGATGGGGAGACAGATTTCCCTTTGACTTTGCTGCCTCAGGCCCCTGGAGACCACTTGTACGTAAATTTTAACGTGGATGTTCCTCGTATGTCTCCAACCCAACCCAGGGGTCTTGGCAGGGACACAGCCTAAAGTGGTGACCCAAGGTTCATCTCACACTGCACCAAGGGCAAGGCAGCTCTCTGTTTCCATTTTAATTGTGTCAGTGTTAGCCAGGGCTCACGTCTGCTTCCTCTCTCACCCCACAAAGGGAAAATATGTGCCAAAATGCTTCCTGTTTTTCACTGCCAGCTGGGTCGCGTGCTCGGGGTGAAGCTCATTAAGGCAGTGCGTGGCCCTAAAGCCAGCAGCCTCCAGGAGTGGAAACAATCGTGTTCCAGCATCCTAGTCCTGAGTGGACTCAAGTGGAAATCAGGCTGCAGAGCACAATCAGTCCAGGGACAAAACCTGAAAGAGGGAAGGCAGCCACATTTAGCAGTGTGAACAAACCAGGGGAAGAGGGCATGTGTTCCACACAGACGGTGCAATTGTCCTTTGCTTCACACAATATAGGAAGAAGAGCCCGAAAGGAACACCTGATGGTGCAAAATTGCTTATAGTCAGAGGGGTTTGCCTTCTTTCTCACACTATGAAGGGGCTGTCCATTTGGGCAACCCTTGTCAGAATGGCACCCATTCTGGAGCCAACGTGCATTACAAAAGCATTATCCCATTAATTAACCTTTCAAAAAACCTGTTTCTTGACAAAAGCACACATCTGTGTCCTTGCCACACTTTTCTGTACTTTATACTCCTCAGCTGTTATATCTCTCCCTCCCTATGTTGCACCTACCTTTTCCTAAGCCTTTCAGGCCAAATTGTTTGAATAATGCTGGTCATTCTGTCCTGTAAGGGCTTACTTTTGTCCCAGAGCAGGTTACAGGGCTGTTATGTCTAACTCCAATCTCACACGTGGAATAGAAGACAAAGAAAAGCTGTCTAGTGTTTCACTCTCTCTCTGTTCTTGGTGGCTCAAACAAGATTTCATAATAATGTTTATGTTTAGAATTTCTGCAGTAATAAGCAGATCAGTATCAGTGTGTATGCAGTAAGTTTTAAGAGCTGTTAATAGACAGTTGGATGGCTTAGGAATTTAAAACCTTCATTACTATGTCATCAGTTCAAAGCCAACTCAGTTTACCAGGGAACCCTGATAGCATCAGTCTCTCCTTCCCAGATGAAGCAGGTATGCTTGTCCAAACTTGGAATTGGAGTGCAATTCCACAGAAAAATCAGGAATTGCAAGCTTTTCATTCCACAATTTCCTACAAAACAGCATTCTGGAAAATAGTATTTTTAAAAATTTCAATGCTTATTTTAAAACTTCATTGGGCTTGCAAAACACTCAGAAACGGCCAAGATTAAAAATATGACAAAACGTAGAATGACGTAACAATAAAATATAATACACAGCTTTCTTTTTTTAAATAATGAATTCTGAAAATCTATTTTATAGTTATTATCAAGAAAGGATATATCTTATAATAATGTGTCATTTTGGTTATTTTCTCAAGGGGAAATAATTATGAAAGGTTCTATTTTGATTTTTTTAATATAGGAAAATACATCTGTTGTAGTTGTTGGAGATAAGTTAATGTGCTTTGAATGTCCTTCTGATACTGTGTGTATACAAATTCCTCATGAAGAAGGGAAGGCAAAGACCTGGTAAACTTAGAGTATTCAATTTAGAATGTCCTAATAGTTTGCTAATGATCTTAGAGTAATTTTCCACAGCCACCAGTTGTGATCTTGCAAAATGGATTGGGAACAACAGGGAATGGACAACAAAACGGACAACAGGGCAGGGCAGGGCAGGGCAGGGCAGGGCAGGGCAGGGCAGGGCAGGGCAGGGCAGGGAAGGGAAGGGAAGGGAAGGGAAGGGAAGGGAAGGGAAGGGAAGGGAAGGGAAGGGAAGGGAAGGGAAGGGAAGGGAAGGGAAGGGAAGGGAAGGGAAGGATTTTCTTAAAAGGAGGATTTTCTTAATTAATTGGATTATGGTGATGAGAATAGATGACATAATGGTGTGATAAGTCCAGTTTTCAGCTATGGAAATGCTCAGGACATTGTACTTAACCCTATATTAAAAAAGGAGAAAAATTCATCATCCCTTTGCCTTTGCTAGTGTCACTAGGAATGTAGATGCTAATTAACATAAATAATAAAGAAGGAGGAAATTTTCTTAAACCACAGAATCTGAATGTGGAAAATTTCCACTTTAATTCCTGAAAAAATGCCTTTATCACTTTTTTAATGGAAGTTTTCTTGGGCTACGTCTCTTTCCTTCAGTGCTATGGTTTTCAGTATTTTGTCTATGACTGCTTCATGGTCCACAAAATATTCCTGGGGTTCAGAAAAAGGTGAATAAGTAAAGAAGGTTCATATATGCTCTTGAGTGATGTATACACATGAGTAGTTGTGGAAAATTGAAAAGATTTGGACATCCATAAAGCAAAAAATTGCACTTGCAGTCACTGAGGAGTAGAGAAATTTTGGACATGGGTATCTGGAAATTATGTGTTTAGTCTAAAAGACTTTACCACAAGCTACTTTACAAGTAAGTTAAAATTATATAAGATTGTTTCATGATACTTTTTAAAACATGTAGTGAAACTGATAAACTGATTCTCACTTTTGGGTATCTAGGAATGCTAGACAAACTCAGGATACAGAAAGCATGCAGGTCCTGCTTCCCTAAGAGGTCATACATGCTTTTTGAGTAGGCATGGAGAGACAGATTTTTCCTTTAGAAAAACTCATGGTTAAAGAAAAACAGTGAAACAAACTGCTTGTTGATATTCTTCCAAAAGAAAGATGTCGTGTGAAATTGCTCCATTCCAACCACCAGGTTGTAGCTCCCTATTTTTTCTTCCCTATTTTTCTGAGCTACAGTAATGACATGTTGCTCCTGGTATGGCATCTGACATCAGACTGATCCACATACTCAGAATGCCAGGGAAATCTGACAGGTTTTGGTCATCCCCTGACATTCTTCTGTATCCTGAGGCTGGAATCAGGCCTTGTCCTTTCCCTGGTAACACAACTTACAGCAACAGGCACAAGCTGACCTGCAGGTTTCTGGAGGTAAACTGCTCTTTATTTGGAAAGCTTTGTCCTATTGCTGAGAGAGATCTTTTGACAATTATTATTATTACTATTACTACTGATTTTTTAGAAACAGAAGAACTTCCCACATCTTTTTCTGCAAGCTTGTATTTTCAATGTGTCCAGTAAAGTACTCACATTTCATATCATTTGAGGGTCTGAATTTAAGCATCATCCTACTGATGGTTATGTAGAACCATGCAAAATCTCAGCTTTAACTTAAAATTAATTCTTTGGGTCAAGACTTTCAGATTTTCAGACTGATACCTACACAGGTAGCTCCATAGCCAGAGATGTTTGGGTCAGTGAGAGCTACATGCATTGAACTTCTCTGGAAATCAAATTCCTTGTGCCTCTCCTACAAAAGCTTTACATGTGCAGGGATGCATGAGCAGCTTTGTGGATATCAGTAGAAGAGGCTCCATTCCCTGTGTGCAATGAAATACATGAATATTTGCAGCACTGAGCCACTTATTTTGTGATTTGTTTGGCTTGATCTTAACTTGAAACCAGTGAAGCTTGAAAAAATCGTCTTACTTCTTGTAAGAGAGGAGATGAAAAAGTGAAGCTACTGTTTATACTGAAGAAATTTCTGAGTAATCTCAAGGTAAAATAGCTAAAGCACATTTATTTTGAAGCAGTCAAATATCGTAGCCTAACCATGACTCATAACTGCTAAGTTCAGCATCATAGAACTTAAAAATGACTGCAACTTCATGAGAAAAACCAGGTGAAACTGGAGATGGTGGCATCTTGAAGCATCCTTCTGTGAAAAGGAGGTGATGTTTTCTGGACTGCAGCATCATTTCACTTTTTGTTATTTGCAGATGCCCCTAGCTGAGACAATCTGAGTCACTGAGACACAGAGTGCCACAGACAAGTTTGTATTTTCAAAGGAACTGAATGGTGATTGCAACTCATTGTGATTGTGTGAGCATCTCTGAACTTCTCACAATTTCATGAGTGCAAAACAGAAGAAGGTTCAAGTTGTTCAAGAAGTTGTTCCTTCCCCTCTCAGTCTGATATTCAACTATATACAACCAGGAAATCNATATATATATATATATACACTGCTCTCTTTTTTTTGACAGCTACAGTACTAGGTGCTTCAGAATCCCAGCTCTCAGCATAAGGTGTTTCCTGCATGGAAGACTTGTGCAAAGAGAATTTTCATGAGCTTTTGGTATAAACAAAATGTTCCTTAAAGCTCCTTATGTGCTCCTTCCTGCTCTAGAGTGCATGGGGAAGAATACTCTCCGTGTTAAAATTATTTGTCCTCAAAAAGTGAAAGCTTGGCTTTGGTGACCGAAGGAATGGTTTGTTCAAAGGCAACTCAGTGAAAGGTGAAATAAAATTCTGGATTCCCTGTAGCCAAATCTCTTTGGCCTCAAGGACATCCTTACGTCTTAAGTGGTAATTACAGAAAAGAGCTAGCAGTAATTGTTTCAATATCTCTGCAACAGAATGTGTATATCACAAAATGTTTTATCAAATGCTCCCTGGGTAATGTTTGGAAGTTAACTTTGCCATATGAAGGTAAAAGTTCCCCTCCTGTTTGAAGGGTTTCATGAAAAAAATAAAAAAAGTGGATCGCCCACTGACAATTTCAAAGACCAATTTTAACAATATCACACTTTTGTTTGTTTATAGTAAAGCTCTTGTCTAAACTTGAAGATTCAGGGTTGTTTTGCCCTGGAGTAGTTTTGTTGGCACTGTTCGTAATCTTTTAAATTCCAGGTTAGATTTTGGAGGCCAGTCAATGTATTACTTCATGTGAAAGCTATTATTCCCTATGAGCAATTAGCACTCCATTCTGCAGGATGGTGAACGTGAGGCTTAGTGCTGAGCTGCTGCTCGGAATGCTGACTGTGGTTTTCACAATTTGCAGTCCAAAGCGGAATAAACTGTGGGCTTGGGCTGCATGAAACACTGCTCAGGTGTTTGGGCTGTTCACTGAATAAGTTCTCCTCGGGGGAAAGCTGATGGAAAGCTTTTTGAGCACATGGATGTCTGTCCTCCCCAGCCTCAGGTCCGCCTGCAAGGAAGAGCAGCTTGCAAAAGTGAAAATGGCTGCTGTGGAATTCCTTGCCATGGGGAGGATTGCAGCTTGGAAAGTGACCAAACTGCACACACTTGTTCAGTGTCCTCCTGTCCACAGGGGTGTCACTGAAATTTTTATCTATTCCTGAAGAAGTCAGATCCTAAAGCAGCAAAGGAATGATGAGGAAGAGCAGGAAAAGGCAGATTTTGTTTATGTGCCATGCTTTTCAAGCTGTCAATCCACATATCTCTGTGCTGGTCACACTTACAGAAGCTTCTTGTAATCCTGACTAAGAAATTTCATCTGTTTTCTGAATTAATCTGTCATAATGATGTAGGGATATCAGTGATGTAAGGCTGCTGTTATCTATGTAATAGAACCTAGATATCTTTATAGATGATTAATTCTAGTGTAAACCATTTACCACAACACCCACATAACTGGTATGTGAGATACTGATAGTGTTGGACTCTCCCAGAGCACGGGAGCCTGTTGCACAAAGAATCCAGTACACAAACCTAAGATATTGAAAAAGACAGTGAATGGTTGCTTATGGAGTTGCTAGAAGTCATAGCAACCTGCAGAAAAATTGATCCATATTTGGCACTGCATCTCTGTCATTAAGAAAATGTGATGATTTCTAATGGCAGGCTATGAAAACAGTTTTAGTTCCAGGACTTTTCAGAGTGCTCCCAGGAGTTTGAAATATCTCAGAAATTACTTTTCCACATGAATTGTGGAATTTGTCTATTGGAGTCTGAGGTTCAGGCCATAGATGTTTGGACATGACCTCAAAAGTCAGTGAGTATTCCTGTGACAGGACAGGGAAAGTGAACAATTGAATGTTGACCTGAGCTATTCTTACCCAATATCAAAAAGTTTCACACATCTTTATAATGATCCTTTCTAATTTTCTTTTCTCTGGATTGAATATTCTGATAAAAGTGTGGATCCTCAGCAGCTACTAAGTGTTCTGGAGAAGAGTAGAATAGGAATTTGTACCCAGTGAACACTAAATCTTTGTGTGAACACTGTGGCCGTATCACCTTTCTTCCTGAACAGGCATGTTTTGAGAGAGAGAGTAAAAGAGAGACACTACGTTGAAGAATTTCTAAATTAAATACTCCTCCCTTTATGCCACCTAAATTGAATGCTAGGAATATAGTTTTAATGCCAGAAAGGACTATTTAGGATTATCTTGCCTGACAAAAGCCATAGATTTTTATCAAATTGACTTCTCTTTTGAGTCTCTAACCCTTGGTAGGGTACACAGGTTCAATTTCAAGGCTTCACCTGAGAAGGAATCCAGTGTACCCTTGAGCAAGTGATTTGGTTGGAGATCTTGGCTGTTCGGAATGCATGCCTTTGCTCCTGAATGCAGTTAGCATAGTTGCCAGATGTTGGATCTTGCTCTAACCTAATCCATTAGTTTAAAAAACCCTTTGCTATCAGAGGTATTTACAGACCATGCTCAGATCCTTTTTTACGTTTCTGGGGATAAACTAAACAGACTGAAGTCCAGGAGTCGTAAAACTGCTCCTTACGAAAAGGTTTAACTTTAGATTATTGCTCCCTCTGAAAGCTGACTGTAAATACAGTGCTGTGGAGTTTCATGTTTATGGTTTTAATTGTTTCTATATAAAGAACTTTGGTTTTACCAGTTAAAATGCAGTGTGATTGCCTGCCAGACCTTTCAGTTTTATCATAGTCTCTGAGGGAAGTTGATTTTGCATCCTGTCTGGCATCACAGGCAGTAAACACAGATTAAATCAGACCAGGGATTGAAGATTGCTGTGGAGGTCCATCATCTGCATCCCTCTCCCCTTGGAGGAAAGGGATCACATCTCTGGTGACAACAAGCCATCTCATGCCATGTGATGTGGCTTGGAAGTTGCTCAGTCCTCGCATTCCCTGGGTCCCTTCCTGGCCCCCACTGCCAGGAGCCAGGTCCAGCCCAGCATCGTACAAGTGAGGAATGAGAGGCTGGAGGGCATGGAAAGGGGTCCTGCTCAATGGAGGGTTGAACATGAGCCAGCAGTGCCCTGGCAGCCAGGAGGGACATCCCTGTCCTGAGGGTCATCGGGCCCAGCATCACCAGCCAGGCAAGGGAGGAGATTGTCCCTCTGTTCTGCACTGAGGTGGCCTCACCTTGAGTGCTGGGAACACTTTTGGGTGCCACAATGGAAAAAAGAAGTGAAGCTGTTGCAGAGTAGCCAAAGGCAATAAAGATGGTCAAGGCCTTGAGGAGGAGCCATATGAAGCTGAGGGCGCTTGGTTTGTCCGGCCTGGTGGAGATTTGAGGGGAGACCTCACTGTAGTTACAACTTCATCGTGAGAGGAAGAGCAAGGGCAGGAACTGATCTCTGCTCTGTGGTGACAGTGACAGGACCCGAGGGAATGGCCTGAAGTTGAGTCAGGGGAGGTTTAGGTTGGATATCAGGAAAAAGTTCTTCCCCCAGAGGGTGTCTGGGCACTGAACAGGGTCCCCAGGGCAGTGGTCACAGCACCAGCCTGGCAGAGCTCGAGAGGGGTGCAAACGAGGACCTCAGACACAGAGTATGACCCTTGTGGATGGCGCTGGGCCAGGAGTTGGATTGATGATCCTTGTGGGTCCTTTGCAACTCAGCATAGTCTGTGATTCTGTGATTTTGTGATCTTCTCTGGTCCTGCTGCTCCTTCATCTTCCCCATGTGGTGGTGGCACTGTCAGTGCCTTTCACTGAGTCAGCAGCCAATGTCACCCCGTGAGGCTGGACAAGTGGCCCTGTTAATGAGCCACAAGATGTAACAGAGATCTGTTCCTGCTCCTTCAGCCACACCAGCTCTCTCCAGCAGTATGTTGCTCTCCAAAAAAATAACTTGAATGTCCTCTAGTGCAAAAAGCGTCAATTTTGTTCTATGAGAGGATTTCACTTTTATGCAGTCATTTCCTCACAGCCATGTTGCACTTTGAGGCAAAGAAACCTTTTTTTCTCCCTCTTGTTCCAGTTGGTGGGTGTAAAAGAAAGAAAATGACATACTTTAAAGATAAGAATTACAAAACTAGTGGATTAGATTGGTGACTGTAAGGATGAAAATGTAAATACAGAATGAGTGAAAGAAAAAGGGAAGAAGAAATGAAGAAAAGCAATGAATATTTGAGGAAAGAATACACAATTTTTTTTCTCTCTACTATTTTTTTCTTCCCACCACTCCTTCCCATTTAAATCTTTCCTTTGGTTGTAGGCATCAATCCAGCAACTATATGAAGCAAGAAATTAGTGCTATGTATGGAAATAGTATTATCAACTTAGGTGACCACAGTCAAGATCAGATTTCTATTCCTTTTTTTTCTATAATATACATGTAGAACTAATTTTCCCATGATGGAATACTTCCTTTGCAATTGGTTAATTGCCTCTTTTATTATGAAGAGAATTTGTACTCAGAGAGCTACAAAAGGCCATAGGGCTCCAACAGCATTTAGTCTGATCTGCAATGGGAAATAAAGGGGTGAATTAAATGATTCCCCAAATGCTTTCCAAGCCTGGAACAAGAGCTAAGGCTTTTAACAAGTCTTTTAACAAGTTAACTTCTCCCTAAACACATCCACATTGTCAAATAGGCAAATCCAGGCTCTCCTGGGTTAGAGCTGCACCTGCAAGGCCTGGAGGTGCAGGGACAAACACTCCAGCTGTTTTTTAACAGGTGGGGAGCTGGGTGTGAGGTCTGGGGAAACTCTTTGGATTTGCCCCAGTTGCAGGGTAACAGGTGTAATACTGGTCTCCAAAAACCCTAACTACAGACCATAGAGTGACCAACCTTCTTGATAAAATACTAAGAATTTAGGCTGCTGTGTTCTAGGCGGGGTATCATCACCGTCTTTCCTCTGCTTGATGTTTTTACCATATGGAAAACATTTCCAAATACATTTCACAAGCTGTGTCCTTTTAATTACCATCAATGGTATTTAATTCTTTAATATATATGTCTGCTTAAATATTTATTATAAATAAACCCACACAATGAAGTCCATTTTAAAATGCAAATCATCTCTAAAAAACAGATTTAAGACAGATCTTATGCAATATTTATCAATTAAAACTAGTTTCAGGGATTCATAGTTGCATAAGGATTTATAAATAAAAAATAATACTGGGGGCTATGTTTCATTTAAAATATTTTATTTTCTTTGGATTCAGTTATAGCTAATATTTTGGTAGGTAAATTGAAATCCTGCTACATAATTTACATCTGAGAACATAAGCTAACACCTAATTTAATTTCATCTGCTTTAGAACACATATAAAACATATTCTCCAGATTCATGAGGATATTGTGGGATTTGTTATAATTAATCTGACAGGACACAAGAAATGCACGTATGGATAGTTGCTAGCAGTTCTCCACCATGGCTAAAGTCTTCTTGCAAGGAAATCAAGAAGGCTGTGGATTCCTTAAGAAGACCAAAGAGATCATTCATATTTGTTCCAAGTGTTGCCCAGACCTGACCCTACCTAGCCTGTGAGATCTCACACAATTCTGGTCACAGTCTGTAGTGGTTGAAAAGAAAACAGAAGTTCTGCAGCTGCTGCTGCTGCCTGAAATATTTGGCTGGTGTAGCCAGTCTGTATTGGAAAGTTACTATATAATAGTAATTTTTATTCTCCCCAGAAAGAAAACATTGGGAATTTAATATTGATACATTTTAATCACAAAGCATTTGAAACTTTCTGAGACCGCAGAGGTTGGCAGTGTCTTAAAAACATCCACAGATTCAGAATTTTGTCCTGGTATTGTTGTGTTGATCAGTTTGTCCTGTTTTCCTGTATGCTTCTGTTGCTCCTTATCTCAGTCTTACACTGAAAACCCCTTCAGACACAGACCAACCTTTGCTTCTGACATTGTGCCCATGGCAGGGTTGCCTTTCCCTGTGAAGCCTTGATGACACAAACTATTATACCAAAAGGCCATTGTGTAGGATTCCTGTAGTAACAAATGTCTGAAGACATTGAACAGAACCTGTTCTAATTGCAATGAATCTATAGGGAAAAAGAAATTCTAGTTGTGATTTAAGTATTTTCCAGTGGTAGAGAATCCATCACAATCCTCTGCAACTGATGTTAATTATCAACACTTCTATCAATCGTTATCATTTCCTTAAAAAAACCACAACAAAACTTGTCTGTTTAGTCAGAACTGCAGATGAATCAGATCTGTTCAGTTTAGGAATCTGCCAGGATGAAGGTATCCTTTTGCTATGCCACTCCATCCCAAAGGACATTGTATTTCTCCAGAAATTCAGCCTGGGACACACCAAAGAGTTTTGGGGGAGATTACTGTACTTCCCTAAAGAGTTAACAAGCAATAAGGCTGAACAAATACTGAAATATGTAACACTGTGGATTTCACTTCTCCCTGCTGCAAAATGTCCACGAGCAGCACATACATTATTTAGCGTGGCTCTTCAGAATTGCTGCACAGAGCTGTACATTGGTGTGTGTACGTGAGAAAGGAGGGTTTTGTTCCTTCCCAACCAATTGCTTGGAAAATTCCCTGTAAATATTTGAGTCTTGAGAAATATTAACTGTGATGGATCATATCAGTATTTTGGTGTTTCTGGATTTGGCAGGTGCTGTCTGCAGGTGGAATGTATTTGGGCTTCAGCTCCGCCATGCAGACACACAGTTGGAAAGTTCAAAGAACTGAAACAAAACAAAACAAATCTCCCCTTCTTGAGCCCCTCAGGCCTTACATGAGACACCATTATTGCAAATCTTGTGTTTGGTGGTGAAATCCATCAACAAACCTTGAAATGGGTGCACTTTACTAGAGCCAGGCTGGCCCTGGGCACCTGCAGCATCATGGCCATGAGAGGTTTGAGAATTCCCTGCCAACAACAGCCTTGGTGAGCAGTGGATGACAACTTCAGGTTTCACTCTTCTCTTTTCCCTCACAAACACCTGCACACGCCCTGATGCACAGCTCTCAGCAACACGGAAAGCCTCAGGTAGGCAGCAGAGGACAGTAACCCCTGGAGGTATCCTGGTCCACCCACTGCCTCCAGGGAACAGGAATGTGGACTGGGTACAGCAGCATGGAAGATCTGAGGGCATTAAAATAAAGATTGCTTTTTACCAACAACCCTCTGTGAAATTAGCACCTACTTTTCCTGATTGACTGTTTGTTTGTTTTTTTTTATGTACCTGACACTGAAATGCAGCTAACGCATTCTTGGTATGGCTTGTATTATGAAACAAGAAATTATTTTAATTGCCCTAGCAATTCCCATCACGTTGCTGTAAACAAAACGATTTCCTTCAGCAGCAGTCTGACTCATGCCGTGGTTGACAAAGGAGCTGCTCCCTCGGATCAGGGCTGGTGAAAAGTTGTGTGGGGGCTGCAGCCTCTCCCCTGGCCCGGACCATGGGGGCTGCAGCCAGCCGGGGATGCTGCTGGGGCAGGGACTGATCTTCCTTTGCTTCAAGCTGTCCTCACCCAGCTCAGTTTGTCCAGACTCTCCCCCTCTCCTCCGCAGCTGCTTTCATTTACAAGTCATTTCGGTGCTGTGTGTGTGAAAATCATTTTAGGATAGGGAAAGGGAAGAGCACTGAGCTGGGAGAGCTTCAAGAGCCCAGCTCTCTCTGAATTATTTCTAGATTGAAGTACCGCTGTGAAGTTTGAAGTTTATTTTTTTCCCTTGAGCAGGTTCATGCCCTGCAAAAGGATTCAAGTGAAATTCAAAGAAGTAGAAAAGGGATATTGGTGCATGGCAAAATCCTGTGGATTTTCTCTCAAAATGTGCTGATCTATAAATTCATGCACTAAATGCAGGACACAAATATTATGAAAATGCATCTCTGGCACTGCACAGCCTGCAGAACCTCCTCCTCTGGTGTTGGCTTTGAGCTCACAGGTTCAAAATTATTGATTTAAGCATTTTATTATTGATTATGTAATTAAAGTGTGAGTGAAGGAAGGAACATGCAGCCAGTTATGGTATTCAGTTTCACTTTACATGACTTTAGGAGACACATTATTTATCTGTGCCTTGCTGTGGGATGAGATTGAAACACGTCTTTAGATATGCTTTTGGCCCTTGGCAGGTGAAACATCTTGGATTAATATCAGGTCTTCAGCCAGCAGCAAAATTATATGAACACTGCACTTCAGCTTTCATATTCTGGATGTTTAATCATAATGCTGTAGTTAACTAAATGCCTGTAACTTTCTCCATAAGCCTAATAAGTCTGTATTATTAATAAACAGGTCCTTTGCTGAAAATTTAAAAAATCCTCTGTATTCTCAATGCTCAGGTGAAAAAGGGAGAGATGAAGAGAGATTTTCAGACACTTCAGGGTGTAGAAATGACATCACAAGCTTTTTTCTTAAATTCATAATATTTTTCTGCAGGCTGCACTCTGACTAATATGCAGCTTACATTGTGTAAAAACAAATTGACATTATTTGAGAAATGCAGATTTCTTTGGAGAAACAGCTATTTTTCCTACGTGTATCTCTCCTGGTGTTAGTGCAACTGCAGAAGCACACTGATGGCCCAGTCAGAATTTGCTCATAGACCTAAAATAGTCCTTTGATAGTCATACATACACATTTTAATTAACTAAAGAAGATATGACTTTAAACTGATTTGTGTAGTAGATGATACAGGAAAACAAAGCCAGGTACTTCTCAAGTCCATATTATCTTTGATTATGATAACAACAGAAGTAAAATCTTTTTGATGCAAGGGAAAGAGATATAGAGAGCATTTGGGAAAGAATGTAAAGCAGATTCAATGACTCTTATTTTCTATTAAAATCAGATATGAAAGTGATTATGGATGCCATTTTTGTGCGCCTGTGTCAAATTCTGTCAATGCCAAATAAGCTGGACCTACAAAATCTTAAAAAGATACCTAAAGTAACTTGCAGTATTCATCTTGTCACAACCAGCATTTTCAGGTGGCTACAGTGCTGGTTTGCTGCACTGATTCAGCCTGAGATGAAGTAGAAGAGATGTTATTTATAGTAACTCTCTCCATTAAACTCTAAGCTAAGATGCCACAGAGGAGCATCCAGCAGTCTACAGAGTTCAGATTGCTCCAACTGCTCAGACACCAGTCTGGCCTTCATTCCATAATCAATAATCATCCATCCCTCATTTTTATTGCTACCTAAGCATAACTACTAAATAGATATGGTGGGAGATATACACCACTATTTCCACTAAAACACCTTTGTTCAACATCCTGTCCATGACACAGCAACAGTCTTTTTTCCTCATCCTTTGAAAAAAAAATTATAAAAAAGTTTGAAAAGATTTGCTGTATTGATGAAGCGAATTTTCCCTTAAAAGCCTGGAAACTCTTTTGGGAAACCTCATGCAGCTAGGTTACAGTGTTTTTTCACTTGCTTGATTTCTAATTGCATATAGATTACAGCCAAAAACTTGGTAGATCTGAACACATAGAGCCTCTGGGAGATGTGATCTGAGCTCAAAATTGAACTAGATTGCAAATTTTGCAAATTTTTTTGTTTCCATATCGCAAAACTCTGAAGCCAAACAGGCTGTCCTTGAGAACACTCCGAACTATATGGCCCAAACTCATCTCCTATAAAACCCTAGGATTTACAGTCTCTCACAAAGAGAGCAGAAGAGTCTCTTGATATTGATAGTATTAGTATCAGGGTTAATTATTCTGTAATGAATTACATTTGGTTTGAATTATTTGCTTTTGCTTTGTGTTCTTCATTTGTTTGCATACCTGTGCAGCTGGTCATACAGATTGCATAGGACTGGGTTTCTTCATTTAGATTGCTTGATACTTTTAAAACAGGAAAATTATAAGCAAAGTAATTTTGGCTTTGAATTTTATGATACACAGCCTTTCAAACTAAAATTTGTAATACTCTGGGGATCCTGTTAATACATAAATCTAATTTGTTCTTCTGAATAGTTGGGATAGTAAATAACACAATTCTTTCATAATCCTCAATACAAAAGAAAAGGAATTTCTCTTTCTTCAATGTGCCCATCTTTCATGGAAAACCAAGTGGCATTTTAATAGCATTGCTAATTTCTAGTTAGCAACCAATAACTAGAAACCCTAATTATTCCAGGTAGCTTTTTTCTACATTTTCTAAATTCTGGATGTCTATTATGAGTTAACTCCTTAGTAAAGATCTGTGTAGGAGAGTTTTCTTGCCTTTAATATGAGTAGTTTTTTGCCCCTCAAATTCTTTTCAGAATTCTGAAGGCCATTTTCTTCTCCAAGGTGAATCTACATAGAAGCATGAACTCAACAGCATATGAAAAAGGTTGAGGGCAAAACCTGACCTCAAATTTTGATTTTGTTCAAAACCAAAACCTGTATGAGAATGTATTTTCTAGCACTCTGTCAAAAATGAGCTGTATTGAGAAATCTAAGTTACCCAGGCACAGCTGAGAAGTTCAGAATGCAGTCAAGAAGGATAATGTAGTTTTCAGGTCTGTAGGTTTAAACCCAGGCAATTTAAAGGAATGTTGCTTAAACTGATCATCTTCTGAGGAAATATGCTCAGTAGCCTCTCCAAAATGAAGACTAGCTGGCTTATCAGATTTTCTTGTAGATACCCATCTACAGACCAGGAAATAAAGTTCTTTTCTGAACCAAAAATTCAGGCAAATAGGACATATTTGTAGTAGGGAAGGGTTCAAAGTCTTGTGCTTTGGTTGAACTGGAGATGTTCACAACAGGCAGCAGTCCAGGTTATTAAAAACTACTGTCATCACAGCTGTTTGCAGATGTCTGACGTATCCAAGAGTTTATGCCACTAAACCTCGTGCCACAACTACACCTTGGCAGAAGTTGGCTTGGAGCTTAAAAGCAATGGCTAAACTGAAATAATTAAATCACACTAGGGAAATCAGGATTCAAAATAATTCATTAGGATTAACTCTGTCTGGCACTGTACAGATTGGGCAACATGGATTGCCATTCCATATTTATTCCATGAATATGGTCTGAATAGTATCTGAATTAACTCCTGCATTAGGAACTTTATTCCCCGGGTTTGATCAAGCTGGAATTGCATTCATGTGCTTCACATTTTGACTGTGTGCATTAAGCATTCAGTTTTCAGGCAATTATGCACATCAGAGCAGTTACAGATCATTTCAGATATGAGGAGAAAAACAACAGCTCTTGGGTAACCCAAACCTGCCCCAGTCAGGTATCTCTTCCTTCCAGGCTCACTGTATCATGTTTCTATGTAAAAGTCAACATCCTTCCTGGAATGCTCCCCCTCAGGGGGAAGAGCAAGGGGGAAAAAACAGGGAACTTGCCTGTGAGACAGTGGTATGCCTTTGATTCATTGATCCTAAGGACAGTGCTGAGACATCCTCAAGAATTTAGTGGCTTTGGAGCCTGAATTCCAGCTTGCCAGTGGTTTTTTCAATGCTAAAACCATGGAAAGTTGACGAGATTTTTGCTTGCTGTTTCTTTTTCTCTTTTTCTCTCTTTTTTTTTTTTCCTTTTCTGGCAGTGAAAATGCTTGTTTAATGTTTTTCATTTGTTTGGAAAGAACAAGAATTAGTCCTCCTCTCTATAGTCTTGTGTTCACCTACACTACACCAGCATGAAGTCAGTAAATGATGTTGATATTAAAAACTGAATCCATTTCTTTTCCTGTGTTTGGATCATCTGTGGATTATAACCCTGCAGCTGCACTGAGCCCCCAAAAGTCCATAAAGCTGCACTTAGCATTTCCAAGTGTAGTCTGATTGTGGGGATGCATTAAATACAAATATATTAAAAAGATTTCAAGAGCAGGCCTAACACTCTTCTCTGTAAGTCTGGAATATTACCACACTTTTTTTCTGTTATTCTAGCTGCATTAATATAAGTTAAAAAAATAATTTTAATCAGTGCAAAGTCTATCTTAAAAACTTCATTTATTTATGAGCAATCTTATAAAACAAGCAGTATTTACCCTGGAATGTCTTTAAACTTCTTGAAACTCTAAAATCCAATTAACACTGTCTCTTCTTTGCTTCAGTCCATTCAAAAACCAGTGCCTAAGTCTTGCAAATTCTGACAGAAGTGTTTGTTAGCTTCATAGAAAACATCCAAACAGTTCATGGAATTTATGCCTTGGGGAAGCATTTGTTTCTCTTGTTTGGTCAGTTAAACACTGCCTTTCTTCAGGGAGGGTGTATTGTAACACCAGGCATGATAATAAACAGAAACACCAATGGGTTGCTGCTAAAAGTTTGGGTTGATGTCGGGGTTCCAGTTATGCCTTTGGAGAGCTCAGACACTCAGGGAAGGGGTAATGCAAACTGAGGAGTCTTCTGCACAATTCTGCTTGAGATTATTCAGACTGCATAGCTCCAAGCTTCTTATGAAGCCGATGGTGCTCTAGGGGCAAGAAGTGAAAAAACTCCAACAAAATTAAGCTACACGATTATTTTTTCAATGTGAGCAAAGGGAATTTTAAGCAAAAATGCTATGAAGAAGTTATTGTGGCATGATCAAAAACATTGGGAAAGCTTTTCTGCTGAAAAGGAATAGATGTACAAAGCATACAAATTCTTGAGCTGGATGGAGGCTTAGAAAGTGCTGATTCAACACAGAACACAATGATTTCACCAACATCTTTATGAAAAGTGTTGCTTTATTTCAATACATTTAGGATGCATGATGTTCACTTTAAGTTTTATTTTTATGCCTACATTTAGATTTATCTCTGGGGTTTTTTTGTAACATTATAATAGAAAGGTCAAAGTTATATGAAGCAGCAGTGAAGCATTTTTGCAAGTATGAAGTGAGTAATTAATTTTGAATTATTTCACTCTCACACAAAGTCAAGGATTACAGATTCTGAAGCCTTGGACTTTCCCATGAGGTGGTCACAGGTGGGAAATCATCAAGTTGCAGAGGGTGTGTTTCCTTTCATTGTTCCATTTGCAGGTACTGCCTTCACGGTCACAGGCACAAAGTTGATCCAGCTCTCCCTCTTTCCAGAGAAGGTCTGGTTGTAGAATTGCACTCAAGAAGCTCTGTCCTGTTCCTCTGACTTTTTGGTGTGTCACCATTGATTTAAAATGAAATACAAAGTGTATTCTTCAAAGTTTCAAAATAGCTGTTGATGAACTTCCTCCTTTGATTTTGTACCTATCTTCCCTGCACCTACTCTCTCCCTCCTGAACTGATTATGTTAACAATGACTCTGGAAGAGGAGGTGGCTGGAAAAATACAAAAAAATACACACGTCTGTGCTTCTCTCTTTCTCTCTCCCCCCACTGGGTTGCTGAGCACATCTAGAAACCCCAGACTGCAGTCCTCAGCAGGCCTGTGACAAACCATAAGTAGGACATGTTAACTGTGATTCTCTCACAAAGTCCTTATTAGTCTACACCAGCAGATTTTACTCTTCTTCCTTCTCCAGGTTGCTGTGGGAGTGTAACTGATGCACTTCATTAGGGTTTGAAATTGTGTGAGTAATCCTATTGTTTCTATTGCTCTGTGTAAAGTGAGTATAATCACCCTGCTTCCTCATGACGGTGTGAGTAACCCCTTTTCATGACAAGCTTTTTCCATATTCCCTATTTTTTGCTCTTTAACTTGTGATTCTACTCCTGCAGCTTTGGATTGATTCAGGTGAGGGAGGAGGCTGGGAGGGGGGAAGAAGGAGAGATGCAAAGGGAGAAAAAGAGCATTTTTCCTTCCCTCACCTGTAACCCTGATGGTTCGGTTTGGCTGTGGGCTGGAGATCAGAGGATAAAAACCCCACAGGCCGTGACTGCTGAGGGTTGTGGCAATGGAGGTGCCTTGTCCCGTTCCCAGCAGATGGAAGTGGTGGTTTGGTGAGGGTGTCACCATCCCAGGGGCCTTTTCCATGCCAGTGCTGCTCCTGCTGGTGAGATTGAACCGAGATGGGAAACCTGGGGCCAAGAAATCAAGCATAGCCAGCATCCAGAGTTTGCTTACAAGAAAATTCTTTTGGAAACCAAAAACTTGAGCTGGTTTTGGGCACAAGGATAACATTGCTCCTTACTCATGTCTAGCAGTTACCTAAAAGCACTGAATGTATAACTTGGCTTAATTATTTCAGGTGATATTTGCCTTGTGCTGCATATGACTTGTTCTTGCTGCAGCTCAGTATTCAGTAATGCTATCACATCCAGCACTTTTTAGTGCTTTTCCCAGTGTGTCCCTGTGTTCAGATCCCTCAGACAGTCATCCTGGGCTCCACAGTCACACGTACTTTGCAATATTCCTCTGCCACTCATTTTCACCAGCACTGTGTCTGCTGCAATGTTTTGCTGCAGGAGGAGATGGGCAGCATTGTTCAGAGCATTTCCCAACAGCTCAATAAGACTTTTTGTTTCTGAAGTCCAGGGTTTGTTATACTTCCTGGGAATGACACAGTTCCCATCCTCTTGGAAGAGCAGGAGAAGCAGGGCTAAGGAAGAAAGGAGGTTAAACACCAGCTACTGGATTGATGGATCACTTTGCTTTACTTCCTTCATACTATATGGACATAAACCAAAATCTTCCATCTCACACTTTGACATTTCTGGCAAACATAAAATACAGACCAACAGAAAAACAAAAGTAGCACATACCAGGAATCAGTCCCACAAACCCAACTTTGTTTTTTTTTTACTTTGCTGCCACAAAACCCTTTTCCCCATATTGTTAAAATAATTCCTTCTCTTCCTTCCTACACACAAGCCCAGTCCCCTTGATAGATAGTCCATTCCTTTCTAGTGTCTACTGTCTTTGTGGTAGCATTTTTATTTGCTGGATGAAAGGGTAGGAAACCCACTGGTGATTTTCCACTGCTGTTTATTTTATGCAGAATTTCCTCAGATGCTCCAGCACGGGTATCTGGGGACGTTTTCCTCTGTAGTATCCAGCATGGAAGGGTCTTGATCCTTGTTACACATACAGTAAATACTCAGCTTTAGCAACATATCAATGCTTAGTTGTCCTCAAATAATTGTTGCTGCCACTGGCTGGAAAATAGAATAAATGCGAGGGGAGGCCTACCCTGGGCAAGTATTGATTGCTGTTCCAAGATATTGCCAAAAAATGAGATCCACAGAAACTACAGTAAAACATCACAGTGTAAGCTGGTGAGACACCATGTTCTGAATTGTTTTCAACTTTGTTGAGAACATTATTGATCTTCTATATCCAAGGGGACTTGGTTTCCTAAGTATTTTCATTACAGCTTCTGGCTCACCTACAAGCACATGAAACCAAGAATACTTTGTCTGGGGCCTAAGTGGTCTCTGGTCTGCCTTGCCCTTGAATTGGATCCGACTTCTGAGAGACTTCCTCAGCCCTGATGTCGTCAGCAGAGCATAGTGTTATGTTGGAACATGAGGGAAATATTAGATCATGGAAATTAACTAAGTGGAAGGACCTAATCTAATTCCTTCATCCTAGGTTATTGTTCTTTTAGAGTGATAACAAATTAGGAAGACTACGTAGTGCAGGGAAAAAAAAAAAAGAAAAACACCTTACCCCAAAAAAACCCCATTGAACAAGACAACAGACCCTGGCTCATGATGTCTTTGCCTTGTGTTCTGATGTGTCCCTACTCTAATCCCTTTAATACACATCACCTATTTTTCAGAATGTGCTCTCTGCTGTTGTGCATGGAGCTGTGGGTTACAGACGTTAATAGGATGTGGTAGAAATTAGTTTTAAAATTCCTGGTGAAGAGGATTGTGCTGGATATGGTCACAGGCTGCTGAGATGATCCACAAGTGGTGCTGAATGTCTGTGATTTTGCTGTTTTGAAAATATACATCCCAGGAGTGGGACTGATTGAAGCAGCTGCAAAAAAAATGGTGCTTTTATTTTAAGTGTTAAGGAGAGAAGATAAAGGGCATTTACTGTAAACTGAGGCTTGTTAATGTGTTGGTGACAGTTCTGACACCCTGGCAGTGGCTGCCACATGAGAGAATCCCTGAGTCTGAGGACGAGTTGGGGCAGTTTCCCAGCTGCCCTCAGACAGATGGAGGAATGGATGGGTGCCAGACTTCTCTGTGTTTTCTCTACAGGTTTTATGTGACCCAGCAGAGCACTACTGGAACAGCAGGTCCTGTGCCACTCATGTAGTAAAAGCTAATGGGTTTGGTGCTGAAATTTTTAGGTTTTCTGTGTGCAGTTGTAAGCATCCCATTTATCTAACAGCTGTGCTATTGTTGTTTATGACCACTGACTTGAATGAGTTACCAGGAGCTGTTCAGTAGGGGCTCCTTGCTGCCTGTGGCTGTTTTTATCTATGCTCTTGTGTCCCTCAAAAAGACCTGGGCTTTAAAAAGGTGTGACTCAGCACACATGTGTCATATCATTTATTATTATTCTTGCTGAGAGCCTTGGTATTACCTCAACACAATTATGAAACAGGGCCCTATTGTGGTTAGCCCTGTACACAAATATGCTGAAGGGTAGTCCTGTTATAAAATGAACAGTACAATGAGAAATACCAGCTAGAGACACTAAAATGAGTGCAGAAAAACAAGATAATATTTTAATCAGTGGTTGGGTTAGTCTGCAGCTTCCTCAGCTGAAAACATATGATTTCTAGCTTGCAAAAGGCTCCTTAAAAAAAAAAACCCATAAATTTTACACCATATTTCTGGGCCAAACAGAAGCAAAGGTTTTGAGGTGGTGAAGCAATTGAATGAAAAAACATTTGCAGAGTGATTAAAATAGGGCACCAGCAAACCTGGCCTTGCATCTCAAGGTCCTTGCTGCTGAAGAACGAGTCTGTTTCTGTGGCTGGTGGTTGTGCTCCCAGTCCTGTCCTTCTCTGGCACCACACTTTTGGAAACTGCTTCATGGCAGGATTGAGAGTGTGCTGGGCCTTTGACCAGCTGGCTCACACAACATGTCCACTGCTCAGGAGAGGATTTCCAGAACCCAGCTTTGGTCCCACAGGAAAGCACTGGATCGCCCAGAGAGATCCCATTAAAATAAAGGTTCCAGAAGTTTCCAACCTCTCTGCTGCAGATCTTGAGCTCAATTAGATCAAGAGCTGCAGGACCTTTGCTTTGGCTCCATGGATGGCTAACACTTTCTGGGGGTCTGGTTTGTCTCTCACTGCTGATGAAGTTTTTCCTCTAGGAAAAGTCTGATGAGTCGTGGTGGGTAGACTCTGGCTGGATACCAGGTGCCCACCAAAGGCACCCTATCACTCCCATCCTCAGCTTGACAGGGGAAAGAAATACAACACAAGGTTCATGGGTTGAGATAAGGGCAGGGAGAGATCACTCACGCATTCCATCATGGGCAGAGCAGACTGGATGTGAGAAAATCAGATTAATTTATTACCAATAAAAGCAGAGTAGCATAATGAGAAATGAAAGGCACACCTTAAAACATCTTCCCCCCACCCTTTCCTTCCTCCTGGGCTCAATGTCACCCCCATTTCTCCACCTCCTATCCCTTAGCAGCACAAGTTCATAGGGGCTGCAGTCAGTTCCTCACTCATCTCTGCTGCTCCTTCCCCCTCACACCTTTCCCCTAGTGTGGGCTCAGAAATAGGGGAAGCTTCCAGCAGCTTCTCACAGAAGAAACCCTCTGGTCCCCCAGCTTCCAAACCTTACCTCAAAATCCCAATACAAAGAACCATAGAATGGTTTGGGTTGGAAGGGACCTTTAAATCATCTAGCCCAGCTTTCCTAGGAGCAACAGGGACACCTTCCAGTAGACCAGCTCTAATCCTGACATGTGTCTAACCCCTGCCAGATGTCTAATAGGTCTTGTGGCTGAAAAATGCATTTGATTTTAGGGAAGATTTGAATGGGCAGCAGGGATTCTGCTTTGTATATTTCCACAAGAGCTCCATCAAGACTGAAGTGGTGACTGAGGGGAGATTTGATTTGTGGGTCAAGAATGCATTTTCATATCTCTGAATAGTATAACACCCTTTCACACTGATGCAAGAACACACAGAACTACTGAGTGAACACTCTTTTCCCCTGTGATTATGGTTTCTTCCTTCCACCTCTCTTCAGGACTTCGAGGGGCCAGACCTTGCTCTACTGCTACATAAAGTTGTTCAGCCAAAGTCCATAAGGCCACGGCAAGTGACCACAGCTGAGTATCTGTCCCATGGATTGTTTTCTTCTCTGATTAAAAACTCAGGCAAATTCTTCTCATTCCCTAGTTTCCCAAAGTCCCATGATCAGGTCTGTGTACCAGCACACCAGTTCCTCATGAGCAGCTTGGAGTGACACAGAACTGCTCTGTGGCACCTTCAGCTGGGGGTGTTGCAGAGCGAAGTCATTTAGCAAGTCCCTCTGAAGTGACACTTTTTCCCCCTGAAAATAAAAACAGAAGTTTCTCTGTCTCTCAGGACAGCTTCTGAGCTACAGCAGGTCAGTGGTGTCCAGGCCAAGTGAAGGTTGCATCAAAGAGTCAGCCCCCACTGGACCATGTAGGAGTTCCAAGCATTTTGTTTTTGCTTATTTTACTGGGTAGGGGGGTGAACCAAGCACACAACAAATATTGTATGGTCACCTCTGCAGCCTCAGAATGAGTATTTAACCTGGGGGAAAAAAAGCACATGAGAAGCTAATGTGGGTGTGTTGGGAGGGGAGGTAATCTTTAAGCCAACAAATACAGTGTTTGGAAATAACTGTTTGATTCACATGGTTTTCTAGAGCTGGAGGAAGGATGTGTATTGTTTGAGTCAAGCAAAGTCTTTGGGGAGCCATTCTGAAAATAAAAAATGACACGATTAGTACGAGCATTCTCTAATTGTCGACCCATAAAACTAAAGAATACTTTTTTCCCACTTAGCCATGCACAAATTTTGTGCTGAATGGCTGCTTTTGGGAGTCTGACAATGGCAAAGGTATAGGCTGGCTACCCTTTTCTCTCCAGTTGATCCATCTGGATGTATCAGTCAAGGAGCATATTGTGAAAATAGTAACATTTTAAAATCAGACTAATCACTGAGAGAAATAATTCATGTCATGACATAAAATAGTTTCAGGTAGCTTAAGAAGTGGCATCCAGGTTGTAGCCAGCTGCAGCTGGATCTTGTCTGTCTCTCAGTTGTGGAGTTTCTTTCCAATTGATGCTGTCATTGAAATAGCTGAGACTCAGCTCCAGATGCCTTGACTTTCTGTGTTCTGCTTATTTTAATGCTGGCTGATTCTTCTGGATTCCCTACTCTCCTTATTAATTATACATTGAAAAAATAACAAAATACTACGAACCACTGCCATGTCTGTGGAATCCAGCATATTGGATTTTTTGCCTGGAGTGTCAAGCAAGATTAATTATTCTGATAACAGCAGGATTAATCCATTCATCACATACAGTGAAAAAGGCACTGTTAACATTCGGACTGAGTTATTCTCGGTCTTGGGAGGTGCAAATGGCAGAACTGGCATTTAGAGGGCATTTGTGCCTTTTAAAAGCCACATTCCCCTGTTACCTTCTCTGGTTCTTGGGCCAGATTCTTGCTGCAGGGCTGGCTGTTACCATGGGGGCAGGAGGCAGTGCTGTGCAGGGCTGTGTAGGTACAAATGTTTGGCAGAACCCTCCAATGTTAGGTAGAGGGTGTAATTACCCTTTCATTTAACATTAAAAAAAGAAGAAAAAAAAAAAAAAAGAAGGAAGTGATTTTGTTTTTCTGATTGCTTTAGTTCCTGCTCTCCTAAGGTGAGATTGCCAAGAACGGTTGCAGAGCTTTTGAAAGCTAATTTGAGGTCAGAGAGCAAATCAAAATCAATTCTTGATTTTTGTCAAGTGTGAGCTGTAGCCGAAGGGTCTGACTGGGGAAGAGGGTGAGCATCCACGCCAGCATCCTGCCCTCACTGCTGCTTCCAGCTGCCAGCATCTTCTGTGCTGGCCTCCACGTTCCTGCACTTCCTCTGAACTGATGAAACTCAGGGGCAGGATTCTTTCAGCTGAAACCACTCATGTTCAAAAAACTTATGCTATTTTGGTATAGGGAAAGGAAAAGAAAGTTAGACCCCAGGAACGTGTGCCCTCATTAAAAAGAGGCAGGTAACTGGCCGGCTGCATGACTGGAACTCAGCTCATGCACTTGTACCTGAAACAATTCAACTTTCCAGAAGTCTCTAAATGGATTGCTTTCAGTTGCAACAGTACACAGACATTATAAAACCTGCAATTACTTTTACTGTAGGGCCATAAAATATAGATCTGTTAAAATCTGGATGCAGAACACACGGACATCCTACAGTTCCGACCAGCACAGATGAAAGTCTATTATGAATGATGAAAACAAGGCACTAGAAAATCCATTAGAGCTATTTGTTCCCACTTGCAATGATAGTGTCTGTAACCACATTAAATCAAAGCATCTCTGGGACTTCATTACAAATTTCTTTTATCGATACTGTAAGCTGATATAAATAACAGTGTAAGAAAATCTGGGAGAAGAAATTACGTTGCATTGTATGATTTAGGGATTTGTGATCAATTATTTAGCATTTCTAGCAGAGATGCACCTAATGTTTTCCTTGGAGTGGGACCCTGTAGTGCTGGGGACCATGTGCATGTTGAGTGAACAAAAATCACTGGCCCAGAGTGCTCTGACCATTTAAACTGGGTTAAGGACATAAGAGTGTAAAATGAGAGAGCAACAATGACTAAATTCTTCTCTAGATACCACTACTGCTCTGGGATTGAAACTACATTCATATCCAGTGAGAGAATGGAAAGACATGTTTGGTTCTGAACTCTAGGAAACAGTAAAAACAGAGACCAACAGAAACCTGCTGTCACTGTGTGTACCAGCTCCTTCCCCGTGCTCTTCAAAGCCCCTCCTTCTCTCACAAACAGAAACAAGTGTTGTCTCTTCTGGAAATAATGAGCTTGGTCAAGAATGGTTAGCAAATAGAAGCAAGAACTGCAGGTTTTCGTGGTAAAAATTGAATCAAGACTTTCTACAAGGGCAGGTAGTGATAGGACAAGGGATAATGTCTTTAAACTGAAACAGGGTAGGCTTAGATTAGATATTAGGAAGAAATTCTTTACTGTGAGGGTGGTGAGACACTGGGACAGGTTGCCCCAAGAGGTTGTGGGCCGACCTTTGGGTCTGAAAGTTTGTGTTTGTTGTATCGTTCTCATTCTTCGAAAGGAGGAGCAGATGTGAGTATCCCAACCAAACAGAGCCTTTGGGGCAGTTGCTATTTCTAATTTGATCTTTAATCAGTGTAATCATGGAAGCAGAGTGTCTACAGTACTGGCATTCATGAAGAAAGCAGGGGGCCCTCCAGGGGGGTGTTGCAGCATTATGTCAATATTGCCCCTTTTTCTCTTCCACTTCGCTGTGGAGTGGTACCAGAAAGGTGGATCTATCAGTTATGTCCCAAAAAGCTACAGATTAAATAAAACATATTAAATAAACACACAGCCTGCTGTCTCCCATCAGCCTGTCCCCTGGTCTCTCTGACCTGCTTTACTGAATGCCACATAGCAAAGCCAAAAGGCAGGAAAACTTCCAGTCCTCAGAGCAGTGACATGGTATAACCAATATCCTTGTCTCTAGTATCCCTAAGAAAAAACCTTTTGAGGTTTAGCTGATGCTCTGAAAACATCCTTGAACGTGGCTTCTGAACACATCAGAGTTACAGCTTTTTTGTGTATATCTGTGTATAACACATGTATATATAAATATTTTAAATATTTACATATTAAATATATACATATAAATATTTTCTATAATTATTTTAATAATTATTTTAAATATTTTATAAATTTTAAAATATTTATAAATATTTAAAAATATTTTTACAATATTATATTTGTACATATAATATTTTTATATTTATATGTGTATATAAATACTTTAAAATGGAAGTTTAAATGGAAGTTTAATTCAACTTCCATTCCTTACAAATAGAGTACATCCACTGGGTTTAATAGGAGAGTAAAGGGTCCCAGGTCCCTGGGACCAGCTCATGAAAGGGCTTCAGTCTGAGCTTTGAGGAGGTGACACGTAGCAGAGACTTTAATTAGTCATGTCAGCAAAAGCTTTGCTGACTAAGGACTTCCATAGCTCAGCTGGTCTGTAGGGCAGCATCCAAGCTGGATGCTATAGGATGTTGACCTCTCTTGAGAACCCTGTGCAGCAGCCAACCATCTGCAAAACATGCAGAGTAATCATAATAATTCCCTTGGCAGTCTGTTTCAGAGAGGAAAGGGAAAAGAAGGAGTGAAAAAAAAAAAAAAAAAGGAAATTAATTTCAGTTAGCGTTGAAATACTCCTGTGATTATTGCCTTCACATTTTTTAGTTTGGGGCTATGTATTAGAACATTTCTACTCTCAACATCAAATGTTGTAACAAGGTCTTCAGGGCTAAGGCAAAAAAGAAAACTCGTTATGCTAGTTTGGTATTCTCCCCCATCAATAAAGATAGATCTTGATTCTTAAGAGGAAATCTGTTTTAGGAGTAGTTCACGTTATTTCTTAGTAGCCACAAATAGCTTTCATATCTAATTGTAGGCATGGCCAACCTCCCTGACCCCATGAACAATATAACAACATCTTCATATGTCTGACAGTCTGTTATCCCAGAATTGATAAGAGGAAGGGAAATAAGCTTATGGGGGGAGGTTGTTTTTATTTTCCTGGAGCACTGACATATATATATATAAAATCCCTCAATGTTCCTCTGTTGCTGTATCTGATGCCCTGAACTCCTCCATTCCTCTGGAAGCACTGGCGAGGGCAGGTGCTGCTTTGCAGGGCGGCTGCCTCTGGCGGGTGGGCGCAGCCTCACCGTGCCCCAGCCGTTCTCCAGGGAAGCGCTGTCTGCACAGCAGAGCCCGGGACGGGCCGGTGGCCCCATCTTCCCCATGCCCCAGCCGTTCTCCAGGGAAGCGCTGTCTGCACAGCAGAGCCCGGGACGGGCCGGTGGCCCCATCTTCCCCATGCCCCAGCCGTTCTCCAGGGAAGCGCTGTCTGCACAGCAGAGCCCGGGACGGGCCGGTGGCCCCGTGTGCAGCCCAGCCTGCGGCAGCGCCCGGGGCTGACTTCAGCACAAAGGCACCCCTTAGCAGGTTCAGCTCTGACATTCGGTACTCTACAAATGGGGAACAGAAAGGAAAATCAGACTGTTTTTCACGTACCACACGCAATAACCCTTGAAATACTTTGTGAGCCCTCTAGCGGTGCTGTCCATGCCCTGGGAGCCTCCTGGAGGCAGCTGGAGCCGGGCAGCGCTTCGGTGTGAGCACCAACGCTGCTCTTAAGGGTGCAGCGTGCACATCTCCTTTCCTCTGATTAGCTTTTAAAACCACAGAGGCGAGGGCTTTATTTCTGCTTCCCCGATTAAAAAAAAAAAATCTTCAAAACAAAGGTGTGTGGCTCCTACATCCCAGGCAGCTGCGGTGGGCAGCTAAGAAAACATCATCCTTACTTAGTGTGTCAGCTGCAGGTCTGGTTTTCAGCATGCCGTGCTCTCTAGGGTTAAACAGCAGAGTAGGGACACAGCAAGAGTTCACCAGAGAGGAAAAATTTGGCTGGAAAATCCTAAACCCATTTCTAAAAGAGCTCATCTATGGGATTTCTGTGCTGTGAAAAGCATCACTATTCTTTTATTCCAAACACAGTTTGGAGCGCTCCTTTGTTTTTTTTTAGAATTGACTCATAAAGACTACAGGAGGGCAATTAGCGAAATAAACCTCTAATCCTCGGTGCAGTGCCTGCTAGAGGACTGCTGTTTAACAGCCTCCTTGCTAATCAATTCTCTTCAGTCGGCTAAATGCCATAGATGCTATGTAAATAAATGCAAGTTTAAGAGCGTTCTGCAGTGAGCAGTTACAGCTATGTTCCTTCTACTCCACCATAAAATCAGCAGGCATGTTAACAGATATCTACTCCACCTTGTAGAAACGACTTTCCTTGTTCGTTTGATTGCTGCAGCTTGGGAAAAACAGAAGCAAGGAACAGCAATAAACCTGCCTGTTCTTCTTGGGCAGCACCTCAAATATCTGATACCTCCACGGCAGCCAAGGCATGGAACAAAGGTGCATATTTTAGAGTCAAAACAATGCCCACAGTTTAGGTGGCTATTTTATTTCTTCTGTGATCAATGTAAAGCCAGATTCCCATGGTTAGAGCTTTCTGGATGAAATGGCTGCTCCTTGTCACCTTCTTTATGCATAACATTCCTCCAGAGGAGAGGTTTTCCTTTACAAGTTGGGATGTTTTCCCTTACGAGTTGAAGTGAAACACGTAATAAGTATAGTTTGAAATGAGGCAGTGTGAAAAATCCCACCAAAGACAAATGAAACCCAACCCTGTTGAGGATGGTGGCAAACCCACATCTTCTTTAACAGAACTAAAACTTCACCCCTAGTGTGTCAGTGAGCAACACCTTTTAACTAACTTTTTTCTCTTCTAAGGATGGGGGGGTCAAAGAAACCTGAAAAACTGTGTGTATTTGTCATTTCTCTTCTGAGCTGTCCCGAGGTAAGAGCAATGGTGCTCAGAAGGAGATAATTAAACCCTTACTATTTCCAATACTACATCCCAGTATCCTCCAGCACAGAGATGAGTGTAAAAAAATGCAGACACAGGGAGATGAAATTACTTGCCCTGAATTATCCATCAGAACTTTAAACAAAGCACAGGTCTTGTATGCTCATGTCATTGAACAGACATTTAAAACCAAGTAAATAAGATGATGCTGTGTCCTGCAAGTTTCACTGAGTTACTTACATCACATTCTTGTCAGTCTTCATACTTATGTTGAATAACAAATCTTAAATAAACCAAGCATTTTATTTGAGTTGAATAACGAATCTTGAATGAAGAAAACATTTTATATGGGTGTCTGGCATTTAAGAATTTTCTGAAGTTCCAGAGTTCCATTATCTTGCCTTTGTAGAGAACTGCTCCTTCCCTTTTTCTTTCAGTGTGGATTTTTTAATAATTTCTGATAATGTTGTGATGCATATAGCTGGCAACTTCAAACATTCACTTTTTTTCCAGATAAATGATCTTTCTAATTCATTCTGCTTAATGGGAACTTTTTTAATATAGCAACTTCTTATACATTAATAGTAACTAATTTCCACATATATTATTTATCAATATGTTAGCATTTGGCACAGGTGGTGAGCTTTTTACTCACTAAAATGGTGAATGAACTCAGGTAAATTATACTAACAGACCATGTACAGCATGTGCATGACTGCTGAAACCTAAAAATTTCACAGAGTAGAAAAAAAGATGCCACATTTTTTTTCTCTCCAAGTGTTATCAGTTTTGGAGCTCATTTCCTTCTATGCACACAGACACACAAAATTTTCAGCAACTTTATTAGGTGTATTTATTAAGGATAGGGAACTGGACCTGTTGACGTGCCAAGCCACCCTGAAGTCATTAGTATAACTAATAGGCAATTAAATTATTTCAAAATATGCTTAGGACAGGTAAGATTGCTTAAAGAAGAATCTTTCTGAATTCCGTAACTGAAAAAGGTGGCAGCAAACCCTGTAAACTCAGATCAGTGCAAACTAGAGGATAAAGAGCTGATTATGAAAAAATGAGAATTGAAAATAACTCAGTGAGTCCTGGTGAAATTCCACAACAGCAAAATATAACAATTTCTTTGGAAAATGAGAAGGTTTGTTTCTTTAAGTTTATTTAAATTTTAATTTTAGCATGAGAGGTTCCGAAATTTTATTTTTGATTTTCTTAAATTAGCAAGATCCTATCCATTTAGGAAAAACAGTGAGTGCTTTTCCTCTACCTTGCCTTAGACTGAAAATATACACGCTTGGTGTAAAAGGGCTTTAAAATATGTAGCATAATTTCCTGCCAAAGATTTGGTTCTGCTCTTACTCAGGCTAATGGTTCGTGAGGATAAACCATACATGTTTTCATGGAGAAAATGCAAGGTGAGCATCATGAGCATGCAGTATAAACATGGGTCATTTTATTTAAATACAAATATTCTTTATTTTTAAATGTACGTGTTGAAAAATAAAAAAAGCCCAACAGTTTTGTTAACTATTTATCTTTACTTCAATGGAAGCAATAGCAGAGTGATATTATTGCCCCCTCTTCATTTCTGCTGCTTTGGCTGTGCAGAGGGAATTGAGTTCCTTGTTCTGTGGGGTCAGGAGCTTCAGAGAGCACAGATGGCTTCCCTAGGGGCTGCCAGGAGGTAAGGCAGCCAGCCCAGATCCTGGCCAGTGGGTCACCCCACCAGCCTTCAGCCCTTTAACAGAGAATTCCAGGGATCTGTGATGGACAAGATGAAAATCAAGGCTATTAGAGCTTTCCACAAAGCAACCTTGTCCCTAGAGGGTGTAATTACAGAGTCATCAAGGTTGGAAGAGCCCTGCAAGATCATCCAGTCCCACTGTCAACCCAGCACCACCATAATCACCCCTAAACCGTGTCCCCAGGTGCCACATCCAGATGGTTCTTCAACACTTCCAGAGGCTCCACCAACTCTTTGGGCAATTTATTCCAATGCCTGATCACTGTGTCAGTGAATTTCTTTACTAGTATCTAATCTGAACCTCCCCTTCAGGCCATCCCCTCTGGCCCTTGCACCTGAGACATGGCAGAGGAGACAGAGCCCAGCTCACTACAGCCTCCTCTCTCAGGTAGTTGTAGATGTCTCTGGGCTCCTTCCATGATCACAACTGAGATAACATAATCTGATATAACTGAGATAAAGTAATCTCACAAGTGAGAGAACATAACCACTTGCCCAGAGAAATCTATTTCTGTCCACTAATTCATCAATCAACCCTGATGAATGAATCTCCAGGAACTAAAATGTTTCTCTACGAATTTTGTCCCCTGTTAAGCCCCCTTCCAATCTAAGCACAGGTGGCACAGAACCAGGGGGGGTGGGTTTATACTAACAGCAGCCCTGCCCACCTTCCACTGAAAAGAAAGGTCCTGCTCCATCTCCCCTGCCCTTTCTCCCCAGCTTCAGGCAACCTTCTCCCTTCTCATATTGGCTTTGGAAACGGTGTGGCCTCAGGGCGAGCCTGCTCACTTGACAGGTTGACATATCTGGCAGTAAATTGTTCTTTTACTTGCATATTTATTTATGTGCAGTGTTGGATTTCCACCGGGTCAATTCTCTGAATTGATTTGCCCCAGGGCTACCTGACCACTAGAACCATCCCCAGGGAATGGGGCAGGAGTGAGGGTGGGGGAGGAGAGAGGGTGAGGGGCAGGGTCTCCTCTCTCTTCCTTGGCAGGACTCAGCAAGATGTGAAACCATAACCAGAAGATGAAGCTCACTGGCAGCTTGATGTCCTGCCTACCCCTGTCACATGCTGCTGTCCTGTCCTTGCACCAGCCCCAGCAGCTGCAGGAGCTGCCTTTGACAAAAACCTGATTCTTCCTGGCAGTCCTTGTTTCAGCTGCACTGGCAAAAATGCATTTCACTACAGGGCAGGCAGGCAAGAGCCCACCCACCCTGGTGGGAGGGAGCAGGCAGGGCAGGGACATGGAACCACAGCAGATAGATAGGACACATGGCTTGAGATGCTTTGGAAGGGCCTCTGAGGTATCCAGAAGAAATCATGAGCTCTAGCTGTGGGATTGGCATCCTTGAGAGCCCCTCTGAATTGTTCACGGTGTCCCTCTTCCCACATCACTCAGCACTTCTTTCTCCTCTTAAGAAACAAATGTCTCCTCATGGCAGGAGCCGTGGATTGATTTAAAAACACATGAAGCCAGCTGAAAACAAAATTCATGTGACAGCTATGACAAAACTGCAGCTCTAACAGTGATGGCTGCCTGGGTGTCGAAACAGCGCTGAAAGAGCGTCCGACTCAGTGCAGCAGCACTCCTCAAACCCTGACACGATGGGAGGTATCCTTCCTGTTCACACAGGCATCCCAGAAGCCAGAACTGTCTTTCTGCATCTGCCTTATAAAAGCTTGTTTCTTGAGCTGCACAGATCAGTTTTCTTTCCTTCTGCGTGATGAGCAAATGTGAGCGTTTGAGTTTATCAAGCCACAGCTGTGAGATACCTTTGACAGGAAATCTGCAAACCCAAACCCCCCAGTCTGATGAATATTCTCAAAACTAAGCACATTCAGGCTTCTGAATTTCTTCTGTGCACTGGATATCACACAGACTTCCACAAGATGTGAGGGGCTGGCAAAACAGCAGTGAGCTTAATTATGAAACAAAAGGCAACTATGTGAGCAACTATGCAGTAACTAAGGGTACCCAAACCCCAGAGATTAACTCTGTCTTCTTGAGATAAGAAGGACTGGCTGCTTCAGGACTGGTTTAGCACTGTGTTAAACCAATTTTATGTTGGTGTAAGAACAGGATGATAGACCTGTGCTGAATAGACCTAAGTATGCATCCTCTCTGTTCTGTCATACACTCTTACAGATATAAAACCAGCTAATTACTGAGAAAAATCAAAGAAAAACCTCTAAAAATGAAATGGTAGAAATGACAGGTGTGGGGGAAGAGAATCATTACACTCCTTGATCAATGCACTTCTACTGAAATGATTCGGCCTGAGGGGCAAGAGAATTTTATTGGAAAGATAACATGAAGCAAAATAAAGACCTCTTGCAAAGCAGCATTAAAATATCTTTCATGAGTAATTAAACCAGGCTGAAAGTTTCTTAAAGACTCTAGAGTTAAACACACACCTTGTGTGTTTGACCACCTCCATCTCATCATGTTATTTAATGCTTGCAACCCTTTGAACCCTGTTCTGTTTTTTCTGAGCTTGTTGTACAGTACTTTATTGGTTTAGGAGACACTTTGATTCACAGTGACTTATTCACAGCATAATTCTATTCAAGAGAAACAAGCATGTGACTCCCTCTACAACAGCAGCACACTCCAAGTGGATAGTATGGCACACATTGCAAAATCTATATTCATCACAGAGCATGTGTTCATGCCATGAGAATTCATATTTCTTCTTTAAAACTACACGAGTCGTTCTCAAGTGTAAAAGGCATTAGGAAGTGCACTTGAAAACACTCTGAAGTTCAGGAAATGCCAAGGAACTTCATTTCTAAGCGTGTCTATTTGCACAGGAACGTCAATATGCAGAATGACTGCTGGGCTAGAACAATGCAGGAGAAGAATTTGCAGAAAGGGGGCCAGCATGGCTGGGATGAGCATATTGTGAGAAAAGTACACCTTGCATGGTAGCAGGGCTTTCAAATAATGGCTCAATTGAACTCCATCTATGATCATTAACTTTAGCTCTTTAAAATATTGCAAATGTATTCCTTATGAGATTGTTTCAAAGAAATACTTGGCTTGCAATAAGTCAGTAGTAATCAGTGGCAATGGTTCTTTCACAGTAAATGTACATGAAGTTTATGAGTGACTACACAGTAGGACACAAAAATATCTATTTGTTATTTCCGAGTTCTATGTGTTTTCTCCAGAAAGAAAACCTTCTGAAGAGCCTATTTACCCAAGCAGATATCTATATACATTCATTTACTGTAAGAGAAAGCAAACTTGTGTCCTCTGTAAGGTTTACTTTGATTAACTATGGATGGTTTGCTCTTTGATTGCTGCTAATGTTCTGTGGAGCCATTTGTTTTCCTGCAGAGTTAAGGGCATTAAAGGAGGAGGTAATTCCTCCTTTTGGATAGGAATTAATTTTAAAATAATTTTTGTTTAAAAGGGGATTAAAAAAATCCTGAAGAAACAGAGATTTCCCAGTCTCTCACCTGTCGGCTTTAGGAGTGTGCATGAGCAGACACCTGGGACATGGACCTTATTAAGGAAGAAGGGAGAATATTTTTGTAAGGAGCACTTTGTTAAGTTATTGGCAACAAATCACTTGTCCCTCAGGACACACAGCACTTTCATTTCTACTGGCAGAACCTGGAGGGAGACTGCTCTAAGTTTACCTGCTATTTATTCTGAAAGGTTTTAATAAAGACTTAGTTGTGGAAGGGTTTCCAAGGAATGACTTGAAAGTTAATGTATCCCTGTCCAGGGAAAATAATGGTTCTGCTGCATAGTTCAGAATCTTTGGGATTAAGGATGTGGCTGGTGGAATTTATGAAAAGTACTGTAAATAAATACACCAAGATGTGATCATTTGAAGGTTGTTTCTCATAACTGCTCTTTCCCCTCCTTTTGTGTTATTTTTTCTTCTCTGTTGTGCAGCCCTGACAGTTTCCTTTGGGAACTGGTGCAGGGCCCTGGGGTTTGGCTGCTGGGTGTCCCCAGTCAGGATGGGCTGGTCCCACCTCGAGGTCCTTAGAGGGCTTGAGCCTCCAAACACACCTCCCCAGGAGAAAGCAAACCAAGGAAGGCTCAGGTTTCCTTGTTGGTGTTCAGAGATGCTGCACCTCCTGTGGGTGGGGGCTTCACCACCCGACAGTGCTCTGCTGATGATCTTCTCTCCTTTGCTCTCTGTGGAGGAGTTTGTTGACAATGGACTATTTTCCACCTGAAAACTGGAAGCAGTTCTGCTGTTCGTCTTCCCCGCTGGAGGTTTTCCATGGCAGGTGTGCTGCAGCAGCTCTGGAGAGCTCGAGGAGCCCGCTGCTCTCACACCACAGAGTCAGAGAAAGGCACGTGGGCCTGAAGAGCCTTTTGAGAGACTCTTGAACCTGAACTCAGCTGCTTCTGTGCCTGTTGTGAATGAAAGCAAAGAGCCCATGGCCCAAGCTCATGTTGCAGAAAAGGGAGTTTAAATCCTGAGCGTTTTGCTTCAAGGCTATACAGACACCTCCGTTTGGTCACTGGCCTTTTTCTTCCAGCACCGTTGTAGGAATGTAAATTAGGACCAACAAAATGGTTTCTGTTCTTAAGTAGATGCTTAAGCTAAGGCCATCAGATGCAAGTTTTAATTATCGTTGAGGTAATTGAATAGTAACATTTTTTTCCTATGTTTCAGGCTGTAATTATCTTATTTTACACCTTCATGGTCACTGCTTGTTTTCATGGGGAGATTTTTTGCAGTCCCTCACATTGACTTAAAAAAAAAAATCTGAAATTACTAGTACCATAATTAGGACTGAAACTAGGAACAGCTCTCCCTAATAACTGCAGATATGATGAGTAACTGTAATTTATGTTGGCTTTTTATCACCAGGAGTTTTACAAAAAGCAAACAAACAGAAACAGGTCAGCATCCCCACACTTGCTTTTTGCCCAACTTGTCGCCTCCCTTCCTGGTTTCTGTGAGCTCTGACCACACAATGGGAAAGGTGTATGCTGAGCATGTCTGTCAGTTGTTGCTGCACCTCTCCAGTGTAACATGGGGATGAACCACACAGGATCTGATCCCTTTATCCCCTCCTCCCCTGTGCCCCATCCTCACAAGGGGACAGCAGCTCACAAGGGTGTGAAAACTGAGCTGACAAAGTCAGAGGACCCAGAGGACAGGAACCCACAACACTGAGTGTGCTGTGAAGCTACGAGGAGCCAACACTGTAAAGTTTGGGCCCAAATCCTCCTCCCAAGTGTGTCTGCTGGGCAAAGGTCCACAGCAGCCTCTCTCATTTCAAGATACTGCAGAAGTACTTTAAGAATTACAAACTGTTATGCTTTAAAAAATAACTATATTTGGGGGAGTTGCAGCTTTACTTTTTGGACAAAATTGTCTAAAATCCCAGATGTTTCATGTTTAAATCACTTTCCATGAACTTAGAGATCTGATGCTGCACTCAGGCCAGTCCCAAGGTTTAGAGGTTTGGGACCATCTAATTGACCATCCATGTGCTGTCACTCTGTCCTTTCAGTGATGATTCAGACATTAAAATTCTCATTTTTATGCTTTGTCTTTCAGTGTGCTTTTCATTAATATTAACATAAAAATAAACCCCAGAAAGTTATTAGGTGTATGAATGTATCATTAATACAAGTGTTGAATGATCAGATAAGATAAGGGTGCTTTTTCTCTTCCCTTGCATTTCCATAGAATAAGAAACCACATGCCTAAACCCCCTCCTTTAAAATGTTGCTTCACAACCGCTGACTAGAAAGATCAGAACATTTCCTGAAATAATGTGGTTTGCATAAGGTCACAGTAGAGATCAGAGAGAAGAATTGTACCATGTCCCAGTTAAAATACGTCTTTTAACCACTGAATTTGCTCTTTTGTAATTTTGAATATTTCCCTCAAATGAGCCTAATCAAGATACCTCCACACATGTTATTGTGCCCATATCTGTATTTATATACATGCCCATATATATAGCAGATGCACAGATTTTGGTTGTACCACATGCAACTGCAAAAGCAAAGTTACTCCAGAAAATGACCCACTAATAAAATGCTGTGACTTTTCTTAGAAAGACAAGAAAATGTGAGTAAAGATTAGATTTCTAAAAGCAAAAATTCATCTGGAAAACTCTTCCACAGGAAGCAGAACTGTTGTTCTTTATCACAGTGTGGTCAGACAGTCACCTGCAGCGTGGCAGCTGGACACCATGAAGTTCTGCATGCCCATGGCTCTATGCTCCTCTCATAATTGCTAACTGAGAGTTGCAGGAGAGTAAATTAAACAAAATAAAGGAAATATCAGAGTATCAGTTGTAACAGAGCACTGGAAACCAGAGAGCCACAAACGTGTTGTCTGGCTGATGGTGCATCCAAAGTTCATCCCGAAGTTGAAAGGGGCCGCAGGAAGACATCGAATACACCTGAGAGATAACAATGTAAATCAGGCTCTGTGGTAATTAAGGTATGTGTGGTGAAAACACAGGCAGATGCATGTTTAGATTAGCGAGTTGTACCAGACATGACTGGTGCTGAAACTTCAAGAATTGATTGCCAAATTCGTTGTTATTCCCACTCTGGGTAGAGAGTTTGGAGTAGGAGAAGAGTCATTAGCAGCACTCTCTCAACAGGTACCAAGGTAATGATTAGTGAAACACCTGAAAACTGGCTGTGCAGCCCTCTGGAGAACTAACTGCTTACATGGCCCTGTAATTTTCTCTTACATTTGGTCTTATACCTCCTGGTACCCTAAAATGATGTTTTTCCACCTTCTTTTGTCCTAACTCCTGATTTTGGAGACTGAAATGAAACATATGACACACCATTCAGTTCTCAGGGTCAGTAGGAATATTCTCTTGCTGAGAGTTAATCACACACCAAAGAGGCATTTTGAATGGCCATTTTAACCCTGCAACACTCTGCCATGTACTAAAGAAAACTGTATTGACAAGGATCAGTGTTATTCCCAATGTCATCTCCCCAGCTTTTTTATGGCAAGAACCTGTGCTTTTAATTTATCACAGTTCCCTCCTGGAGTCTGGTGTTGTCATGTAAAGCCAAACAGAGCAGATGTTGTTATGATGATGATGAACATTATTATTGATGTTTATAAATTAAAGCCTGTTTAGGGGAGCAGTTACCTGCCTGTTTTAGTTCCATGGAACTGACAGGACCACTGAGGTCCCCCCGCTTGATTAAAGGCTGTTTTAAATAGGAATGAACCTGAACATATGTTTAATTGCTTCATTGGAAGTATGGAAAGTCTAATTTTCTTCAAAGGATGAACCTTTGCTCCTTCCAGCCGGACCATGCAGGCATAAATCACGCTGAACATCTGAAGAAGCCTCTCCCTGCAAAAATTCCCGGATTGATCAAACTTAACACCTAATTACAGAGCTGGTGAACCTACTTACAATGAAGGCGGTTTGAAAGGCTGCCTGAAACATCATGGGTTGAGATGCCTTTGTCGGGAGCATTGTGCTGTGATGTGTAACGTGGGCAGATTCCTGTGGGATGTTGACAGTTTGTGGGAAACGCATGTAGGAGGAACTGGGTTACGAAGACCAGGGGGTTTAAATTTTTTTTCTCCCTCTCTCTCTCTCATTGTACTGCATGTGGGCTTGGAGATTTTTGGGGTTTGTTTTGTTTTCTTGGCTTTTTAAGGTATGGGGAAGGAAGAGCTGCTGGTTTTGGAAAAATCTGGCTACTATATGCAGTGTGTCATGAGCCACTCATTCCTGAAAGTTCAAAACTGCACTGGTCCTACCCTCCCAAAAACATGTTGGTTGATGCTCCTGAAAGCCCTAATGTTCCTTTTTTTTGCTCATGGCATTTATATTGAGTGCTAATCACTCGTTAAGCTATGGATTTATGTAATAAATTAATTAGCTCCACTCTCTGCCTGCCAGTCTGTCTCTGCTGGGACTTGTTCATTTTTTTCCAAACAGTTACAAATAGCACTCACTTATTATTTGCTTATAAATAATTTGTTGGACTAGTATTTTTTTCCCTTTCACACTAGAAGTGGATTTTCTCCTATGTGTTACCCCAGCCTGAGGCACAGGGCAGGCATGATTTGGGTCTGCATTGGCAGTGGGTTTTCCACATGCAAACCCCCAGGGTTTGAAGTTCATTGGCTTACAGAAATGCAAGGATAGGGCCAGAGGCTTTGCCATTGCAAAGGATGGCTCTTACCTTCATGAACAACTTAGGCCTGGTATCAACAGAGCATGAGAGATCCAAAGTCATAATTCATTAGTTAGAGAAAAACCATTTTCATGGCACCCTCCCTCTCATGCTTTCTGTTCCCTCTCCTGAGTGTATGCTGGAATTGGCATGATAGCAGGATCTGTTTAATGGTGTCCACACCTTCTTGAAAAATATTTCTTGAACTTTATGAATTTGTATATTCTAGTTTTCTTCATTCAGTCCATTTTAATTTTACTAGAACAAAAAATTCCAGGAAACAGTTTTGTATTAGTGTTGTGAGAAAAAATGCAGTCTTTTATCACTCCTTATGGGTTTTTATCATGTAATGTTTCCACCTTTTTGAATGAGAGAAACATTGAATAGGAGCACAGGATATTTCATTTGTATTAGAGTCATCATATTGAAACCTCTAATATATTCCTTCATATTTTGTCTTTAAATTAAATAGACCTAATCCTTTTTATCTTTTCACATAGAAAATTCTTCATTCCTCTATTTATTGTAATTATTTTTATCTGAATTTCTTCTGCTGTTGTATTATCTCCTCTAAAAGCACTGACCAGAACTGAACACAGTGTCCCTGTTGGCAGTGCATTATTCATTTACCTATCACATTATGCTGTTTATAATGTTTTCCACCCTGTCTTACGCCTCATAATACACAATTTGTCATGTTTTTCCCTCCAGATTCCACACTCTACAGAAGCTTTCCTGCAGAGCTGTTGTCAGGAGTGAACCAAGCCTTTTCCAGAGCATAGCAGTTTATAAGTCAATAAAGTGCCTGTGACTTTCCAAATTCTTCTTACTAATTGTTAATGCTTCTCACTTACCAGCATGTATTGGGCTGCCATTCACCTGGCCTCGTTGGGGTTGTCACTATGTTTTTCCTCAATTTTAGCCAATGATGTGCTCAGGTCTGGGCCTCTCACAACAATAAAGGCATTGAGGCTCTGGGGTGTGTCCAGAGAAGGGCAATGGAGCTGGGGAAGGGATGGAGCACAAATCTCATGATCAGGGGCTGAGGGAGCTGGGGGTGTTTAGCCTGGATAAAAGGAGGCTCAGGAGAGACCTCATCACTCTCTAAAACTCTCTGACAGGAGGTTTTGACCAAGTAAGCCTCGGTCTCTTCTCCCAAGAAAAAATTATAGGACAAGAGAAGAAAGTCTCCCTCAGGGGGAGGTTTAGATTGGATATTAGGAAAAACATCTTCACAGAAACAGTTGTCAAGCATTGAAACAGGCTGCCCAGGGTTGTGGTGGAGCCACCAACCCTGAAGGTATTTAAAAGACAAAAAAATGGCCTTCTATATGATATATTAGTTATTCTATATTAAAGTGTAAGCGTGGCCCTGAGAGATGTGGTTTAGTGGTAGATCAGGGCAGTGCTGGGTTAACAGTTGAAACTGATGCCATTTCCAACTCAATTACCTCCATGGTTCTGCTTGTGTGTGCTCTGCAGAAGCACACATCCCTTCCTCAGGTTCATTTCCATCAGCAGCCCTGCCAGAAGACACGAAGCACCCCAGCTCAGTTCCTGCCAGGCCATCTGAGCTCTCTGCTCTGGCTCCTCACCCCACACCCCTGTGCTGTGCTCCAGGACCAGCTCAGGGCTGGCGCTGGGGCTGGTGCAGACACAGCTGAGCTCCTCTGAGCTGCCTGGCCCAGGTGGAGCTGGCAGCAGTGTGGGAGGCTGAGCCTCCCTGAGGTGGCTGTGATGATCTCTGTGCTGATACACCTCCCCTCCTGCAGCACGGGAGCTACACCGGCAGAAAATGACTCACGTGGAGCTCCTCAGCCTCCAGCTGCACCTCTGAGTGCAACTCGTGCTTGGCCTTCGTGTCTCAGCCGTGAGGAGGGTTTCTCCAGCATCCTGGGCTGCCACGTGTTGAACAGCCTTTCTGGGAAAAAAAACCCACTTTATCAGAGGCTTTTGGATAGTTGTACTGCATAATAGCCACCGAGGTAACTCCACTGATTCTAGATCCTTAGGCCTCCATCTAGCAAAACTCATAATATTTTCCTTATTATTAAGCTACCACCAGTGGGATTTTTCCCGTGCTCACATGCAAACGCATGCTCCTATGTTAAGCTTAGTGACATCTTTCTGTTTGAGTACTTGACTGAAGAAACAAGCTATTTTATGGGATGCAATCTTTACACTTTAATTTCTAAAAAATTTGTTTCCGTAGCATGCAGAGCAGGTTCGGTGGTGCTGTGCTAGAAAGGCTGCTCGCTGATAGCAGGAAAAGTTGGCTGCACTACCTTTCTAAACTCTGGCCAAAAGAGCATTCAGATTAAGCAATAATTTAAGCAACATCATGAGGAATGGGGAGAGCACATGGCCAGTTAGTCACCAGAGGTACAGACGCACGCAGAAAGTAAATCCCCAACCTGTTATAGTAATGCACTTAGTTACTGGAAATGCAATATGAGCCTACTTTCATGAGCAAGGATGAAAGAACTTGTTTAACCTTTGTACAGCATTTTCCACCCACACACAGGAGTGACATCAGATGCTTCGTGTAGGTAAAAAACAAGTCAGCATTTGGGAGACTCCCAAACAAGAGACAGAGATAACCCCTTGCCTCTAAGTTTGTGCATTTAACACGCTTGTGGTGGGTCACTTGAAATTTCTTGCTGCTTATTCCTGGATCCTAATGACTCTGACAGAAAAAAAAAACAACCCAAACAAAAAACAACCCTTCAGCTGTGTGCATAAAGCACTGGATGTGAAGCACTTACTGGAAGGTATTTAATGTTTGTGCACAGTATAAAGTAGGGCTTTTGCATTTAAATTGAGAGATATTTTACTTTTGAGTATCCCGGAGATCAAATCATTAGCACTGAAGAGGGATTTTCACGAGGCCAGTCATTAGCTGCCCTTTAAGTAAGACCATGAAGCCTGGGAATGGGAGTTTGGGTGAGCATCACTGAGCCAGATAAGCAGGACAGGGCTGGAAGCATCAGGCTCTGTCAGCCCCTGGGTGGATTTCAGTCCACTTCAATTCCAACTAAAAAGTCCTGCAGGATTTCTGAAGTTCAAGATTTCCTGAGCGACTCCACGCTAACCTTTTTTGTTACTTTCAAAACATGCTGAGGCTTGGTTCCTGTGTGTCCCAACATGCAACAAGAAAGGATTTGGTGTTAATTGATGGCTTTAATTTTTGGAACAATCTGATTCCTCTTTCCTCCCTCCTGCTCACTTCCTATCCCCCAAAAATGCTTGATAAATAAACTTTGAAGTCCTGGGAGAAGCAGCATGTGTTGGTGAAGGGAGAAGGTGGGGGTGGCAGAGGTGGTGGAAGGAGCTCAGTTTGTCAACACAACAGCCAGGAAGCAAGTTATTTATGAGGCTTGTGGTAGAGAGGGGGCCAGCCCACATGTTTTTAAAAAAGGGCTTAACGAATCACATGGTACAGCTAATTCTGGTATTTGTAAATACATTTCCCTCTGTCTTGGTGGATGAAAGGAGAGCTAAATGAGGATCACAGTTCAGGGCATGACAAGTCCCTCTCTACACCCAGGTGCTGCCCCGTGCAGGTGCCCAGGTTTCTCTGGGCTGCAGTGATGCTCCTGAAAAGGACTTTGCTGTCCCTGGGCAAAGGATGAACGGAGTACATGGGAAATGATGCTTTCTTGGAATTCAAAAATCCTAAATAATGGCTCTGACAGCACTCAGCCTAAATTCTGAATGCATTCTTAAACCACAGAATATCTCATTTTCAGCAGGGTTTCATGACTCTCTCAAGGAGGAAGTTGACTGTGAGAGACATATGACCCTGAGACTGTGCTTGGCTGGACTGACATCAAAAGAAGTGAATTTTTGACATACAAAGATTTTTAAATCCACTGATTCAGTACAGTCACATTTATATTTTTTTTTCTGTGTACAGCATATAGTGAGCTATTCTTGTGGGTTGAATGGCACTCCTAAGTCCCATGATGGAGGCATGACACAGACTTGACACTGTTGCTACATTCCTCAATTCAACAGCCATGAGAAGGCTGTGTCCTCCTCAGCTAAAAAAGGTCAAAAAATAGCTTTATCTCCAGAGGGATAGTCTGCAATTTAAAGTTTGGCCAGGCAAACTCAAATCACATGTGTATGTCTTTGTATATATATATGTGTGTGTACATATATATATATACATATATGCATAGATAGAAATATAGATATATGTATATAAACAGCAGTATTGCACTCTTAAAAACAGTTATATTTAATTTCACTTTCTTACAGTAAAAAACTAAATCACACAAGTCCATCTCCCTTTTTTCCTTAAAGAGCAGTAAAAGACATGAACATGTGACATAGCAGGTATGCAAGTGTTTGTACTTTATTCTTATGCTTGGAAAAGTATATTATAAACACATACATGTTTAACAATAATGATAATAATAATAATAATAAATTATAAGCCATACCTAAATCTGCCTTGTTAAAGAAAAGGAAAGCAGAGAGAAGCTGCAATAGGTGTTGCTGCAGAAACCCCCATGAGTTATGTCCATTTACTGGTTAGAAAACTAAAATCACACTAGGGCATGCCCTGCCCTTCATCCTCTGGGTGTGATCCCAGTGGGATCCTGCAGAGCTCTGGAAGTGCAGCAGAGCTCCAGCTGGGGACGTGCCATCACCACCAGGAACCTCACAGCTAGCATGGAATGGAATCTCTGGGTGATCCCCTGGCCCTGCTGACCATGGCAAGCGTTTTGCAACTGGATGAAATGGAAAGAGAATTTAATCCTCTTTGTCCAGAAGAGACATTGGGAACCAAAATTAATACCCAGGTGCAAAACTGAAGGAATTTTATACTTTTGGGTATCTGGGAACCTGGTCTTGGAGGGTCACTGGATGAATCAGGAAAGGAAGTAATAGAAAAAAACTCAGTGGAAATTTCACTGTTTTCCTGGTGTTCCAGAGAGGTAAGAAATTAGAATCAGTTACAATTTAAATGTACCTTGCTGACAAGATTTACCACAACTTTCCCAAGCCTGATACTGAGAGTAACTATCTGACAACTTTTACTCTCCTTCAAACAAAACAAAAGACATCCAAGAGCAAACTTGGAAAGCTACATTTTGAAAACAGAAACTTTGAAGAGAAACCAACACCTGGAAAAGATCTGCTAGAGGGCACTTTGGTACCCTAAAATACCAATACTCAGGGGACACTCTGTCCCCTTCCAATATTGCATAAAAATGATGGAATTTGCTGCACCCCAACATCATCATGAAGGGTGTTCCTTCCTAGCCAGCAGAACGTGACATTGGAAGGAAACCAAAAGGAGCAGTTACTTAAAAGTTACAATTCCTATTTAGCCTGTAAAGTCTTACAAATAGGGGAAGACTAAATAGAATTTCTATTTTATATATATATGTATATGAAAATAGATATTTTAGCAATCTACTCTGTGTCACTTCTCAGGCCAATTAGAACAGAATGCACTTAGGGATGCACAAAGAAAATATATTTCCATTCAAGTATAAAAACGGACCTTACAGACTTCCATTTCAATCTTTGGTTTTATTTTTAGTCTAATATTTTATCTTCCTTCACAGAGACAATGTATCAGCAAAAACTGTCCTGGCCCTAGAAAATACAGAAATTGTCTCCAGTAATTTGCAAAGGTGTCTGAGCCCAACATTCCTCACTGGACAGTTTGCTGAATGTAACCTAGTGCTGCTCTTCCCAGAGGATCATAAATAATGTTTTCACTGGAAGTACAGGAGGCTTCTTGACTTCAGGACTCTCCCACATTCATATCAGGCTAATCTCTGTTCTGTGTTCTTGTGTTACATAAAATAAGGGAAAGCAAGCAACATCTGAGTTCCCAGCTACGGTTTCTGGCTGAGATTTTCCCCAGGAATAAATCCAGGCAGTTAAATCTCAGCACTCTCCTCCAGTTCAATTTGTAAAAATACAATTTTATGCTTTCAATGTTGGATTGCAATTTCTTGGTATTTTATCTATGTTTTGAACCATGATCAAGAAGTGATAAATTGATCTCATCTGCAGATACCATCAGTCTGAAATGTTATAATAGCTTTGGCTAATTATTTAAATTGATTGCAAACAATTCTAATGAGACCTTTTTATGTGAATTTATTTTTAAATGATACATAATTATCTTAAATTGGGACAAGTGTTTAAACTGGCAAGCAAACTAATTGAGACAAATGTCTCAAAGCCATGATCTCTTGTCTAGGAGAGGAAATGTTAAAGTAAGACTGACAGTGGATAAAACTGTAGGATTTGTAGAACTTATACAAAGAGTCTGTAACATCTTAATGTCAAGTCAGTCAATCCATTAAAAGCAAGTATGTTCTTTCTAGGCTGAGCATGGATCCAAACCAGAAGTCTGTGCTTCAGAGATATTTGGTTTAAAACTTCTGATTCTCTATGCATTTTATGGACTTTGAGCAGGACGGGATCAAAATTTCCATGCAGTTCCAGCACCAGTGATCCATCCATGAAGCTGCGTGCTAGCATTGATCAGGCTGTGTTGCAAGTGTTGTGAAACTGCAATATTTGTTTTGAAAAGGCACAGATCCTGAGGCTCGAAAGCTCCAGCCACTGTATTTTTAATTAACAAACTATTTCTAGCACCGAAGCACGATTTTTTTTTTCTGTACAAAACATGGCCTTGACTTATTAATGGAAAATTATAATTAGACCCAATTTTGTGTTGGGTTTTTTTTTTTCTATTAGGTATTTGTAAGGCAGAGATGGCATCTAATCAGGGAAGAAAGAGACCAGAGTTTTTCACTCTCAACCTACCAAGCTGTGGTCCTGCCCTGCAGAAATCTCTCACGTCCCCCATGCACCAGGCAACAGCAAATGAGCCCATGTTCTTCCTGCTCAGATGACCAGCTGGGTGACAGTTAATCCTGACATTTTAAATAGAACTGACAATTCAACAATAGTTGCTACAGCTGTGAGGGAGTTCATTACGCCAAGGGACTGCATCTACAATGCACAATGGAAGTGAATCTGGGGAGGATTTGAATAAAAAGGAGCTGAGCTGTTGGAGGGGAAATGTGGAAGATTAAATGGAGTCAGGAGCATGAAGGCTGCCTTTGTGTAAATATGAGCATGTGAAAAGAGGTTGTGGATGGGACTGAATTTCGCCAGGGAGGTGGGCTCCCCATGCACAGCCTCTGTGGGCTGAGCTTCCCTGTCAGGCCCCGATTTTGCCAAAGTGCAGCACAGCGTGGGGAAGCTCCAGGCAGAGCTGCAGTACAGGGGAGAAGCTCAGGAGGCCAAATAAACCAGCCAAATAAATAGAGTATTGGACACCTAGAAAGAGCACAACAATAATGATATTTTCCTTCATTTAATGGATCCTAGAAGAAAAACTCTGTGTTCAGGATGATCTGTCAAGGTAGATTTCAACCGTGCTGTATCGACATCCTCAGAAACCCCTTGCCTAGATGTTGGTTGGTTACTAACATTAAGAAAGGTGGGCAGATGGTAATGGCTAAAAACGTAATTCAAAACGACATAAAAATGTCTATTAGGCTACTGGGTGAGCTCTGCAGTCCCCTGGTGCTGCATGGCCCAGCCTCAGGAGAGATCTATGGCACAAACCTGCACGTGGAGTCCTCAGAAGGCAAGGAGCACATTAAACCACATCAAGGCCTCCGTCAGCTCCTTCTCAAACGTTAACAGGCAGCTTGCTTAAAGAGCAGTGGCAAAGATAAGAGAGACAGAGATAGAGAATGTAATTGGCTAAAAATAATTTTACTGCCAGAATGCTCTTTTGAACTGCTCACTTGAGCTGCCCAGCAAGTTATTTGCAATTTCGGCCTGTGCTTAGCAGAGTTTCATTTGAAACAAGCAAACAAACAAACAAAAAAGGGGGGCAACTATAATCCTATGTATCTGCTCAGAGAATAGTACTAGCTGACAAGAGGAAAATATGACTTGGCCAGTAGTCTTTGATGCTTTTGATCTTTTGGAAAAACTTAGACTGGATGAAAAGAGAGGGAGCGTGTGAAAGGTGTCTGATGGTGTGCTGCTGAAGGGGGCAGGGATGAGTGGGTTGTGGTAGTTGTTTGGAAATTGTATTAATAAAATGTTTGCAAAAAGGGCTCATGTGTTGGTGATATCCTTCCTGAGCTGAAAGGAAGACAGAAGAGAAGCCAGCCCCACGTGCAGCCCATCAGCTCCCATCAGGGCTGGTGGGATAAGAGGGATGCAGGGCTGTAGCCCCAGGTGAGATGCTGAAGATTAAACCCTTGGAACCATCACAGTGGCCTGGCTCCAAAACCGGTGGTGCACCGCAAGCCCTGGAATTGTTTCACCCCTCTGGCATGGGGTGTGCTCCCACAAAGCAGGAAAAAAATCACAGAATGGTGTGGGTTGGAAGGGACCTTAAAGATCCTCCAGTTCCAGCCTCCCTGCCATGGGCAGAGATTGAGTGGTCATGGTGCCCTGTGGCTCCTGAGAAATAATCTCAGAAACAGTTCTCTCAGAAATAATCTGAGAAATAATTTTGCATCAGCCAGGACTGTGCTTTAATTAGGCACAGTAGGATTGTTTGAAAAACCTGGCAACACACTGGCCACGGCTGATATTAAGAGAACCTGAAAAATTATCAGAGAGGCCCTTGTACATGGCTTTTTTTCCATTGTTCTTTATGTAATCCAGTGCCTTCAGAGAGTAGCTATGCTGTTTGTTTATTATTGTCATTAGCTTTTATTAGATTCTATGCAACTTACCTCAGGGTCCCTCTGTGTTTCAGTTTCTGTTTTGACACCATTATTAGTACTGAGGAAAATTTCAATATATTGTAGAAATTATTATAAAGTAAATTATTATAGGATAAATTATTAATATTTCTTATACCATATTTTAATAAATAATGGCCAATTGCTGAAAACGTATTAAATGTAGATACTTCTGCAGCTGGCTGAGGGGAGACCAAGGAATTTTAGCAGCTATGAGATGTTTATATTAGTGGTACCTGTAGGAAAACAAGGATTTTTTTAATACAAACCAAGCAATACCTTGATTCAGACACGGTTTTGAGGTGAAGATCTGCAGCAGTTCTAACAATTGGTTGAGTCTGCATCTATCTACCACAGTAGCTAAAACATCTTTTTATAAATGTAAAAATGCTGTAGAGCTGAATGATACTTGTTTGCTATGCAATTAAACTGTTAAGGTCGACATTTCAATTACCATCATTAGCCCTCAGCCTGAGCACCCCACTGAGAGGGATGGAATCAGTTTACAACCACACAGAGCGTGCTGGCTTCAGGCTCTCTGAAGAGCTGGGCACAGCTCCCTGTGCTGGTCTCCCGTTCACCCAGTGTCTGCAAGGTTGCCTCCATCCCCAAACAGGTTGGAAATGATGCTTCAGTTCCCAGTGCAGCCCCACTTTTTCCCACTGCAAGCCAATTTCAAGAATTTCAGGTGATGAGAGCTGTGATTGCTGCTTGCACTCACTGCATTTCTTCAAATGAGACCCATGTCCTCCTGTTGTCAACTTCTGCCCCACACTCACTGGAATTCTTCTCACCATTCCTCTCCTGTACTCTCTATTCCCAAACTTTCTTTGCTGCACATGTGCCACACTGGATTCCTGTCCTGCTTCAGAGCCCTGTGAAGGGCAGCTGGCTCTGGTACAGGACCTGCTGCATCTGCTGAGGGGACTGAGGGTGTGACAGACACACAGCCAGGAATTTTTCTCTCCTTTTTGCCCTAAGCCACTGCCCCTCCCCAGTTCCACCCTGGCATTTCCATGACCACATCCCCTGGTCGAGCAAGGCACTGGTGACAAGGATGACACCGAAGGTGGGGGAAGAACAGCCAGCTGAGAAAGGGGAAGGTGGCACATTCAAAGCAGAGCTGGCAGTTTTGTAAAGCTGACACCAGCAGTGCCAATGCCCAGACAGATTACCCAATACACCTCCAAGGTTTCATCAGGAGAAGGCAAGAAACTCTGGTTTCAAGGATGGAAAATTTGGAGCAGTTCTGTCCTGCATGGGCAGATAGTTCAACCTTGAACACAGATTTTTGTAGGGCACCTCACATTTGTGCATCATCTCTGAAGTTACTCCCTGACTCACATCCAGTCTAAATGCTCTACATGCAGTCATGAAGGTGTCACCCACACGGGAGCAGAGGATGGATGGATCTTCCCAAACCTGCAGGCAAGGCTGTGCAGAGGTCTCAGGGCGCTGCAAAACCTCTTCATTCAGGATGCCTGACACTCTTCTTTCTCTGTTGCTTTTCTTTTGCAGTTCCCCTTCTGCAGGGGTGGGATGAGAATGGACTGCCTAGATGTGTGTGCATTTTACCAGTGCTGGATTGGGCCTTTTGGGAGATTTCACCACATTATCATTGCAGCCAGCTCGTTATTGTATAAGCTCAACAATCCAGATTGTGGGGTGAAGAGATGCCCAGCATGAACCCCTGGGGTTCTGGCTGGTCTCCTCACTCCAGCTCAAAGCTGACCATGGATGAGCAGTGTGGGTGTCTCCACCCTGTGCCTCCAACTCCTGCATCACCCCAGCCCCTGATCCCAGGGAAGGGGGGATTGACTGAAGCCCAGAATTACACTAAAAGCATTCCATTGGCAGGCCTGCCAGTGTGGAGTATCAAATTAAAGTGACAATAACATTTTTTTTTCTTTCTCTCTTTACTTTATGAGCATTTTTCTCATTTTTAAGTCTGGCAAACCTGATGCAGAGATAAGGTGATTTATATAATGTCACTCATCCAGCAAGTATCAGTCAAAATAGACACTGAGTAGCCTGAATCCCTTTACAAGCAGCTTTTGTCTCGTATTTTGGCCTGACTTAGCATCATCTCACCTCCCAAGGACTTTTAAGTGTATACTGTCTTCAGCAATGCATGACAGTGACTGCATGACATTTCCCAGACTCCTGAAAACTTAATACAGGAATCCAGTAGTGATTCTGATGTGCTTTTACGTGCACATCAAATCAAACCTCACCTTAGTACGCAGGCATGTTCCAAAGTCAGATTTATCCCCATCATAACTCTGCTGGCTGTAATGGAGCGACACCAGAAACAAGGTTTGGCTGTGAAATGTTAAAGCAAGCTTCAGGAACAGGCTTTTCAGCCCATGTGCAACTATTTTCCACAGTGGCAAGCAGTGCATTATTCAGCTAGTGAATGAAATAGACTGACAGTCTGAGTGTGATGTTGAAGAACATAGTTTTTTCATCATGTGTTGAAGGAAAATGAACTGGCTGTGTTTAAATATGGGGCCAAGAACATGTGATAAGTAACATATAAAATGACTCAAAAAACAAAAAAAAAACCAGAACATTTTCAGCATTGCTGAGAGCCATGTTTTCAGACTAGAATTCACAATAAATCCTAATGTTGGGACTTTTTTGGTCTGGCTTTTTTAAAAAATTTAAATCCAACTCTGTTTTATCAGAACATGGCAGAAAAAAAATCCTGTCCACAGCATTTTTCCCTATGGGGAAGGTCACGGTGTCAGAAATTTCACAAGGACAACTGGCATCATCCTGTCCACAGCATTTTTCCCTGAGGTGGAGGTCATGATGGCAGAAATTTCACAAGGAAAACTGGCACCAGCAATATTTCCACCTTTCAATTGGTTTAGGGCCAAAATAGTAATCGATTTTTCACTTTCTGCTGGAGGTTGTAAATAGTCATAGTGTCTTTTTTTCCTGCAAGTTTTTTTCAGTAGTATGGCACTAATCAGCTACAACAGAACTACTTCTGATCAGATTTTAATTTCTTCATCTTATAATTACTTATATTTGGCACATTCAATCAAACTTGAACTCAGAAAAACTATTTTTAAGGAAATATAAAATACATTACAAAGAAGATTGGAGGCTTTCTTGAGTACTACTGTGAGTAGTAAAACCAAAGCAAATTGGTATATGAGTATTCAATTCCTTTACTTAAATGCCTACAGAGAAAAAGGTAAACAAAAATATATTTGACAGTGAGTATGTCCAGTGGGAACATTTCCTTGTATTTTACTTTATAGTGGCTAAACATTAAGTCAAGCCTTTAAGTTGAATTTAATGTATTAAAGCAATAACAATCAAGGCACGAGGCATTTCCTGGGAATTAATGACTGACTGGGAGAGTTGATGGGCCAACGTGAAGCTGAGGGCCATTAACCTTGGCTAGTCATTAATTTCCCTGAAAATTCCCTGGGCTGAAGTTGTTAGTGCTTTTCATAATCTTATCTGTTAAGTGTAAATATAAACATTTTCCCTCATGTCCAAGGATTTTTTTAAATAATCCATAGGATGGAGCTACCAGCAGCAGTGCGGCTCCAGATGTCACTTCCAACCCCAACCACCCCGTGACTGGGAGAACAGAAAGTTTGGACCACAGAAAAGATTCTCTCAGGAAATCCTCACGAGTAAATGCTGAATTTCTAACATTTTCTAAAGGGCCCGTGAAATTGGATCCTAAAATGTCTCATGGAGGATAAAACCAAAAAGAGCAGTTGTGGTCCTTTATTCTGATGGCATTAAGTTCCTTTGTACATATCCCTTACCAGGCCATCTTTGTGCATTATTGGTTGTTATTAATAAAGCTCACTGCAGTAATATCACAGGGGCCTTGGGGAATGGCTTCCTTTTGTGTCAAGGGAACAGAACAGACCCCCAGACATTCCCATGGCATCCACAATCTCACTTCTCCTGCACTGCTTGGAACAACAAACAGATGATCCACAGCAATCCACTCTGAGGAACAGAAATGGTGATGGCATTCTTTGTCTGGCTTTTATTTTTTTCCCTTGATGGTATTGATTTAACCTTTATGAAAATTAATCTCAGGAGAGGGACAGAGCCTGAAGATTTTATTTTTAAAACCTGCAATTTGCAAGAGCAATTGCAAGTTCTTGCTCTTCCTGTTTGTTTGTGTTTGGTTTTTTTCAGGGTTTTTTGGTTGTGTTTGTTTGAGGCTTTTTTGTGGGGGCTTTTTTGGGTTTGTTTGTTTGGGGTTTTTTGCTGGGTTTTTTTTTTTTGTGTGTGTGGATTAATTTTGCTATTTGATGAAAAGGTCATTAGTTAGTGCCTTCTAACTTCGCCAACCTGCTTTCAGGAATCATTAATTCATCGTATAATTGGCAATAAAATGTTCCATCTCATACTGTAGCCTGCTTAAAAATCAGTCATTGCTAACAACAAATGAAAACTCAGCATGTGGAAGTGTTGAAAAAAGATGCTGAACCACGTGTAGGGAATTTTATTCATCCTGATATTTCTGAGCACCTGTGAAGTAATTGGGGCATGTGAGCCCATGATTAAATGTAGGTAGGAAAGTAACTCCAACCCTGTATTACACCTCAGGATGAAATTACTCACTACACATGAGGAATAACCTCTGTATTAACAGATTTGAGATACACCCCTTCAGCACGGAGAAGTAAAGAAAAAATTTGTGATGGGCAAAGGGCTACTCCTCTTAACTCTGAAGTCCAGCTACTGTTAAGGTAGCATTGCTACACAATTTTCCATAGCTCTGTCGATTTTCTTCATGGATGAAGCTCTAAAAGTGAGCAGGGAATTGGAATGCAACCCTGGCCTGACCTGATCAGAAGAAAAATAGGAGATATCACCTCCCTCTGTGCCCTGTCCTGACTGTGAAGAGGAGAAAGGGAGTCTACAGAGGATCCTAAACCAAAAGCATTTCATTCAGCAGACTCTGGGGAAACTGTGACCCAAGTCACAATCTGAACTTTGTGGCTGATGCTTCCTTCTTGAACGGGCTACATTAAAACTTAAACCCCAGTAAACAAGGTTGAATTGAGAGAAGGCAAAAGACAATTCAAATATATACTGTGTTGCCTCAGCCAATGGCAAATTATCCAGTAGAAAACTATAGAAAGCTGTATCAGTGCCTTTTCTTTCTGGCAGAACACCATATATTTGACAAAACTGTTTCCACTAACTGAAACAATTGCCGTGAGGAGGCTGTATTTTATCATTTGAAATGCAGCCCCAGCTGCAAGAGTTCTATTAGATTGTCTAGCTGGGTGTTTTATATTTATTCTTATCATTTAGGAGCATCAGATACTCATATCTTGGAAGGTGTCTCTTCAATAAGTGTTTAGTGCTCACACAACAAGTGATAACACTGCATTGGAGTTAACTCAATTTCACAACCTGTGTGTTCAGAACACTACCATGGAAAGATCTGGGAGTTTATTTACATCAAATTGACCCATAATTAAGTTTGGCACTTGCATATAAAATTTTGTGATTTCTGCAGTGTTTTCTCTCCAAGATAGTCTACAATTCTTCCTTAGGCAGTCAGTCATCTGATTATCTTATTCATTGCTGTTATAAACCCCTCACCTTAGAAATGCATGTATTGCATGGGTAGTTAGAGACAGAGCCCTTAGAAATAAATTTTAAGAATATATTCTAAAGAGATCCAAACTACTGGAAGATGAACAGTCCACATATTGCAGTGTTATGAGCTGAAATGACTGTAGGGAGCAGAAAGAGGGGCACTGGGACTTTTCCTCCTGTGGAGCTGTGTAGTGGCTGAAGAAGTGTAACCAGGCAGAAAGAGATGTTTGCAGAGAATTGTAGTGACTCATTAGCATGGCAGCTATTTGGTTAACCAATTAAGAAATTATATTGATTTACACAGCAGTTTTTAGAAATGCATGTCAATTTTATTGCAAATGCTTTTAATAACCAGTGGTGTCTCTAAATAGGTTTGGTCCAGGGAAGTGGTTGCATTAGAAAACAGATGAATGAATGGTTTCAATGGTTGATGTGGACAAAAGGGGTTATATTTCCCAGGGAGTTATGTGATCATGAACATCTAATTTGTAGACCCATAGTAGCTACGATCCGTTCAAAAGTAGATAAAAATTTGTAATGATTTCCCAGTCTGTTGGAACAGAGCTCTTCTATTTCAGATGAAAAATACAGGGCTTTTTTAAACCTGTGCTGGAATCTAAATGTAAACTGTATTGCTTTTTGGCCTCTCCTTGAAGAAGGTTTCAGCAAACCCATGTATTTTTTGGGGGTGGGGGGAAAAGTGGCTCTACTGAAATCCACTTGGAGAAGAACATAGGAAGGGTTTGGGCAGACCTATGGTCAAGACCATGCTAAGAAATAAGACGGATTCTACTACATGTGTTTCGTTTACAAGCAGCACTGGTGATGAAGATGCTCCAGAGATGGCAAGGGAAATACTTAACAGCACAGTAGATGAAGTAGGAGAGTTTTGTTAAATGATTGTGTTTCTATGGAATTGCCACCCAAGCCTTACTTTGCTCATGCTAGATGGTTGCTGGTATTATCATATTCATTGAGTAGAGAACAGAAATAGTTGGTAACGAATAAATTGAGGTGAAGGAAAACCTCGTTTTCTTGTCCTGATGATTGGAGATTTTGTAACTCTGAAACGAGGAGTATGGAATGACCAAGCCATCAAACTGAAACAGCCTATTTCCTTAAAATGTTGTCCAGGTTTTGTTAACATTTTATGACTGAACATAACTCTCAGCTATTCTTTTCCAAAGAAGGAGAAAAAGGCTCTTGATGATCCTATTATTAGCAGGATGATAACTTAACCTGGGAGGATAGATGCGACTTGAGGAAATTGGTTGTTGTTATAGGCAACTGTTATTCATTCCCAAAGATTTCAGCTGAAGCAGATTTTTTGAGGCAGAACTTGTTCTAGGGGAGCTGATCAGCTGCCTCCTGGATTTCCTAGCTTGGCTGGAGACAGAGCCTTTGTAGTTCCATTTGCTTAGATGTAGTGTGCAGAACTATAACATTTCTTTACCCTTGCAGAGGTCTGGCCACACTTCTCCCACTACTACCACGAGCAATTCCTTCCCACTGCCAGCTCATTTCCTTTGCTCTTCTGAGTCCCATGTCAGGGCATTTAATCTCCTCTGCAATTCTGAAGTTCTCTGGTGTAAATTTCAGTGCTCACTGGCTGATGAATGTCTCTAAGTAGATGTTAAAACTAAATTAATAGTTTTAACTAGACCTGTATTTTTACTCCACAGCTCTGCCTGTTTTAGTCTCTGATGTCCACTGGGGAATGTTGCAGAGCTTTGACAGAAGTCAAAGATATTAAAATACCCTCATTGCTCCATGCTGATATTTCAGTGTACATAGCAAATTGAGGCAAGAGGACTCCCTGAAATTAGGATAACTTTCCAGCTGCTTGCACTACATTTTGCATAGTTCATATGAGCAGTTTAACACAGATTTCTCGTTAGCACAATATTCTCACATGTTAAATGTTTTAGAGAGTATTTTTTGCCATTTTTGTGGGCAATAGATGGTTTTCCTATAAGAAAATTGGTTCTTGATAAATGGGCTTATGAAACAGTTTTAACTCACTACTACTCAGAAACATGATGTGCAATCCTAACTCTGTGTTTGATTGTCTGCATTTGTCTGTGAACATCAAAGAGCCCGCACTGTTATTCCTCAACCAGCTGTTGGCTTTATGATGCCAAATTCTGGTTTCTGTAGGGTAGACTGAAGTCATTCTTTTGATTATAAATGGATCAAAATTTGCTTCATCACCTCATTGACTCTTAGAAGGGGTTTTGTATGTGGAGAAAAAACCTATACTTTTCTCAGGAGTAGTTTCTACAAACTCCCTTGACACAAAGTGAAAGATCTCTGTGGTCACCTTTCAGATTTCCCTAGACAATAAGCAAGGGTGTAGTCCAGCCTGGAAAGTTTAAGATTATGACCTGCATGTTCTTAGAGCTGTGAGCACACTTGGTAGCAACTGAAACAGGGAGCTAGACCAGAAAAATACTGTGGTGGAAGAGCCTTTACCTGATGTGGTCTCAGATGGACACGGCAGGACATGGTGTGGCATTAGACCTGCACACAGGATGGTTCTTAGTGAGTCCTGGTGGAAGGAAAGGGAGAAATTATTTACCAGCACATAAAATAAATGGATGGTGCATTGAGATGTATCAGTAGGAGTACTGAGTCACAGCTCATCATCTGGAAAACTGGAAATTTTCACTACTACAGCAACCCATTAGTTGCTGTATATATTTTGGGAACGAGGGGACAGCGATAAGTAATTCTTTCTGAAGCATATTATGAGAGAACTGGGTTTTATCTTCTGGATGTTTCCATCCTATAAGTTTTCCTGTCAGATTTGGGAGAACAGTATTTCACTTGGCTTTCAGTTTGTCTCTGAATCATTGTTATAATGGAATTTATTCTTCCAAGCCTGAATTGCTGAAGAAAAAAGGGCAGAGCTGTTTAGGAGGTGGGTGGTATAGAGGAGAGGAGGTGAAAGAAAGGGTCTGTGCATGACTGATCTCCTTTTCTTCATCTTGCACACTCAAGTCAAGTGTGATAGTATCTGATTAATAGTCTTTATTAAGTGACCAAATGCTTATTTTCTTGGTTTGAAAATCGGAATTGAGAGAGCATTTCTCCTGTGATGGGCTAGATTTAACAGCAGTGTTGTGTAAGACCTGAAAGGAACAATGACTTCTTTTGCAGAGGGAACACTCTGTGCACTGGCCATGCTTCAGTGGAAAAGACAAGAGCTTTCTGCTAGTATTTAATACATTTGCAACAGTTATAGGAAAGACACCTGTTGACAAAACATCATAGTTATGAAGGGCTTAGTGGAAAATTAATTCTTCTGCACTGGAGGCATGTCAATGTGGTTTCTATTGCTGAGGTACTGTTTGAAGAGATACAGTCCTTGAAGTCATGGGCAGATCTTACTGTCAGTAACTATGGAATTTCATAGGATATTCACCAGTTGATAACTCTTGGAATATTGATAGTTGCATTTAGTCAAAATTAGATGAGGAGGCAAAACCAAAAAACTTTTTTTTTCTCATAAGCTCAAATAGAAAGAGGATAAACATACAATCTAGAGATAAAATTTATTACTTATCAGCTGTAAAAGCTTGTTCTGTATGTTTAACAAATGCCTTTTTAAGCAGAGCTATGGCACAACCATTTTCAATGTTCATATTGTTTTCTGAATTATTGCACCAGTGTGCCCCATGGTTGTTAGGTTTTGAGGGGAAAGACCAGGAATGTTTCCTTGGATGGAGTAGATTAAAAAAACAATTTTTACATGCCTGTATCAATTCTTATACTCTTATAATCTTTATTGGCTTAATTTATACTTTTTTTTTAGTGCAAGTTTTGTTTTATTTTGATATTTTTACATTAGGAATGGCTGCAGATATGATTAGATATAATTGCTGTTTGCTAATCTAGTGGAATTAAATTGCACAAACTTTTCTCAGACGAGGACCTGTCTGTGTTGCTATCAAAATATGTGTGTTGTATTTGCTACTTTTGCGGATTTCTGGTTTACTACTCATTAAATATTCAGGTAGTCTGGCGTCTCACTTATGAGATGTAAGAAGAGGAACTGAAAATAACCTTAATTCTGCAGAAGACTAGATAAAGTGTTTTTATTTTTATAGCTTACTTCTTAATATGACTAGACTACAGCATGATATCACAGTTTGTAACATGACTCTATGGATTTCTGGCTTATCTTGAAAACGTTGGGTCCCAAAATGCTAGGATTAGAATAAAATATTTGGGAAAGGTAAAGATCGTCTTAAACAAAGTGAAATCTATTGCTGTGGGAAGAACGATACACAAATTTGAAAATGGATCAGTTGGTGTGATGCTGCATCAATGCACTCAATTCCTCCCAACGCTCCTTTACTGGGTTGTGCTAGGGCACACTTTTAAGGTCAACATCACCCATTTGAACAAGAAGGTACAAACTCAAGAATTTAAATACATCGTATGTTCCCAAGATGCAAATACATCAGGCAAAAGACAGAGAATGAGAGAAGTGTTCATAAGGATGGGCTGTTCCTCCATCAGTGCGAGAGCTCAGACAGCATGTGCACAACCTCAAGTTCAGACAACACAGACATTTTGCTAACACTTTTCTGTATTTACCTGCTGCTTTTCTCGAATTTTTTAAGCATGGCAACCCAAATTTTTAAGAGCCGATCGCCTCCCGCTAGGTCATCTCTCAACGCCAGCTGTCAGAGACCCATCAACAACTGGGCTTCCAGCACGTTCCTGAGCATGTAAATTACTTGTAGCGGCCAAGACTCCTCGTTTGTTTGGGCGGCAGAGCAGGTCGGCACTCGGAGCTCCTCCAGCGCCTGGCAAACGCCTCCCCGCCGCGGGGGCGGCGAACATCCCGGCGCTCGGGGGCTGCGGGCACAGGTGGGACGCGGCCCCGCTGTAGCAGCGCGGTCACCGCGGGAGCGTCACCGCCACCTCCTCCCTTCCTCCGCAGAGCCCCAGCCCCAGCCCGCGGGCGGCTCCGGCGGGAGCCGCAGAGCCCCGCGCTGGCGGAGGCCGCTGCGGTGAGCGGGGCCGGAGCGGGGGCGGCTCCGGCGGGGCCGGGGCGCGGACAGGTGGGTGGCGGGCGGTGCG